>JAJKLB010000012.1:600000-1014083 GCA_022432525.1 Daldinia grandis
TTTGTGGAACAATCTTCCGAACTTGCACCAAGATTCCTTCCACGCCCAAGTTTCAACTCTGCATTGCCAAATATACTAACTCTCGTTATCAAACCATTCCATACCGATATTTCAACAATATCCTGGACTAATTCCGTCTAACCAACAGTCTCTGCATCCGCACCTTCGTCCTCATCCTCACCCCCATCCCCATCCGCAGACGCAATAGTCCCGTCCTCACATAGTAGCACATCCCCATCACTCCCCTCGTCGTCTTCATCTGGCAGGATGTAGCTCCCAGTGATAGGCTTAGCATGACGGGTGCGCTCGCTGATGATGTTAGCGGTGTCGATGGCTTCTTGTTCGTCTTTGCCTTCCCCCCCTCCGTTGTTAGTTAGAGCTACATGTACGTCTGAGGCTAGATGAGTTGGGTTGATGAAGGCCCTTTGGGGATAGGGGTGGAGGGTAAGGGGCATGAAAACATACCGAGCTTTACATCGTAATCAGCGACGATTTCGTCGGCGGGACTCTCTGCGACGTCCCCGTTGGATTGCTCGGAGACCGGGCTTTCGTCCTCGCGCTTGGGCTTGGGGTGGGTTGGGAGAGAGGTGTGTGAGATGTTACGGGCGGGAGTAGAAATCTGATTCTTGTTAGATGACATGTTGTTTTGTTGAGCTGGTGGTGTTGGGGGTGTATTGTATTGAATTGGATATGATGCTGTTGAGTGGTACTTGTAGTAGCTAGAGATACTTCACTCCCTGAGAGGGCGGCTGAGTCCCATTCTTATACTCGATGATGCCCTCTCTCCTCCCCTGATTAAGGCTATAGAGCATCCCATATTACGCACCTCACCTTCGTCACCATCACCATCATAATCATAGTCATTGCCACAATGACCCCCCCTCCTCCACCATCATCCGATCGATGTAATTCTACCCATGCATCTCAACCTCCTATCTAGCGTTCACGGATTCACAAGAGTCTACCGCGTATAAGGCAGGCTGAAGGCTATAATTCACTCCCAAAAATACCATCCACACCCGTCCTAAGAGCGCTGACGTGTTTAGAATCGGAAACGGGGGACGTGGGGCTGATCGGGTGACAATGTTCCTTGCTTTTTCGGCCTCCCGTCACATTTATCTATAGATGTGACCCGTCACTATCACCATTGCATATATACCTACATGTCGGGGCTAGCGTGTGACTAACAAGACATGCCAGGCACCTAGTTACGATGAGCTGTCATCTTAGATCTTCCATATGTAATAGGGGATGAAAAATACAGCTGAGCTGAAAATGAAAAATGCAACATAGGTTAGAGGTACATATCTTAACACGAGGCTATTCCAACCGACGCCACTTACAGCCATAGCCACGACTCGATCCAATCCAATCCAATCAGATCCGACAGCCCTGATACAATCCTACAGCTTAGGCTATAGTTGCTATCCCAGTCCAGTCCCCAAGGCTAATAATAACATAACGATCTATACCATCCAACCTCATACCTTCACTCGGATTCACAACTCAAATCAACAACCAACAGCCCCGCAGAGTGATAATACAACGTCACCCATGTATGTTATTCTAATAATTACTAGGTATCACTATAACTGCCTCTCTTCTTTCCAACCAATGAAGGGTATCAATATGTATCGTGCATTCTCATGTTCACCCGAAAAGACCCATTAACCCTAGAAACGCGACGGACCGCCTCCGCCTCCGACTTCTTTGCTGCCATCCGTCTGTAGGCTCTCTTCCAAAGCCCGCCTTAGCTCCTCGTCTTCGTCTTCGTCGTCTTCGTAGTTGGCATATTTCCCTTTGCCTCTAGCTTTACGATATTGGTCCTCTGCTAGACTTTGCTTCTTAACGAATTCCATCACGATGTCTTCTTCCGACTTCAACGCTAATTCCTCCTTGTGAGCCCTCTCGGACTCTTCGATAGCACGCCTTAGCTCTTCATCATCATCGCCATTATTTCCTTGGGTTTGCTCCACCTGAGAAGCTTCAATAGCTTTCCTTAGCTCCTCGTCGTCAGTAAATCCACCCTTGTTCTCATGTTCTGCCTCCGAAGCCTTAAGCGCCATCTTATAGTTTTCTTCATCTCGGTCTCCTACGCTCTTATCTGTATGCGACCTTTGAAGCACCTGTTTGAAATCATCGTCTTCGCTATCCTCGTGGTCGTGTCTCCGGACTCCGCTTCCGTGCTGTTCAGTCATGCTCAGTTGAACGGCTTGCTCGATTAATGCCTGATACTCCTCGTCGGTAATTTCCATCGAATCCTCAGATGCTCGGGATTGTCCGGGTAGGGGGTGCTTAATATCCTCCGGATATGGTCGTTTAATGTCGGTGAAATATCCGGAGTCCTGCGTGCTAGAAGCCCGGGAATTGGTCGAGGCTAACGAGCCTATAGTTGTTGATCTGGTTCGTAATGCCCTGACACTTGACCGAATCGCTTGTTCGACTCGAGCGTCTTCGCTTGCATCTCCAGTTGATGTCTCCCGCACTGCAATCAAAATGGCTCGTTCAAACTCTTCTTCCTCATCACGTTTATTACCTGTACCAGAAACTGAACGAACCTTCTCATCAATAAACGTGCCGCCCGTAGCCGTTGATTCCGCCTGCTTTTGCTTCCATGAATTTTTCTGATCATGTAACTTCCTCCGGTCTTCGCTGGATAGACTTCTTGTCTGTAACCATCCGGCCCTCTGCGGTTCGTTGCTGGCGATCTGCTCCGTAATGGCCGTTCCATGCATCGGTACAATAGGGGTGATTTCCTTGGTCTTTCCTTTCTCCTTCTGCTTCCAAGTGTAAAATCCCTTCATCTGCTCTTTCTTAGCAATCCAACGAACTTCAATATCTTCACGTTCCTCGGGTGACGCATCGTTCAAGTCGTGTTGGCCTTGAGAAATGCGAGACGCGACAATGTATTTCTGAGCATTCTGAGCGAACATAGACCTGATTTCGGCATGGACACCTTGCATGGTGTAGGCAGGAATGGACCACAATGCTAAAAGAGCTGTGAGTATCCTCTTAATCGCATCAAATTAGATAGTGAATGACTTACCTGCTGCAGGCTTTAACATAAAGCCGCCGATTCCCTTACCAAAACCTTTGAGCAGCCCAATACCGCCATCCTTCTCTGCGCCTCTAATAGGTTGGGTTACTAACCCAGTAATCCCGTCGAAAATGCCGAATCCGAATTCCTTGCCAGCGACCTTGAGGCCACTAGCGAAACTTGTAACTTTCCCCGCGGGACGAACGGTATCATCGTTATACAAAGTCGGCGCATTCCTGAAGCCCCTCGCAGCACCCAGACAGAAGTTCATAGGAGACTTCATACCAGTTGCCACGATATTGTTGATGCTTTTACCAGCATGGAGAGCCCTCTCGAAAGAGTCGCTCGTGGTAGGTGGCGATGCCACTGCTGCTTTCGATGCCGAGCTATTTCGATGATGCCCGGGACTGCGCACTGGTTCAGAAGGCGATCGTGAGTGGCCTGAGGTAGCTGACATAGTCTGCGCTAAGTTAGGTAGACTATTAGCCTCTGATTGCATAGCAATCGGATGCATGCCGAGCGGGTGAACGGCGGGCCCGTTAGACTGTGTACTAGCTACATCCGAGAGCGGCAGTGTCGTAGTCGAACCCGCTTGATCAGCAAGATTCAGCGTACTGCTACTAGCTCCTTTTGATGAAAGCATAGCTAAATCGCTACCTTTCCCTGCTGACTTCGTTTCTGACGCTTTTCCTCCTCCGAAAACACCCCGAGGAACGTCTACCGCAGACATAGCAATGGTGCCCATGTCTCCCAGTAGCGCCGATGCGCACGCCGAAATGGGGTCCGTTGGATGATCCTCGGTGCTGTACTCATTTGGACGGAACCTGAGACGAGCATTAGTAAGACCAAATCACAAGTAGAAGATCAAGTACATTGCGCTTACAATTTAAGGTCCGAATACCGTAGATATCCATGTTTTACCAGTACCGCCGCCGCGAACGAGCTGAGATGGACTTGGGTTCGTCGAAGGCGCCACACAGCGACCCGGCTAGGAGCTAGCGCACAACGAAGCCTGTCGACGTCAAGATGCTTATGGAAACTGTGCGCTCCAACATCCGTGCCCTTTTCCTCTCGTATCTTCTCGCCTAATTCGTGAGCTCGCTCCTGGGTCTCTGGCATCAATGACATTCGGATTGCCTTAGCTAGCGCTTCCGCCGTGAGTTTCTTGTAAGGGATAGGGTCAGGTCCCGCCCCGGCTCTGGCGACCATAGCTCCCCAGAACGGCTGATCTCCGAAAAATGGCACAACAATAGTAGGTTTACCAGCATTGATTCCGGCGGCCGTAGTTCCGGCACCTCCATGATGGCAAACGGCGGAAACACGTTCGAATAGCCAGTCGTGAGGGACATTACCAAGCATAAACACACCCTCCGGTATCCCAACAGAATCAGCACCTAATCCACCCCAGCCCTTTGAAACGAGCGCCCGTACTCCCGTCTCCGCTACCGCATCGAAGATCGTCCGTGTTAGACCGTCCGGGTCGTCAACGACAATAGAACCAAATCCTATATAAACAGGCGGGGGGCCGGCTTCAAGGAATGCTGCTAATTCGGGATCCGGAGTATAAGATGATGCAAGATTAAGGAAGTAAAACCCAGCGACGTCAATATGCTGCCCCCAATCATTTGGTTTAGGAATGAGCGCTGGCGACCTGAGACACAATATAAGGCTTATGTTACGCTTGAACAGGGCTGTAATTAAACTTACCAGCAGTATGTGTAGGGAATCCGAAGGCGGGTCAACAAAGCAGGGGCCCAAAGCACCGAGAGAGGCTCAAGGTCAAGTATTTTTGTACGAAAGCGGTTGATAACGTCGCCAAGTCCTTGCCATGTCATCATCTCGACCATTGCGTAGGAAAGATAGTTCGTAGTGATGGGATCTGTGTTTGATGATTGAATATTCGCGAGAGGTTGTGGAAATGCTTTTGTCGGCGACCAAGGCATGCTTATAGATCTTAGAGAAATTTCATCTGCTAGTTTTTGGAAGACTTACGTGAACATCAAGTGTAAAGGTATTCCTAGCTTCTCAGCAACGTGGATATGCGCAAAACTAGGAGGGTTCGCAATAATGGCGTCTGCGACAAATGGCTTATAGCCCGAACTATCGTCTAGCGGGGCTGGATTTAAGTCTTCTTCGTCGTCTTTACTCTTGCGGTCAAACCTCGGTGCTGGTCCAAGGCCATTTCCAGTTTCGATACAAGATCTCCAACAACCAAGCACAATTTCCTCGATACCTTTTCTTCGCTTGGTAATTTCCCCACTCTTTAAGGCATCAATACCTGGCATCAATCCCGGATTCTTCACCATGAAGGCCATGAGCTCAGCAGGATCGCCTCCAATATTGAAAAATTCAAGGCCATTGTCCTCGACGAACTTTTGAAAGGTAGAATGGGTAGCGACTCTCACACGGTGACCGTAGGTGTCTTTCAGGATCTGTCCGAGGGCGATAAATGGCTGGACATCGCCTCGTGACCCCACGATCTGTATAACAACGTTCAATCGGGGTGGGGGAGTCTGTCCTGGTAGACCACCTAAGCTGGGAGGGATATAGGCAGGCGGAAGAGGATCCTCGGCTATAGATTCCTGATAACGTAGGGCGGGCGCTAACAAATCGGCCAGGCGCCTATTCGTCTGATTGATGTTGATATTAACTCGACCGTCATCTATAGTAAAACATCTTGATTAGCTACAAAAGCGCTAGGAATCAATGATAAAAAGACCTACCAGTAACAGCAGCCCCTGCTTCGAACCCTGTTTGGTGAAGAGAGAAGCGATCGTGTACTTCGCTATAGGCGGGAAGGACATCATCTTCTGCCCCAAGTTCGAAGTCTGTAGACATAAACCCGCTATTGTAGCCAGGCGGCACGACGACCTCTGGAGCGTTGCTGAAAGAGGTACGACCTGGACGTTGAGCAGATCTGCTAACTTCGGCATTGCGAAGCGCAGCCTTCTCGTCAACTATCGTCATAGCGACAGATTTAAGCTATATTATCAGTACGGCATACGAGGGTAGGTACAAGATATAAGTGGAAGCTATCGAGGAGTACTGAAATAAGTTGTGTTGACGGTAAAGCTTGAGTGAGATACAGAAGATAGAGGGTATGGAGGGGAAATGATAAAGGAGGGGTATCACATGAATCAGTGGCAAAGGAAGATTATTCAGTTAATTTGGGTATCACGGAAAAAGAGAAAGAGTTGGAGGAAGCAGAGCAATGGTATATAATTGGAATTTATCGACCACGGCCTTGTCTTGTGGAGTAGGAAGTACAATAAGATATTGCGTAAGGTAATGCAAGGTACCACGACAAATAATGATCCAGATCACGAAGCCTTTGCGATTCGCGGGATATGATAACAAGTAACTTTGTGGTTAAGCATCGATGATGCATTGCCGAACAGGGATTAAAGCAGGGGATGATGCTCTAGAAGCCCACCAGGTGTCCACTTATTATACCTCTATTTGCGGCTAGTTCCAGAGCGGGGGCTGTTTTATTTGGATGCCTGGCGGTGCGTGCGTACCCTGTTAGATTTAAACATAGCATCTATTTAGACTGTTAGACCGCAAACACACCGCGAACCTCGCATCCTAAGCGAACTTCGGATTTCCTCAGCCTCAAACACCTTGGCTAGCGAATTACCTGATAGCCGTTTTGCGCCATGAGATGCGAATGACAATTTCGTCGTTTGAAAAGGGGTCTTTATTGTTTAGGGGTCGTTCGATTTAAATAAGTGTTTACGTGGCTCACGATGTTGATAGCCTTTTATGTTGTTTGGTTGTACCTAACGTGATGCATGTGGCATTAGTGTAAGTGCACTAAGTACGACGTACGAAAAAGCCCAAGTCCAAGGCATCAACTTTCCCTTTTCAATGTGACATCGCTGAGGGGTCGTGGGGGCTGGTACGAAATGCGAAAGATTTAAGCCCCAGTTCCTTACCTAAATTTCGTACAAAGTACATCTGTAAGGTACCTATGTATGTAGGAAGGGCCTCCTTTGGTGGAATTGGTGACGTGAGGATCGTGGCTGAGTAAGGGCAAAGTCAGCCTTATTGGATTTAAGAGGTAGGTTAGGTACCTCTTATTATTCGTACTACTTTATAGAGATTAGCGTCATAGGGCAACCAAGACGGTAGATCCCGCAATATCACATGATATAGATAGGTAATTCAGACTAGGTACCTTATAGTTCAGCTCGGACTTCGCTCCAATAATACGAGGGTTTTCGTAAATCCATGGTGCAATGGTAGGCCGTGAAGATAGTCCCGATACGATCGTCAAAGTCATTAAACATGATAAATACCTAAACTACTTGTTTTAGGCGCAAATACACATGGTTATTAAGGAGATAATATTGGTATACTTTAAGTACATCGAAAGATTTATATTAGTCAAGCACCAGAAGTGTAGGTCAAAGGACTAACCATACTAACCGTACTAACCTAGAGTCTCAACTATGCTAGAAATTCATAGAAAGCATAAATCTAACTAACAGTAGGCAAATAGATAACTCGATAAGAGAAGAGAGGACATACTAGTATAACGAAGGGGATCCGAAATGAATATTGTATTAACTATCCCTAATATTGGCTAAAGCGCACAACCATAGAGGTATCGACCCATGCGACAAGCCGGGTGTATAACGAGTTCAACGGTATGCTCAGAATACACCAGCGGTGAAGCAGGAGAAGAACAAATATAGCTAATCTAAGAAAAGGGGGGTGGTAAATATATGTCATTAAAAGATTAGTGCTGTTGCTCTTACTCACACTCACACTTAACTCAGGGTAGTTGTACACTTAGACCGGTCTCCTTTTCATATTCTACAACACCATCAGCTAAACTCATAACCTGGGAATCCCGTTACCCAGATCATAAGATTCGGACGAATCTACTTCTACATTGTTACTTAGTGCGACTTAGACTTTAGTGACTCATAAGCTATCGAGAATGTGTGGATTATAAGTCTTAACTCCGCCAAACCCCGTCTAAGGTCCGGGTGTAACAGGTGACATCAAGATTATAACTAGAATGTGATGCTATTACCACCACGATAGGTATGGTGTATGAGAAATATGACGCGGATACTTACTAATACTCCTTCGATTTATGGCCTAACGACGAATGGCTTGGTGATATCGCCGATACCAATGGTCGATAGGGAGTAGAGATTTAGGTATATATATGTAGATTCCAAGCCAGTAAACTATCTGGAGAAGAACGCATTCGATTAGCACAATCTTACAACAATTTTTTAAGAATAGAATAAAATAACACTTAGCTTTTTGACATCATGTCTCCTTTCGGATTCTCCACAACCAGCGAAGAGCTGGTTCAGGCCTTCGCCGACAAGATCAAGGGACGCACATTCCTCATCACCGGAACTACCCCAAAAGGCCTCGGCGCCCAAACCGCCATCTCCCTAGCCCGCGAGTCGCCAGCACACCTCATCCTCGTGAGCCGGACCAAGGCCAAGACCGAGCCTGTGCTGGAGGAGATCGCAAGCATCAACCCCAACGTCAAGACCACCTTCATTACCTGCGAGCTGACGGACTTCGACTCTGTCCGAGCAGCTGCGGAGAAAATCAACAATGATGCTTCGATCCCTAAGATCGATGTTGTCATCAACAACGCCGGTATTATGAACGTCAAGGATTACACGCTAGACAAGCAAGGAATCGAGTTGACTTTCTCGGCGGACCACCTCGGGCACTTTCTCCTGACCAATCTGATCATTAACAAGATCATTGCCGCAGCCCCCGGTGCACGCATCGTCAACGTGACGAGCAGGGGCTACGGCCTCGGTCCCTTCCGCGGCGATGACTACAACTTTTCCGACGGCAAAGCGTACGACGGGTGGAGCGCGTACGGCCAAGCCAAGACCTCCAACATACTATTCTCAGCTGAGCTATCGCGGCGGTTGGCCAGCAAGGGCGTGAAGTCCTACGCGCCGCACCCAGGCAGCATCACCACCAACTTAGCCAACCACTTAGCCAAGGATGACTTCGGCAATCTCGCCGAGGTAGCCGAACGGAATACCGGGAAGGCCTGGGGCGGCGTGGGCCAGTTTAAGAGCGTGTCCCAGGGAGCCGCACCGCTACTCGCCGCAGCACTAGACCCGGACTTCGACGACAGACCTGGGTCGTACATCGTAGATTGCCAAATTGAAGTTCCACATGAATATGCCAGAGACCCAGAGGCTGCTCGCAAGTTGTGGGAGATCAGCGAGAAGCTAGTAGGCCAGAAGTTTGACTTGTAAGGAATGCCTGGCACTTATTCAGTATGCAAGGCAACCTTTTTGCTGAAAGGAACCTAGAAAATTAAGGGGTTGGAATAGTTATCGGATTTGGATTCAGACTTAGATTGATGTAGCTTAGGTAGGTACATACCTATTTAGGCCAAATTCAACCTCTACTCTGGGCCACATTAAAAAATAAAGACGATTACCTATAATATTGTTTGATAGTCTTTATTATGGTAGATGTCAGCTAGGTTGTAATCTGATTGCCTTAGCACGTAGAATATTTTGTGGCGTGTCAAGTTACACAGTGGCTTAAAAGTAAAATACTATAAGGCAATACTCCTACTCGCTTCATTTCACCACATGAACGAAGTTATAAACTCGTTATAGCTTGCAATGATCTCTTCATAAACCACGAGTAACTGCGCACAACGCCTGTGCAATTTCATCTCAGCTAAGGCAAAGAAACTTTTGCGCAATCCTGCCAGATTTTGATATAGTACAAGAGACTAATCCGCTAGAATCTGGGCACTGACTCTGGACTAGTAAAAGTTGGTTTAACATCCTGCTGACGTGCCTATTTCCCTCTGCGCATCCAAAGAAGAGTCGCAGTTGATCATAACCGCGCCGTCCTCGGTGGGCACACAACACCCTCAATTAACTCAATTAACCGTCGTTATTCATCTAGCTTGAGAATCGTCGAGTAATCTTCGCAATAACTGAGAAATGTATTAGTACAAAGTGTGGTGTAATCTAGATGTTTTGACATACCGTGTAAAGCAACAACACTGAAGATGAATACCAGAGAGAGAACCAAGACAACAACAGGATCGACCTTCAATCCGGGAGATTCGTCCGTGTAAAGACCTAGATTACGTCAATACCTGGTTCTATTATGTATATATATATATTTTTTTTCACATACGTAGCATTGTGCTGCTGCTACCACCCGCACCGGCGGCGCGAGTGCTACTCGGTCGTGCATTTGCAATCTTTTCCTTCTGGTCGGCAGCGGCTCTTCGTCGAATGGCAGTTCGGGCACCTCCAGGAGGAGCAGGAGAAGAAGGACGGCCGGTGCTCGAGCCAGTAGCGGCCGGCGAGTTGACAGGAGAAGCTGCGCGAGGAGAAGACTACACGCATAAAATGTCAGCGCGATTCCAACGAACAACGAGTAGAAGGTAACAAATAATCGTTGAACTAATATATCGTTCGATCTTTCTGTTTCGTGTTATAGGCGACTTATATCATAGAATAAACATACCATTGCGAAAATTAAGAGACGACCGAGATTAAACTAGAAGGCAAAGAACGTTTTCCTTTATGCGATCGATTAGGATTGGAAAAGTGAAGGTAGATAGAAGAAGAGGATAGAGAGTCGCGTGTGGATGATGAATAGCGTGGTCAATAGGAGCTGCCCCCAAAAAATCCGGGGTTCAATTGAGGCCACGATTTTGGAAAGCTCAGACCTTGTCCCATGGTAGGAGCTGGAAAATTACTTTGTCCGGTGGTTCTAGGCTTGATTTTGGAAGCATTGGTTAGGTACATAACTTATTCCGGAAACCTAATATTGATTCCAGCCACTCAGATTCAAGCCTCAGAAATGCTATTACTGAGACAACTTACGGATTACATAAGGCTTAATTAGTTAGTCAACAGGTAACCTAGTCACTACCTACTAACACGGAACAAACTTTAGGTACCTAGTTTTTGCGCATGTGAAGAACCGGGCAGATCCGATTAATTGAGCAACCCCCACTTTGCTTGTTAATCTTTCGCGCAGCTTCTCACATACAAAGATCCAAACCTGAGGTTGTGATGGTGGGATGACGCATCTTGCAACTTAAACAGACGTCGCATACATATCGTCAAGCAAATTTACAAGACCAGCCAATGATTTAAGCTTTTTCTGTTAGACACAAGTTTCTAGATATAACGATTATAAGAGGAAAACTTTCCCAAGATTGAAAGCTTTAAGGACAAGGAAATCCTACCAGTCGTGTTGTATTTATTGCGCATTTTATCCTACTACTTGCCGGTCTCTAGGAGTCTCATACACCCCTTCAAGGCCTCCCCCATCCTCGTATTATTACCCTCCGATTACTATCAACATGGATTTTGACTGGTCAACGCCGTTCCCGGAAGGTGTCATATCCTTCCTCGACACCGATTTATATAAATTGACAATGCAATGCGCCGTCTTCAAATATTACCCTGACGTGCCTGTCACATATGCATTCACCAACCGTACTCCGGAGAAGAAACTATCGCGCAAAGCCTTCTCTTGGCTTTGTGAGCAGATTAGCAGTAGGTGAGCTTGCTTACGTATCTTACGATGCTTGTTTATTAATCCTGGGTATTTATCAGAGCTTGGCAATATATCACTTTCCGATGACGAACTCCGTTTCTTGCAGACGCATTGCAAGTATCTTTCAGCCCCATACCTAGACTTTCTGAAGGAATTCCGGCTCAAGCCCCGCGAACAACTCAATCCGACTTTCCACCCCGTGGGGACGGACACGGGGGCGGAAGACGAACTAGGCGACATCCACATTGAGATTAAGGGTAAGTGGGTTGACACGATACTGTATGAGATCCCACTTCTTGCCCTGACATCTGAGGCGTATTTCAAGTTCATGGACACGGATTGGAATTACGACGGCCAAGAGGAGAAGGCGCATGACAAGGGCATGCGCCTCCTTGAAGCAGGATGCGTCCTCTCTGAATTTGGAACTCGTAGACGGAGAGACTACCACACCCAGGCATTAGTCTTTAGAGGTCTCGTGAAAGCCAGCAAAGAGGCGCAGAAGCGCGGTTTCCCGGGAAAGCTCTCGGGAACCAGTAACGTCCACCTAGCTATGCGATTCAACTTACCGCCTATCGGAACTGTTGCCCACGAGTGGTTTATGGGCATCGCAGCTATCACGAATGATTACAAAATAGCAACCGAAGAGGCGCTACGACGATGGGTTGGTTGCTTTGGCGAGGGCGTATTGGGAATCGCATTGACAGACACATTTGGCACTCCAGAATTTTTAAAGGCGTTTAGTAAGCCTATCAGATATCTCCCAGATACTCCGAATATTCCGGCCCTGGATGAAGACACCCAATCTACAACCTCGCCCCGAAGCTATGCCGACATATACGGCGGGGTACGGCAGGATTCTGGCAACCCTGCGGATTTCGTCAAGCTGATGCGAAAGTTCTACGAGAGTCAGGGCATCAAGGATAAGAAGACAATCGTGTTCTCTGACTCGTTGGATATCGATAAGTGTATCGAGTACAAGCGTATATCTGAAGAATACGGCTTCCAGCCGACGTTCGGTGTCGGCACGTTTTTGACAAACGACTTCGTTCAGCTCAGCACGGGAAAGAAATCAGTACCCCTCAATATCGTTATAAAGCTGAGCTCTGCTGCTGGAAATCCGGCGATTAAGATCAGTGACAATATTGGGAAGAACACGGGTGATTCAGCCAAGGTGGCGGAAGTTAAAGAGTTGCTGGGTTATGTAGAAAAAGATTGGGTGGGCGGAGACGAGACGTCAAGATGGGGGAAGGCTGATGACATCACAAAGCCATGAAGAGGCTGACTTGAGCGTTATGTGCGGTTGACTTCCGCGAGCGAGTCAGTTAATGTTTAACCTAGACGGCTCCTTGTTGGACCATTCGAAACCCCGGCCTCGCCACCCCCGGAGTCGTGCCTGAATCGTGGCCCCCATTGGCTAAGAATGGCATCTGACGGTAGACCCCCAAAGAGGTGAATTAGACCCTTAAGGTACATCTAAATATTGACCGTGTAGGTGGACTAGTGACCATCAAGATGATTCAATAGAAATGCGTACCTCGTGGTCAATTTTGTAAGGGCCTAGGAAACGTGTAGGCGATATGTGTGTGTATGTCATCTGTCGGAGAGCAGAGGACTTATATATTATACCCATCGCGAGCTTACTGCTCGTGAATAACTCATCCAATTAAGCAAGCCATTTACAGCGAGGCCAATCATAGTTTTTAGCCTTGAAGGCGTGTATAATTATTCGATTTTCTTTGTCGATTTCTATTATTACGAAAACGTCCAACAATCCCAAGAACACCATCCCCTATTTCAATGATTCGTTTCGCCTTCAGCCTCGCCTTGGCGTATACGCTGCTGTCTACCGCACAGGCCGCGTTTAGTACATCATCCAAAAACAACGTCGTTGTCTACTACGTGAGTAGTTACCTCTTCCTCGCGGTTTCGTAATGGTTATTAAGGTGATGGCTGATATAAAATAAAATAGGGCCAAGGACCAAATCAACCTGCGCTCAGCACCTATTGCGCCGACCCAAATATCGACGTTATCGTCCTATCCTTTGTCAATTTATTTCCAGCACAAGCCAATGGCTTTCCTGGGATTAACTTCGGAAACCAATGCGGTGCCGCGTATGTATCATTTATTTCACCCCCTTTAAATCTGGCTCAGGCGTAAACCATTTAAACCAACGTTGCCCCGGCCAGATAGGGGGGCCACCACCCACTCCCAAGTTCGAAAGTCCACGTTGTTAAATGATAAATAAAATCTAACGCACCTACTACCTCTTATAGAGTATATCCCGGCCCAGGATATAACGGCGTGAACAACGCAACTAAAAACTACCTCTACCAATGCCCTAATATCCAGCACGACCTATACACATGCCGCCAGACGAGCAATAAGAAGATCCTCCTATCCCTAGGGGGAGCCACGCCAGAGTACCAACTCACAGGCGCAACCGACGGGACCAACTTCGCCAACACCCTATGGGGCCTCTTCGGCCCGCGCACAACAACCTGGGTCAACAGCGGCAAGCCACGGCCCTTCGACTACAACGGCGCAGGCTTCAGCGTCGACGGCTTCGACTTCGACATCGAGCACCCGCCCACCGACAACTGGGCCGGGTACATCGCGCTGGCGAACCAACTCCGCACGAACTTCGGCCCCGCCGCCGGACAAACACTGTTCCTAACAGCATCGCCGCAATGCGTCGTCCCCGACATAAACGTCCTAGGCATCCTCCAGCACAGCGTAGTCGACATGCTGTTCATCCAGTACTACAACACGCCGCAATGCTCCGCGGCAGCCTGGGCCGCCGCCAACCCCAACTACACGCCCGGCGGCCCGTCCAACACCAGCGGCTTCACGTTCGACACGTGGACGGCGTGGCTGGGCGGCACGGCGAGCAGCAACGCGCGCTTGTTCGTCGGGCTGCCGGGCTCGGGGAGCGCGGGCAGCGCCAGCTCGGTGGTTGCGCCCGCGCAGGCGCAGAGCCTCGTCGATGCGTATTATTGCCGGGCGAATTTCGCTGGCGTGAGCGTCTGGGATGCGACGTATGCGGCGGTGAATGTGGCGAGCGGGTTGAACTTTTATCAGAATATGAAGCGGGGTTTGAATACGTCGAGTGCGGATACGCGGTTGTCTTGCGTGGTGAGTCTTGCCTTCACCCTTCTTTTATTGGTCTTTGCCTTCCTTCGATGGAGATCAGACCGCTGACGTAAGCCCGGTTCTATTTTTAGCAAGCCCCGGCTCCGACTAGTTCCATCACGACCTCCACACGGACTCCGGCGCCGAGTACGACTTCGACCGCCGCCCCGACGAAGTCACTACCGGTTTCGACGAACAATCGCTGCGGAACAGGGTTTGGCACGGCGTGCCCGTCGGGGGGGTGTTGTAGCCAGTATGGTTATTGCGGCACTGGGAGTACTTATTGTGGTAGTGGTTGTCAGAAGGGCTTTGGTGCGTGTAGCTAGGTAATGAGTTGTTGTGTAAATGCTACTTGATGCATGAAGATATAAGATAGCATTTGATAATTATCTAGTCCGTAATGGCTATCTGGTAACCAGCCTACCTTGAGTGGGATTAATTGTATTCGTTGAATAACGGAGGAATATATTTATTATCTATGTATTTCAATATTAAATTTAACCGTGAAAACACGTAGATACGTTTTCGTTGGCAATAAAAAGAATTATCGAAGGTAGTAAATAGAGCGCAGCAATTATATATTAATATCTTGAAGAAAATAAGAGTCATTTTAAATGATGACAAAAAAATCAGAACCTGTACTGCTTTTTCCATGGTCAAGAGGATTAGTCGTCTATATATCCTAACACGTCCCCTTTGTCCCCAATCAACCCAGATATCGAGATATCAAGTATTCGTATTCAAGGTAGTCATGGATCTTCCTTCCGGGAATCTCATTAAATCATTTAAACTCATTGACTACCCAAGTTTGAGTTGGGGGTGCATGCGTACGGGTTCCGAATTGGAAAATTCTGCCCTACACTAGGATCGAACTGCAAGCAGTCCGTCGGTCTAACCACTTGACCAAGTGATCCTATGTGAGGGGCAGAAGTTCCCAATTTGATGTTAGCAGTTTGCTTCTAATTTACAATGATAAACCCTCTATGCCCAGGTACAGAAGGTACGTCCCAATTCCACCCCCCACTGCGACAGCAATGTTGTGCATATCACGCACGGTCCAGGTCGAAGTTCCCTCCATTTCTCATGCCTAATACTCCTAGCAATATCAACGGCTCCCTAATGAACAATTCCTTATTTACCGCAGGCGTTTACGCTATTGGGAGCCTCAATAATAGGCACATCTACAGCGAAATATGCTTTGATTAGGTACCTAACCTAGGTACTTAATGTACAATACTAATAGGGGTTCTATAGTTTCTGGTTGCAATTATCCGCAGCAACGAAGTTATTTCCATATATTTTATGTCCACATCGAAATAAACACCCCCCCACATGTTAGAAGTAATAGATACCTACCGACAGGTAAAGCACCTAGTTACACGGCAATTTACCTGTCTGCAACTACTATTTTAAATGCCTAGTTTCGCAAATTACCTTTTTATTCAGTGATGGAGTTCATCGCCCGTACCTAAGGTCTGCGACTTTAAATTTGGGATACATGGTAAATAGTAATACTACGAATGATTTATTAGCTACCTGGCACTGAGATATGCTATCTGTTGTAATGAAGTTAGGAGGCAAACCTCTAGCGGAGACGAAAGTACGTCGTAGAGAGTGATAGTATGGGTAAATCCGTCTTCCTCCGGAATTTTCATCTCCAACTTGACTTAATAATCCCCTCATGTCCTTCACCTATTTTTTTACTTCTCTAATCGTCCGTAGCATCCCCCATCTCGTAGTCCATCTCACCGTCCATATCCTCGTCCATTATATCGGTCATTTTAACCATTCCGACCATTCCGACCATTTTCTCGTATTCGCCTTCTAGACCATTACTTTCGTCCTCCACAGTGGCGCCGGTGGAAAAATTGCGAGGTCCCTCGCAATTCTTACGGAATCTCGCCTTGGTTGCTTCCGCGCTCCCCTCATTATCAGAGTCATCGGTCCACTTGGGATAGTAGTTCTCTTTGGTTTTCGGGTGGTCTCCATAGGTATTAACCACTGCACTGGTAAAGCTGTCCACGGCTGTGTTGGCCTCATTGAATACACGGATGAAGTAACTGTCCGGGATGTCCTTGGATCCCTCCTCTCTCATCTCCACCCAGTAATCCCTTTGATCAAGGAACATACGTCTGGCTGAGATGATTCGAATCGACAGGTCGTATAGGTCGCCTGGGTCGATTCGTTGCGCCCATGGGATATGGCGGCTAACAAATTCCCAGAAGGAAAGAGGATGAAATGCTTGGCAATGGTGTACCATGTCTTTGGCAGTGTTGAAAAGATGGGCTATATATTCTGTGCAGACTGATTCGTCGAGACTTTGCCCTCCCAATTTCATTGCGTGAACAACCTTACGAGCTTGGCTATTTTTGATGAAATGAGCGCCACTTTTGGCAGACCATTGAAATCCTCCTTTAGGAAGGAACTCAGTTAGGAGTGTTTGGGGAGCCATCTATAGTCAATACGACCGTTAGCTAGGATATATTCTGGGTAAGGTTTGATAAATGAAGGGTAAGAAAACTCAATGGAAGGTGTAGAAGAGAATGCGCGTGTGGATGTAGATGGGGAAGTAAAAGTGTGAGAGAGAAAATAGGGAAAGATAGGGGTATGGATGTGTTGAAGTGTAAAGTGAATAAAGAGAATTTCGTTGAGAGTGCAACAAACATCATGGGCGAGTTCGAAAAGATTGGATGCTTACCTGGCAGCCTGGATGGCTGGACAGAAATACCAAACCGAGGTTAGATATCTAGTTCGAGGGAATATCTTATAATTAGTGGTTCTATTATTTTTGAGCTGATTAGTTACGATCCACTCCGTCCCGTATTTTTAATGATGGTCAGGTAGGACTTACCAATATCGAAATTTAAAATTTACACTTATAGTTTTCTTCCTAAGGCAAGGAGAAAGTGCGTAGAAAGTGAAAACTTTGGCTAGGTACCTAAGGTAGAAAGAGGTGTGCCGTTGAATCCAGAATTTGTAGATAGAAGACAAATGACCAGTTGTGTCGACTAGTGTGATTTATGCAAGCGGTTAAGGAGGCACTTGGTTGAACTGCCTGTAGAAAGGGAAGGAAGGAAGAAGGAGAGGGAAATTAACAAAATGATATTAGATCTCTCAGGATGTAGGGAGACGATTAAGATATTTACGGTACCTCCTTTTGTGGCTGCCTGGGCTATGATATTGCCCGGTCCCTAGCAACACCAGGAGCAACTACCACTGGGTTTGCGGTTTCCTTGCGTGGATTCCCTCAGGGTTTAATAGCTCTAACCTACTTGCATGTTCGCATCCTCCCGTCTTTTCTTCTTACTAACCCAACCTCAACTTCTACCTTTTGACATAAACCAACCAACCTCTTTTCTACCAAACTTTGCACATTCATCTCTCGAAGATAAAATCTTCTTTATCCGTATACCCTACTCGGGTACTTTGTCTGGTACCTGAGGTACTTGCGAAGAGTAGGTATCTATCAATCCTTTTCCCTCGTCACTCTTCCTTGCGTATTACCACCTGTGCGATCAACATATCCTATCTCTGGGTAGTGACCTTTACTATAACATTGACATAATATCCCATCCACTGGGCTTAAAACATCAAATACACTTACAATTTATATCTCGTGAAACTTCCCCTCGTTATCGTTGTGTCTTGAGGGGTGGGTGTTGCCCAACTTCAGGTAAAATAGAGGCCTTCACCAAATAATTCCCTGTCCCAGAGCCACAAGCCTTTTTCTTAAAACCACGGTCGACATTTCTGATTGTCTCTCATCCCGCCTCTATGGCCAGAGTAGGGATCGGGAAATATACTTCCTCTGCAATACGTGAAGTCCTGCTAACATACTCTGCGTCAGTCGTATCTTTACCTACATCATCCTTCTATATTAACATTTTCGTCACAATGTCTACCAAGACCACCAAGTCTGCCGCTACCACCAGCGGTGACTTGAAGTGGAACTCCGAGGAGAATACGAATCTCCTCCTCCTCATCATGCAGGAAGAGAACAAGGAACTGGCTGTTAAAGGCTGGAAGGCTATTTCTGAAAAGGCCAAGGAGGTATTTGGTAACAAATACACTCTCCCGGCTCTCAAGTAAGTCCGTCCTAGTTTGGCCTCTACCTCGACTACATCTTTTTATATGTAGGTACCTATATTGCACAGATATTACATATGTGTAGGGTGCTGAGGGAAATCAGCTTCCGCACCTATGCGTCTATACTCGTAAGTACTAAGCGCGTCTAATCATCTTTCACAGGCATCAGTTCCAGAAACTTCGCAAGCAGTACCTCGGAGACTGGCCCGCCCCTCAAGAGGACACACAAGCTGGCAGTGAAGCTGCTAAGACTCCCATGAAGGGTAGAAAGCGCCCAGCAGCTTCCATGGATGGTTCTGACGCCGAAAATGATATCGGTACTAAGGCCAAGAAGGCTCGAGTCGCAAAGAAGATAACCAAACGCGCTAAAACAGCTGCGGAAGACGCCATTCATGACGACTACCCCGGCGAGTCTGACGGAGACGAGCAGAAGCCGGCCAAAGCCACCAAGCACCGCGTCATGAAGAAATCCAACGTCAAGGCCGCGGATGACGAAAGCGGCAATGGCCACGAAGATATTGAGACCCCTACAAAGCCTAAGCCCAAGAATTCACGTGCGCCGCGAGCGCAGAAGAAGTCTGCGATTGACACTGAGTCGGCTGAGATGATTGCTAAGCCTACCTCCGACGTAGAGGATAGCATTCAGGCTGATTATGTCGATACAGCACCCGAGAACGACCTGGAGGCTATGCAGACTAACTTTTAAGTGATTCATGAATTTCAGGGTTGGTCCTACATATTCCTCAAGAAGAATTATCTTAGGGTCCGCTGACTCGTGATGGTATACAGACCTTCTACTCAGATACCAAGCAGAGCATCGCACTCTTGAGATGCTGCGTTATTCATCTGCTGGGGCCCATCAAGGCCGCTGAAAGATTCTTGCGAATGGCATATGGATGGTTATTTCGAGCGAAAGGCGTTCACATGCGATGATCTGAGATTCATTTTCCCTAGCAACAATGTTCTCTCGCTTCCCTTGATTATAGCTTTGATAGTATTGGCCGACCAGATAGCTTAGGGCACCGGGCCAGATTCGTCGGTTTTTCATCTCTCCGCGTCTTCATTTAATTCCGAGGATACTACTCTGAATATGACTTTCCCTTAACTGGCTGCTCCCGTTACCAATCACGATCGTGCTTCGGTATTGCGTTTCCCTCCTTCCGTAACGGGCTTCGAGCTTCGCCACATTTGACTACGCGATAAAAATCGGTTAGTCATGATTATCAAAAATGCCCTATAGGTAGGTGGAAGTTCGTGTGCCCTCTAGCAATTCCGTATCTTCTTCACAGCTCAGCTCCTGCTTAGCGATATCGCCCCCCTTCGCTTAGCCCAGAGTAAGCAGCACAACCGAAGAGACGAGCTCGTCGAACAAGTGTATGAATCTCGCCGCATCATTTCCAAATTTGCTATATCTCTGGTTCGTACGGCAGCTAGTGTTAGCCGCGCCTTAGCAGGGCACGGTCTGGCCTGTATGAGGCTCATAGACGATGAAGAATCATGGAGTTTTACCCCGACTGGGGAACACGCCCGTCGACACCCCCGTCGCGGGAGTGGTATATGCCATACGCTATTATAAACCAGGCGCCCGCGGCCTGCCGGAACTACTGGGGAAGCCCAAATCGCGCGTGCTTGAGTTACCTAACATGTGTAAATCTTCCATTTTGTCTTTCCTATTTGGCTCCATGTTCGTTTTGCCCATCTCAGCCGATGTCGCCTTCTTCGCTATACGACTATAAATATTTCCTTCCTGCCACATTCGTATATAGTAAGACGAGCTATAGCGTAGATATGGCGTATTTTGAAAGTGGGAATTTAGGTTATATGTCTCGTTGAATATGAGCCGCGGGCGTGGGGGTGGCCTGCAAGGACACCATCTTGCCGAGCCTTATGTCTCAATTGAGAATTCTAGATCAAATCCAACCCGCATGCTTCTATACTCGGCTGTAAGACCGATCTAGTACTTGTTATACCATTCTTGGCCCCCCGCTTTTATTATAGCTTTGTCTATTGCAAATCTTTATGGGAGTATTTTTATGAGGAAGTGATCAGAATGTCAAATTGACGAAGCTATTTGAGGCCTCCTATGATGAATACAAACAAAGGTGGTAAGTACTACGAATCGGACGATGGCTAGCTAATCTGATATACTAAACTACTCTGTTACCTTGATAATGCTTGTTACCAGAGACATGAAATGTAGCTCAAGAACTGATATGGAACGAATCAAGTATCTTAAGTACATAGAATTGTCATAGACAGCTTATGTGTCATGAGGTAAGGAACGTGTTCCAACCAATTTTCGTTCCCCTGATTAAATTACCTATTATTGATATTCGCCATCTACCTCATAGGTACTTTAGTAAGGATTTGTAGATTCGGATTTAGAGCCCTTCTGTTGACTATGAATGATAGAATGTATCAGGAACTAGCATGGGATGGGAGAAATATAAAATGTTAAAATACTCGTCGAGGAATGAGTCTATATAGGGAGACATGATCCCGCCTGAATATCTCAGCAATACAGTAGATAGTTCGGGTTTATAATTATTAGAGTAGTTTAAGAGTTCTTGCTGGGTGTACATACAGTTCGGGAAATGGAAATGACCACTTGATGGAATCTGCAGGAGCTCGCCACCACCTAATTGTGGAATATGATCTTCATGGATAGAGATAGGGGTTGAAAGTTCTCTTGTAACTAGGTGAAAGTTTGCTGTACGTTGCGAAAATACGAAGGCAGTCAACAAGTTAATATCGACATTCTTTATATCGTTTGGGCCATTATACTATGCCTATAGTAAAAGAATACGATACCCCTTTTCAAGCACTATTCAAGTATCCCAGTACTTTTCCAGTGCAACTTGAACGGTAGGGGTGAGGAGGGAACCCTATGTAAAGTATTCGTATCTAGTCCGAGCTCTATTCCCCGGAACTCCGGCATAGAAGGAAGGCGAAGGTCATGAATATTCACATGTGGCTATGGGCAGAGGATCAAGGTGTAATTATACTCGATGGCTTGTCATGTATCTAAATTTCTGATTGAGGTACCCAGAGAATGCAGCCCATGATGGAGATCCATGTGCATCTGGGAAATTTAGAGGAAGCTCCTTTAATGAGGTATATTTGCCTGGCCTGCTGTTATCTCCGAATCCTAACTTTGCGGAAGAGGATGGCCCCGATGATATGCATCCAAGCAGGAGCATATTAAGGATTGCAGTCGGTCCCGGAGTGGCTGCCATGCACTCAGACGGCCCGACGCGTCCCCCCGCACGGTTCCGACGTTTGGCATTTTCGTCGCGTGGGATAAGTCACACAACTGATGTGATTAATGGGCGACACGCATGGCTTACCTGCCGGTTCCCAATCCGACATTGTGGCGTCGCTCGAACGGTGTCTAATTTGCGAAGCTAGATGCATCTTGTCTTAGCAGAGGTTTATAAATAGCTAAATGGTGCCTGTAATACAGATTTCCATATTCAAGATATCGTATAACCTGAGATGCCTCGGTACCGGGGGGCGGCGGAGTACCGGAACCGTGATCCAGTCGGGAGATTCTCCATAAGGACGGACAGATCCGGTGAAGTGAACCTGCAACTAGCTAGTATATTCGGCGCTACACGCCCCCCCATGTCAAAGGACTTACGCTATAGCTTCGAGGCTTAATCTGAGGTCGTGCCAAGGACATGGAAGGAATTGGAAGAAATGTCTTATGTCTGAACTAATGAGATATCTCAGGCACCTTCGATGGCACGGTCTATATTAAGCATCAATTAAAATTCCACGTGCTCTATGGATGTATATGTTACAGGATATTCTATACTCAGGGCCTTAAGCGTGGAGACTTAATATAAAATATAGTATCTCCACAAGCTATGTCCTAGCGCTATGTGCTCGGTTAGAGGTTATCGTGATTAGGTAGCTCGCCGGCCAAGCTCATAAGGCGCTGCGCCTCCCGTGTCGCCTCGCGTTTAGGACCAGCTGAAGTGATACATTGACTGTGAACCGTGATATTAGGTAAGGTAAGCCTGGTACGGTGAGGGACTTCGTAAGACTTTGACGAAGCTTGAGGGCTGTATAGTCTAGTCTGCCTTGCTTTGATTATAGAAGGATCTTTATTATGTAAGTCTTTAGGCTAGGCGATCCCACGCCCCGCTGGGCCACTGAGTTTACGTGTAACTCATGATATACCTAGCGGGGATATTCTAGCTGCCTGTTACCTAGGCACATTTTGGAGGGACCCAGGAGATAGGAGATAGATAGACTCGTAACAAATCATTTACAACCCGGATTCTACTTGGGTGCGAATCCTAAACCCCAACGGTTTGAAACTCGGCCGAACCGCAGCATGTCGAACCTAGAAACAAAACCTCATGACCTACGTTGGTTACCCAGCTGTGAGCAATGCTTACACTGCAAGTAGAATATTAGAAGTCGTCGCGAAACCGGCGATTAGAATATTACTATCCGTCGGAATCGCTGAATAGTCATTGGCAGTATATCCGAGACATACATGTAGGTAACTGGTGAAGGTAGGTAAGTGATTAGTGTATAATGAAAAGGTTGGACAGGGGGGAAGATGTCAGCTCTGACAGAGAGGGGTCCCCCCCCTTTACCTTTTGCACTTTACCCTTTTCAGGGATGTATAGAGGTACCTAGGTACATAGACTACCTGATAGCCAGGCTGCCAGGTAGCTTGAAATGTGGGATGTGGATATCTCTGTGGTCTGTGCTAACCCTAGGGGGCTTCTAGTGGGCGTAAGGTTGTTACCCCCCCGCTCTTAGCTCCGGCAGCCACTTGCGAATTTCCAATCATGTCTTAACGCCAAGACAAAACTTGCTCTTTTCACCTGCCATGCTCTGCCACGCTCTGCAACGCTCTACAACAACTCTCTGCACGATTCACGATTCTCTGCACACTATGGCATCTCGTGGGTTACCAGTCCCATTTGTTCACACCCTGTTTCTTCGTTACCTTCTCGTTACAGACCGCATCGCATTCGTTTCTGGCACTCATGATAAAGTCACAGCATTGCCTAATACCATAATACCCATTTCCCTTCCAAATGTGGTGGTTACCGGATCAAAACCTTCTTCCGTCATCTCTCTGAAGGTCCCTGTGCTTAGTCTGCCCCCGCTTGAATTCGCTCATGTTTGCTGGTTTGGACGACTGTTACCTCTAGAGTGTCTATCCCTCTCAACCCTTTGAGCTTCGAGCTGATGAGGTAGCACGAAGTGTGCTTACAAAAGTCCAAACTCGTCAAAAGTCCGATGCCCGGCTTTCCTATACTGAGCACGTCACTAAGATTCGCGCGCATCTTCACCCAGAGTTATATCATATTGGCTTCTAGGAGGCCTAGGGATCCAATGTCTACCCACGCCGATCATGGCAAATGCCCGCCGTAAGTTACGCTATAGCATCGTCGTTCGCTCTTGGCCTCTTTAGACGAACATCGCGATTCCTTCCAGAAGTGGGAAGTGCCATTCTCAACCGTAATATTACGTATGGTGATGTATAGCTCCTAGGGACAGTTCCTGAGACGAGTTAAAGATCCGGCGACACAACTACGTCCGGGTCGCGAGACCGACGGCCTGTCTTTTTTTTTCTCGAAGCTTAAGCGAGAATCCCCGGCTGATTTTAACTCGTCGCAGTTGCGATGCATTTTTCTCTTCCCCAGATAGTCCCGCTACCAGATCATCCGGTTCTTCGGAGGGGACCCTGGATTTTTCTTATATACCGACCCTATTACATCTCAGCCAAACCCTGCTGCAGATCCGCCAAACGGCTAACATGCTACCGTATAGTCGCAGCGAACAACTTTGCGTTCTGATATATGACCAATATCAGTACGTACAATCGCCGGCCATTCCAGATGACTGGAACAGGTCGTGGGCCTCTAATTTGAAAATTAATTGCTTCCACGCTTCGCCGAGAGTCTAGTACCTATCTCCCAAGCTGCTGGTAACTATCTGCCGACTAGTGGTCTAGTTAATCTATTCGAGATCCGGCGGTCGAGTGGCCGGCCAGCTATATATCTCTGTCTTCAGAAATAAATAAAAAGAAGCTGCTTCAAGCTGCTTTCATATTATTGGACATGGCACTTTAACCTTGCAGATCTTGTTGCAAAAAGCATGAGACAAGTCGTCTCATCGATAGCTGGAGCCTAGATGCGCAGCTGTCTGGGGATGCGCTGCGGAAAGACAACCGGTATATGCGTATATGCTCGTCGATTCTCCATATGTTGACCCCAATCCAGCCCGTTTAGATAATATTTGGGTTCGCTGGCGTACATTTGCTACATATGCATAACCATCGCTACATATTGTGTATTCTTGCTCAACCCAAAGCTCAACCTATGTTGGATCCAATGACTGTATTCGGCTGCACCCGAGTCGATCATCTCGCTACTACCCAGCGCCTACTTCTTTTTCAATCTAAGTTATAACTACCGGCGTGCATGTACGGTAGCTACCAAACGTCACTTTTGACCCGTGCCGAGAACTAGACTTAAGGGTAGCCTACTACGATGCTTAACCGCGGAAGGAAACTGGGAACGGCGTAGCATTCCAATGCCGGCCCCTCCCCTCATTATCTCGAACCTCTATAGACTTGATGTTGTTTCGAACGTTCTCGATAACGTCAGTGGCTTCCTAGAAAACAAGTAGGGGACTATACTGCTGTCACACCGGTGGCGTCTTACCACGGGAACATGGGTCTGGGCACTTTATCTCGTCGCACCCTCGTACAGCTTCAAGTGCATACATAGATACCCAGGCCTCTGGTGTGGCCACGGCGGAGGATTTTAGCTCTCCCAGGGTATGAGCAGGGGTGCATGAGACATGGTCCAATGAGACGGATAGGCTGACAACCCCCGTTCGACCCCGATACGCTTCTCCGTGGTGCCCGCACCCACCGTCTAAACTTGAAGAGGAAGGACTGATCTCCGGGTGGCAGATGACGTGCAGAAGTCTGTGTCGGTCGATTTGAATTCTTGCGTTTTGACAAGTCGTTGGCAGCGCCACGCCCACTAGCCCGCGGGCACTACATATGTTATCAGCCTGAGAGATCTGCTATCGCGGTGTCTCGTGTCTATCGATCAGGAACAGTAACACGGGATGACTATACAAGGCAGGTAACCAAATAACCCGATGATATGATAAAAGTCTATACCATCGTGGCTAGGGTTGATCCACATATGGCGCCAGATTCGCAAAAACTTGCGGCAATCTTGCTATTGTGACAATGTTACCATTGGAAAGCCCTATCGACCTATAACGATAGCAGGATATGATCAGGCGTAAGCTATCTCGACTTCTTACGCCTGGAACCAATGGTTTTTTTTTGTGTAGGAAACGTCGGCAGCAACAGGACACACACAGAACACAGAGTAGGTTATGGAGTTGCCGTAACGGGTTTTGTGGCGGCGGATGTAGGATCGACGCCAAGGAAAGGGGACCTCTTCGCTGTGCCGCTGAGCCAGAGATGCGTGGAGCTCGTCACGAAGATGCACGCATTTTCTAAAGCGCACACCCATTGGTCTCTGCTGGGGGCGTGTACATTCCCACTCCTCTTCGTTTCCTCTTAAGCTCTGAGGCGAAGCAAGCCACAATGGATGATGGTTATGTGTACCTACCTTCCTACCCCTGCGTATGATTGAGGTGCACGGAGAGCTGCCCTAATACATCACTTACATCTGCAGGGCATTTAGCATCCGAGCTAATCTTCTTTCAAGCTCATACAGCTTATTAGTCAAGGGCTGTAATGGGTCTTGGCGGGTCACATCTCCCGTGGTCTAGCCTGCAAATCGTACAGGGTATCCGTCGTGTCCGGAAGGCAGTCTTCTGGGGGGCTCTCGATAACCAACTCTTATTCAACCAACCCTATCAAGCCGCGTAACAGACAAAAAAAGGCTGGCCACCTACTACCTTAGTTATTACCTTGCAGTCCCAACACAAATCATCCCTGGCCTATGCGGGTTGATCAGCTACTGGGATACCTGGTCATTTCGTCATGTTTCCTAGTCCCTGTCCTAGCCTATGAGCTGAGCGCACCTCGAGATCAGATACATTACTAGGGGGGGAGGCGTCTGTCATCTCGTTACCGGGCTCGGAGGCTTCGATCAATCTTCTCTAATGCTATTTATTCCCCATTGCTGCGAGCCTTCTCAGACAAATTAGGACATAAGGAATCCATCAGCACTACTGTCTGATCCTACTGGATTCAGTACTGCTGTTAATTAAGTTCCGTGCTACTTTGCAACTTAGGGGTCTCAATGTGCTGCGCTCCTCTACGCCTTAGTCAAAGATATATACAAGACGTCCACAGCCTGCGTCACATTTAATCTCTTCTCTGCTTCCACCTTTTCTTCAAGTCGCCTTCTTTACCTTTTGTCGCCATTGCTACAGCTAGTACCAGCCTAGTGTCTTATCGTCTCTCGTTATGTCAGGAACAGCTTCTCCCCGCAGCGGTCGACCGCTGACAACATCGTATGTGGATCTGATGAAGCCTGACGAGGACTGGAGGAATCTGCCCGATGCAGCCGAGAGGAGGAAAATTCAGAACCGTCTTGCCCAACGAGCATATAGTGAGTTCTCCCTCTAACTACAATTCTACTCGAGGCTAACGATATCAAGGGCGAAATATGAGAGATCGGACCAAGGAGGTAGAAAGGTTGAAAAAGCAATTGCAGCAGCTTCAGCAGTCTATTAGTTCGGATCCCTCAACTACGCCACCGCCCGAGCATGAACTCCCTTCCGGTGGGAGGAGTCCATCTAGCCTAGGAGATATCCACGGTCATAATGCCGACGCGGTGGTATCGGCGACGACGCCCAATGGTTCCCGGCGGATGAGCGATTACCTGCAGTCTTGGCCTCACGCCTCGGGCACGGAGCAGTTGAGCGGGCTGGGCCTCACGACGGATGGGGAAAACCCGCTCGGGTTCGACGCAGCATCTTATTTCTCTCAAGTTCACGGTTCTAACGATGTCGTGGCGGATTTACCTGCAACGGGAAGGCGGACGCGCGCTGTCACAACTAATATATCCTCCGCACCTATACAACACCAGCACCATCTCCGGAGCCATAGTATACCCCCAATCTACTCATCCACTTGCGCTAGTCCTATGCCATGGGGTCAAGGGGCTGGTACGGATAATAGCGATGGACTTCGCGTATCGACAAGGTAAGCTCATCCCGCAATTCCTAATATATAGAATACTTGGAAACCCTAGCCGGGAGGACTTGGGATTTTCATCGTTCCGCGTGCCTTTATATCCAGCTAACTCTGGGCTAGTTTTAACGTTTACAACAACCCGGAAGAGATAGCCATGTATCACGCAGAACCAGCGTATCCTCTCGATGACGGCGTTGCGCACAGCACCAACGCGTACGCGACATCTCCCGAGTCGGATCTTAATAGCCCTGCGGGCTGGTCGCCGCTGGATCGAAAGTCGGGTCATGCCGGGAGACCCAGCACCTCATCCCTAGCGTCTGCATTCCTAACGTCCGCCAGCAGCGTCGTGGATAGCATGACTGATATACAACATCAGAGCTCATCCTTTCCGGAGACTACGGCACCATTACTACACTTCGCCGTTGCAGGCGGTCATATCGACACGTTACGGCTCCTCCTCCAGCGCTACGATGTCAACGTGAATAGCCGTGATAGCGCGGGTTATACGGCACTACAACGCGCCGTTATGGCTGGGCGCACAGATATGGCGGCCCTACTTCTCGAGCGCGGCGCGATCGTAGACGGCGATGATAGTTGGACCGCGGAGCTTACAGGTCGCCATTCCAAGATTGAGGGGCAATAATCTCATTTACTCGTGGTTTTCGCCTGGTTACTACGAATTCACGAACGCGCATGCGCATGCGGATTGTACGTTGTTGTTGTGTTATTTTCTCTGATTCGATATTGGGGTTTTCCCTTTTACAATTCCTGGCTGTATTTACCTAGTACGGGGAGTTTGGTGTCTATCATGTTAGGGTTATGTATGGCTATTTCTGGCCTGTCATGCCTAAACGATGCATGCTGCATATGCGCGCATGAATTGGTTGTACAGCACAAGCTTTGAAGCTCCTTCTGACCCGCATGCGCTACATGTCGGTCTCGTTTGACTTAATTTTGATTGGGGTGATTGGAGTGAGGGATGGACGGATGGAGGGACGGAGGGGAGACAGGATTTAGGGGGTGTCATTAGGAATGGCGTCCTTGGATGGGGTTTATACCCGAGGCATGAACTCACGGATTATACAAGCGATATACAAAACACATTTTCGCGTAGGAAAACTACCCCTAGGCCCAAGAGGCTAATAGAAGAAACAATATTTCTCTTATTTAAAAATTGCATACCAAGATGTGACTATTCCAAAGGGTCGATAGTGTCAGATTATGCCGGTGACCGGGGGACCCCGGACATATCTCAATAGGATCTGGTAATTTCTTGTGGTGTTCCCCCTTTCGCGACAGGGAATTAGGGATCTTCAGGAACGTGCCGCCTCCGTAAGTAGGTGATGCAACCTAGAATATTATCGAGTTTGCGACTAGGGACCCCGCCATGTTATAGACGAGAGAGCATCGTCTACCAAATACCTATCTACATACCCACCTAAGGTACCTTAGGCACTCAAGGTTACAGGTATTGTACGGCACTCGAGTCATTTGCAGCTTTGAATAAACGCGATATGCACAGCGGCTGATTTTGGGTTGGGGGTCCCCAAAAACCTCCCTCCTTCTTGAGACATTACGAGACAACAATAATAATATCTAATAGGCTGGATGCTTCAGCTGTGACCGGTCCCCACTACAAATGCGAGTTAATAGGTACCTATTCTTTCGGACTTAGCTTAAGGCACGGCGGAGTCCATCGGGTTTACTTTAGCGAGCTTACAACCGGATTGGAGAATGGCGAATAGGCCAAGATGGGCGATGTTGAAGTTCAATAGGTAGGTACCTGATGTTTAGCTGAGGCTTGGTTGCCTGGTATGTATTACTCTCGAGCTATGTAATCCCCGACGAGGCCAATCCTGACTGTTGGCCCGGTTGGAAAATCTTGGGACTGTTCTGTTGGCCAAGTCGTAGCTGAATGTTGGTGAGAGGGAAGAGGTCACCCTATGGTGGGGGCAAGGTCAATATGTAAGTATGTAAGTGGTACTTTAGACGAAGTCGGGATTCGGAGTGCGTGCCAAAAGTACCTACATACTTACATTATCACCGGTCATGTCATATCATATCATGTCGCCTCATCACCCCGGTTGGAGAACAGCTCTATGAGAAACACAAATAGGTATGTATGTATTAAGTACCGCGTCTGAGGATACGAGCTTGGGGTCATTAGACAGGCAGGTAAAATCCGGGGATCGATCGACTCAACTACATAGCCTTTGACGAGTGCTTCGTGAACATGGAATAGAGACATCTGTGTATGTATCTCCACGGGCGAGCTGCAGTCCATCCTATCCCATCCCATCCCACTAGGTTAAGTACGAACCGGGAAGTGAATCCTCTTCAGTAATACCTGTCAAATCATCATTATTATTAGGTCTCTCTTTTCTCTCTCTCCCCATCGCTTGCGCTCCCACGTCTAGTTTCATCTTTGACGATGTATCTATCTATCCATCCATCCATCTATCTGGTGGGGTCGATCGAAGGGGGTCAAAGTTGCCGGCCACCCGAAGCTGAACTAAGATTCCATACGTGCCTTAACTACCTAGGTATCGTGAGATGCGAGATCAGTCTTCCCGAGGTGTTGGACGTACCCGCAACGGAGCGGCGCAGCAGGATAAAAAAGAAGAGAAAGAGAAAGAGAAAGAAAAAGAAAAAAGAAAACCGGAGATCAAAAACGCGAAGTTCGAATTCTAAAAGCGGCTGCTGTGCTCAACTTGCACCACATCTTACACTACAGCGTACCTACCGCACCTAAGTGATTAATTACATACATGTACTCGTCTGCTGCAACCCTCCCCGCGTGGATTTGAGTCTTTTCAGCGTCGTAGTGCAGGCCAGACAGACGGATTGACAAACGGACGAGGGGCGAGACGAAGCGAAGGAAACACGATTATCCTGTATTTTTAGACGTAGGAAGACATTAAGAGTTACCGCCGAACTTTAGGAGGATACCTAGGTACCTATGTACATACATACATAGGTACATACACTACATACATACATAGGTACCTAACTTAGGTAATTAACCTTATCCCTCGCCACGTGGGTGCCGGGCTAATCAGCGCTTGCCCTGATAGGGTGGCTAGGGGCGCTGCCCAGGATATCCCTGGTTTGGCATCTTCTCTCCAAAACATTGGAGAATACATGTAGGTTTCGTTTCTCTTCTTCTTCAACACATACCCATCCCCCAAACCAAACAGGGTGGACTTAACCCGACCCCCAACTTGCGTGTATCTTACATGCATTAGGTACCTACCTAGATATCTACTCACATATAGCAAGCATAGGTAGGATTCATATCGTCTGATCTGCCGTATCACAGAAGACAGCAGACAAAGACCAACGCCGCCGACGTGTGCCCCGAGACAAAGCAGGCTGGGCTGGCTTACCTCGTAGGATAGAAGCTTCTATAACGGACCATCCGCGGAATGCGGGGAGGTGGTGTCTTCATATAGCAAGACACGCGAACTAACTTTAGATCTCGGCTAACGTAGCATATATAAGTGTCGTGTAGGAGGTATGTGCTTACCTACCTATGTACCTAGATATGTATTCCGAATATCTAACTCGTGCATCGATCGCACCCCAGACTCCTCAGCCTTACAGCAATAGTAAGTACATACATACATGGAAAGCCACATGGCAGATACAAAGTCCAGGCCAAAAGAAAACAAAAAGGAGAAAAACAGGAAATATAGCGATCGCCCGCGCAGCGCCACGGCCTTGCAGCGCGGTGTAAGAGAGCCGGGGAGCGAATCGCTTCGCTGTTAGGGATAGTAACCAACTGGTAAACCACCTGGTATGTATTAGATACCTACCCAACCTAGTTAAGTACCTACACAGCCCGACGTCTGCTTACAAGCAACGGCCAAACTATAACCCTATGCTTAGCTGAACGCGCTGGGGGGGGGTTGGTCTTCGTTCTCGCACCCCAAGCGATCCAAGCCTCGTCTAGATAATACCTATACCTCTCACCTACGTGCATGTCAGTGCTTCCTAGCCGGGATTGAACTACGAACAGTCAATGTACCTTAGATTCCTACTTACTTACTTACTTACCTGCGAGGCTCGTTAGAATTATTCTCCTCGACTCCTGTATCATTACACGTGATACGACGCAACGTGACGCGGAATCCAACGCGATCCTTTGGAATATTAGGTAGCAGCGGGGGGATTACTCGATCGCGGCGTTGGGATTCGCGAGGCTGTTCATCTGCCGGATGAGCCTTGCTACGGGAGAGGTGTCTGTTATGGGAGCTACCTAACCTAGATGCTAAAGGTGAGGTATGATGATGGCACTCGTTATGAAAGGCAGCAGAGTGACCAACTAGGCCCTCCTTTTCTGTAGAATGGAAATGCTCAGATTTCAAGTATCCCACTGACGACTACCTAGGTAGCTATAAGATAGGAGGTAGGTATAGTTGGAGATATCCGAGACTTCTTCTACCCAAATGTGTAACCGTAGAATGAGTATTTACTCGTTCTGACCTATCCATCCCCATTAGCAGAGTGACTTTGTTATAAACAGTTAACAGGTACATAATAAAACAACGTAAAAAGGGGGTAACAGTCTATATTGAAGCCTATCCATCTTTTCATAGTCCGCATTACTTTCCTCTCCTCCTCCTCCTCGTCTCTCGACGGCCTTGTCGCTCTTTACCAAGTCCCTCCCATTTCGTAACAAGGTTGCCCGTCACCTACGCCATATATCTACTTCATCTAGCCCCAGCCCTTACCAACTCCCCAAATTTAGTCCCCTCTTCCCTCGCCAACACCGTCGGGTTACCCACCTCCATGATCCTCCCCGTATCCATAACAACCACCGCATCAAAGTCCATAATCATATCGAGCCTATGGCTAACGGCAATAACCGTGTAATCCCTAAACTCGTCCCTGATAACTTCCTGCATCAAGCGCTCCGTCTCCTGGTCTACGCTCGAGCTCACCTCGTCGAGCAGCAGGAGCCCGCCCTCCGACCCACCGCCCCCTATCCCTAGATTCTTCGCCCGGACGCGCCGTCGTAGCAGAGCGCGCCCGAGAGACAACAGCTGCCGTTGCCCCGCACTGAGAGTCCCCGCGCTCATACCTGCGCCAAGGCCGCCCCGTTCCTGGACGAACTGCAGCAACCCAACAGCCGCGAGAATGGACTGGCACACCTCCGGCGTCGAGACGCCCGACGGGTCCAAGTTGGCCTGGAAGGTTGACCCGTCGGGCAAGAAGACGGCTTCTTGCGGCACTGCAATTACGCGCTGACGCAACGCCCGCCGGTCTATGCGCCGGAGCGGCGTGTTGTCTATTATCACCTCCCCGGAGATATCTGGGAGCGGGTCGAGGAGCTTGAGGAGGAGAGCGACGAGGCTCGACTTCCCGCTGCCGGTGCGGCCACAGATGGCCACCTTTTCTCCGGATCTGATCTTGAGTTCGATGCCGCGAAGGGCTAGGTTTGGTTCGCTTCCAAGTCGGTCTTCCGCACTGTTCCATATGTCAGTTTTGTTTTTACAGCGTAATGATACTTTCAGCTATCGTGTTCCAACTTACTCGTAGCTTGCAGACACCCCTTTCAACTCTACCTCACCGCTCTGCGGCCACTGCTCAGGCGGGATGATATCCTCTTCATCTTTGTCTTCCGGTCTGACACTTTCGTTGAATGTTTTCAGTCTTGCTATCGCTCCGATGGAAGTCTCTAATCTGGTGTAGTATATGACGATGCCTGAGAGATTTTCTCCAAAATTCATGAGGGTGACCAAAGAAGCGCCGGCAAAGCCAGAGTTCGAGTGAAGACGGACGGCGAGAGTGGTTAGGACCGCTGCCATCACCATTACTACGAGGTCGAGGACGAGATTTAGCCACTGTTGGACCATGGCGAGCAGATACGCGGGGCGCTGGCTGGAATTTATCAGGCGGGCGTTCTTCCGCACGTCTTCGGGGAGGAAGCCTGTTAACCTCTGATTAGCGTTGGTACTGGGATTATACGGGTGGAAAGCACAATATCTCAACCCCAAATGCCACGAATCTTGGTGATATTGCAGGCAATTCTGCGTACTACTTACCGAAGGCTCTTAGAGTTGTGATGCCCTTAAGAGTATCAAGGAAGTGCGTGCTAAAAGAACTCATATCAGCATAGAACGAAAGAACCCGCCGTCTAACAGTGATAAACTTACTACAAAGGACTCTTAGCCTCAAGGTCTAGTAACCTTAACTGCCTAGATGTCCGCAGGTAAAATCTTTGCACTATATAGAGCAGGACGCCGAGGAAAGGGTAGCTTATCGCCATGTACGGAGACGAGGTAAGCATGACGGCTGCCTGTCCGATTGCTTGGAAGACCTAGAGTTGTGTATCAGATAACTAATTATTCGAACGACAAGGACCTAGAAATACGCCACAGTCCTGGCCATAATACGGTATGACGACTTACACAGAACAATGTGTTCAAGAGCCCGTTCGGTAGCTCCGTGTCTATAAGGTTCAAGTCTTGCGAGAACAGATTAGTGACGATGCCGGTGTCCGTTGCGGTGAAGAAGCGTAGCGGTGCTCGGATCAACGTCTTCAGGGCGTCGCGGTGGAGGTTGGAACCTGCTCTTGTGACGGAGACGACTATGACCGCAATCCCAAGGAGAACCAGCGATACCAAGGCGGAGGCCTGAAATAAAGCATATATGCCCGCGTAATAGGCGTACGTGTGAGACAGACGTTCCGAGTATACGTCATCAGACCAATATTTAAGCCCTTTAATGAATAGTGGTAGTTAGCAGTGGTACTCGAAGTTCAGCTTGGGGGTGGACTTAGTAGAGGATAATTAGGTATATACGGGTAGGTAGTCAAGCAGGGTCAAGTCCCGCCGTATAAAAACAGAACCAACTCACAGATTGTTGAAAAGTTCGTGAAGAAACCCCACAGACAAGCGAAGAGAAAGCTGCCTCCTGCTACAAGTAACCCCATACTTTTGAAGTAATGCTTATATACAGTCTTGTCGCCGACTTGGCGCGATCCGTCAGTATCTGACACGAGGGATGATGTGTTAGTTGCCATCTGTAGCAGCGGCACCTTGGATTCTCGACGATCCTTCTTTGACGTTGACTTCTCGGACGAAGAGTCGCTGTCAGAAGGACTACTCAACCCCAGGCGCTGAACATATCCCTGGCAGGTCATTAGTTCGTCAAAGCCACCTTGCTCAACGACTGTGCCATTTCCGAGTGCTATGATGTAATCGGCCGCGGGTAAGTGTCTGATGCTATGAGTGCACAATATGACCGTAGAGCGTCGCCGTCTGATTAATCCATCTGGTCCGAAGACTTGTCGGAAGACCTGTTCCTCGGTATCTGCATCCAGGCCGCTAAATATATCGTCCAGCACGAGGAGATCAGATTGTAAATACAGCGCCCGCGCAAGAGAGACGCGCTGCTTCTGTCCTCCAGATAGCGTGATCCCGTCAGATCCGATGTTCGTTCTGTCGCCCTGTGGCAACGTAGCAACATCGAATGTCAGAGCCGTAGCCTCGATCACTTCGGCATATCTCTCGTGATCGAATGTGGAAAATCCCAAGATATTGTCTCTTATCGACCCATTCGAGAGGAATGCCGCTTGCTCGCAGAATCCAACGTGCGGGAACCTGGTGCTCAGAACCACACTACCTCCGCTGAAGGGGATTTCCCCGAGGACTGCTTTGCAGAGCGTGGATTTCCCCGAACCGACTGGCCCAACGACGATGGTGAGTGAGGATTTAGAAATTCGAGTATTCACATTCTGTAAGACGAATTTGCCCGCTTCCCAGCCAAACTTCCCGTTTCTGATGACGACGGGGTGTGCTAAGTCTAATTCCGAATCGGATAGGGGAATTGTATCTGTTTGGATCTTCTCCGAATTTCGCCTCATATCAGCAAGGACTTCTCGAAAATCATGACGAGTTTCGCACTCCAAGAAAGCTTGGATTCTCCCTAAACAGGCCAGCCCGGAGAGCAGCTGGGGGATGTTTTGAAAGACCTGCGATAGTGGGTTGGTTAAGAGTAAGAGATACGAAAGGCTTGTGAATATCCTCGCAGCGTCCAGCGTTCGCTGCGCAAATGCGAAAGTGAGCGGTGGGCCGAGCAGAAGCGGGATGTACCCGAAAAGCGCTGCAATGATACCAATCTTGCGGAACCGGGATCCGGCTGCTAGCTCCTCTATGCGGAGCCTCTGCACGAAATCGCTAACGGGCGCGGAGAGGCCGGATATCTTCAGATTCTTCATGCTAGCGATGACCGTGGCCGTCATGCCAACACGCTTCTGGACTCCCGCCATCCAAGCTCTCTGCGAGTCTCCTGTAAACTTCATAACGACGGCTAAACACGTAAAGCAGATTATAACAGTCCCGATGGGCGCCACGAACACTATCCCAAGTTGGTTATACAGCATCCAGCCGGAGATGATAACTTGTATAAAGCTCGCCCACATATCGTGCAGAGGTTTGAAGCCCATGTTGATCCGCTCTATATCGGTGCTCATCAGAGTCAGCGCCGCGCTGTCGTCGCTAGTTCCGATGCGAGCTTCTGTAGCCTTTATGAACGTCTCAGTAACCAGTATTGACCTTGTCATGGTGAGCATTCGATGATGGAAGTACCTGCACATATAAGTCAGTCATAGTCTTTACTAACAAGTCATAGACAAATATATTATACCAGCAGAGGGATGTAGAGATACTGATTCCCGAATAAATCAGTATGCTCGCCCCGATGAAGCCGTATCCGACGTTTGCGTCAACACCGGGCTCCGACAGGCGCTCCAATAGCTTTTCGATAAAAAATGGCTGGCAAAACGTAAAACCGAGAAGTGCCAGACGTGGGAATATGGGAAGCAGTAGAGGGACCTTCAACGTGCGTATTAGCACCTTTGCCAGGCCAAACTTGTCGCCCTTCAGTTTCGAATAGTCTATGTGTCTGGAGAACTCCTCGTGGAGCAATTTACCATCCAGAGAGCTATCCAGGGGGTAAAGGTCGTTTAGCGTCAAAACTTTTTTATACCCCTCCATAAAGATCCTATTAAGCCAGAAGTAGACCCCGAGGGAAAATATGCCGCTCGTCTGCTCCGGGCTGTGCTCTTTCTCGTCCCAGCAGACCCATTTTGATTTCCGCTGGGCTTCTAGTACCAATATTGCCACCTTGAAGGCCATCGCAGCGCAGAATATGCTGCTATAGGTGAGTTCGGGCTTGTCTCCGGAGGCAAGAAACAGCGTTCTTGCCTGAGCTGCATCCAGGAGGAGGGTCAGGAACAAGTAGCTATTCAGGAGCACAGAAGGCCTTGGGCTCTTGCTGTGATCGACGAGGCTGAGCGTTATCATGAACAAGGCCGATACAAGCTTAAGGACTGAGGAGGCTATAAACATGCTGGTTACATGAAAGGACCCCACTGCGACCAGAATGAGGAGTGAGAGTTCAAGCCCGACATAAGTAGTGATAGCACCCTATGATCGCTTAGCTTATACGCCTCAATTGCATGTTCATGGGGTATACAAGACGTACCAGTTTGATGAGTTGAAAAGCCGGCGCATTCACTACAGTTGGCTTCCTTGCCTGATAAAACGTCCTCCATAACGATGCCGTGATGAATAGTATAGACGGTATAATCGAGAAGAACAGCTGCTCAAACTGCACATTGAAGTCGAAGCCTTCCTCGTTTAGTTGAAGCAAGTTCTCCTCCCCGGTGGAAAAGGGCATCTTGAGCGCAAGGACGTCTAGTCCAAACTATAGTCTATAGATATAGTCTTGCTTCAAAAGATCGAGGAAACTACAGGGAGATGACTTAAATATATTTTACAGCTTCCGTCGCCAGTTATATTTCGATACGTAAACATGGCAGAGTTGCAAGGGTCTAACTATATCAAAACAGCTAAATAGCGTAATCGTCACCCTCGATATAGTAGTACCCCGAGCTCCGAACCCCGATGCGATAGATATCCGATCAACGAATTAATATTGTAGCCTAGAATTGCGTAACTGCCTATAGGATACGGTATAGGCATTATATGCTACCTAGGAACTATCGCGCTGGTTCTTCCGTATTAGAGATAGCATGAGCGCAGCATATCGCCGACTACACAGTCACTTCGGTCATACATTCTGAGATCAATTTGCCAACGTTCAGCGTTCAACGTTCAACATGAAAATAGCATATCAAGACATTTCAGGGAACTTATATGTTCAGAACTTCATATTTACAATATACAAGAATACCAAAGACCGAACTTATATACTGCTAGTTATACTACACTACTGTCGGCCATCCGTCAACCCAGTTTATAACATTCCACCCGAACTTAGACTGGGGATAATCTACACCAACGTTGCGGTCCACTATAAGCAAGTTAGCATAAGGCACCTAAGTCTAGACCTACTTAGGGAATCAAATTATCAGAGGCAGATAGGTAGGTACTTACAATAATGATAGTAGAGAACATCGCCATGCGCGTCGTCGTGGAAAACCCCCTGTCCGCCCGGAGCGTATATGTTCCCGTGGCTAGCGAGCACGGTTGTCCCACCACCATCAGTACAGGCACGGCCGTCCTTGTCGACGTAGGGCCCGGCGGGGTTGCTGCTTCGACAGACCGTGACGTGGTAGACCTGGTCGATCGGGTCCGTGTCCGGGTGGTAAACGCAGCAGATACCTTTGCTCAGGAATTGGTACCAGAGGTTGTCGCGCTTCCAGATGAAGGCGCCCTCCATCTGGTGGTTTCCCGATGGCTCGTAGGCTATCTGGTGCTCGTTGCCCGACCTGAAGACGTACTCGCCGTTGATGGCTACTTTTGCTTGGTAGATGTTATTCCAGTATGAGCCCCACTGCAGGTACCATTCGTTGGGGCCCGTGCCGTTGACGACGTTCGAGTCGATGGCATTGTATGGGCTGCTGCCGGATGAGGTTACTACTATTCCCTGGTCTTTCCAAGACCCGGATTCCAGAGTAGTGGAAGTTGCGTAGCCGATGGCTGACTGGCGACTCCCGGAGGTTGATACCGAATAGAAGCAGTAGTAGATGCCCCGAATGTAGACTACATCGGGGGCCCATAACTATATCGGATTCCAGAGTAAGTAAGATGAGCGCTCTTATTAGAATAGCTATAGGTAGGAGACTATCCAACGCTTACCTCCTTGTTCCCTGGCATATCAATAACGCTGGCGCCCTGAATCACGCTTCCGCTCCGCGTCCAAGGACCCGACAGATCATTCGCAGTCGAGATGCCGATCAGGTCCAAGGTCGAGAACCGGAAGTACTTGCCATCTGCGCGCTTCACGACGGCGGGGTCGTGGGTGAAGCATTCCCCGGAGCACGCGCCGGGGTTCGGGTATTGAGCCCGGGCGACGGGGGCTAGGGAAGCTAACAAAAATGCTGGAAGAGCTGAGAACAACATCGTGGCTCCTGGTGCTTCAGCGCGTGAACCTAATGCACATGCTGGCTTTTGTCTGCGGACACCGCAACTTATACGCGATATGGCCTATCTGAGAATAGGTAGGAATTCCCTACGGATCCGTGCGGGTTCAGCCCGAGCTAAGCCGGAAAGGACCAAGCTGCAACTGCTACCTACCTACTGTCAAGTTGCTGTTGTTGTTGTAGTAGTTGTTGTAGCTTTACCTCCTCCTCCCCTTGGCCGGAATCTCGCCTAGAGACTTACTCCATAGAGGTATGTAACCATGCCACGACTGGACCATGGCTCGACAAGGGGTCAGCTTACAAAAATGGAACTAAACAAGCCACGAAGATCCTGAAACATCAAGGCTAAGGCTGCCATGCAGACTGTTCCAACATCGGCTTTACCTTCTCTCCTGTATGTATGCATGTACGTACCTAGGTAGGTATGTAAAGCGCCGTCGTCGGCAGAACTTTACAATATTCGGCTCATCCGACACTACCAGACGTTTTGTCTATGTAGGTTCCCATCTGACGATTTTATGAAATGTTTATGTGTTACATGGGATTAGGTGGTTGGGGCGTTTTCAACACGGCGTATCTTATTGCATAGCAAGGATACAAGATCTAGTACCATCGACGATCCGGGACGATCTTTCTTGCACCCGAACGCCTCTGAGCATTGCCACGTTGATGGCTGTGCCGTAGAGCCGTTGCCAAAAATACCTCGTGGCAAAGCTTACGTGTATGTATAGGTATAAGTAAGTCGCTGTAGTACATAGTCTATGCCTATAATAGTAGGTGGTAATGTATCGCGCGACACTTTCAACTTAATCCGACTTAAGCTTAATTTCAACCATAGAATAGATTTATGTTTATGTGCATGCACTAGACAAAAGACCATACCACTTCATAATTTCACACATGGTGATTGGTTACGTTACATCTTATGCCAGGGCCCAGGGGTTATCACCCGCCAAGAGCAGCTCCCTATATCCCCCAGTTTAATGGCTAACCTAGGTATCTATCTATGATCATAATTCAGCGTTGTAAGAACTAAAATGAGGTTTAACTATAATAAGTCCGGAATCCTCGGTTTGGATCTCGCATAATGTCACTTGCCTAATCAATTAAAGCCGTTAAATAAAGGGAGGGTATTAGTCGGGTAACCTTGTTTCGGTTAGCGATTCGGCATCCTCGCTAAGATTTGTATCCTGCCATGATAGTATATAGTATATAGTATATAGCATCAAGGTACCATGGAGGTTGGTGTTTACCTCGAGGTTCCCTTCGTAGGTCCGAAGTAAGGCGAACTATCCCATAGTCCAACATGAAGGTGTTCCCTACGATCGTCTGTCTTCTCGCCGGAGCTGTAGCATCCGTTGTACGTCCATCGCTCAACGATTTCGTTTCCAATTCCAAGTCCTCGTCGCTAACGTGGATACATAGGCGCTGCCGACTGAGGATTCCGTTGCAACTAATGACTTCGCTGTGTCTAAAATAACATGGACAGGCCAAGTCAAGCCAGGCGAGCCTGCTGTGTCTATCACAGGCACCGCGGAGGTAAGCCCTAACGGCTGGTATGCCTGAGAGTCTTGTTAATCCAGTTTCGCAGGAGATTTATACGCAGATTACAAGAATCAATCCGAACTATGACAGCGAGTTGGGTCTGAATAGCCCTCACTCGACAGTGAAGAGGAGGGATCTTGAACCCATTAGAAAACGGGCGACAACGTCAAATGCATGTCTACCTCCTCACTCACCATTTCCTTACGTTTCCTTACGTTTCCTCACTTTCTAATGCGTGACATTTATTACAGGACTGGACATGCGCTTACGGAAACGACGTCAACGCCGAGTCGATCGGCGCCGGTGTTAGATACCTGTACAGCATTGCCAACGGGGACTGCGCTGCACCTCCTGGAAGTCCCGGGGCCGGCGGATGTAGCGTCAGCAGTTGCAATTCTGGCGCCGGCATCTTCCTATGCAACGACAGCAGCAATCAATTGCATATTCCTTGCTCCATTGTTGCCGAGTAAGTCCTTCAATATTAGGAGAGCGTAGATATCCAGTCTAACATGTTTGCCCAGTAATGCCGTTGAGGTCTTGATCAACTGCCAACGGAGTACCTATAACGGCGGTAACAGCTGGACTACAAACACTCATGGACAAGTAAGTGCTTGCTATCTCGGGATTGGTGTCGGTAGATGTGGACTAACACTCAGCTATAGATATTCTCAAATGACCGCAGTTGGAACGTTATACTTAATAGGTGCTAGGTATGCTTTAAAATCCAAAGAGATTTAACATCTACAGTACATTCTGCCCCCTCTTCCCCCCTAATCCATAGGAAGCAATCATTCGAGTACTCAGAGGGTCGCATATATATTCAAATTGTATTAACTATTCCACCGTACATCGTTACAAGCTCGGTAGACTCAATACATCTACATCTACTAGGTGACGTTATATTCAACTATGCAGACTGAAGTTCTTATTCCTATTTGGGTCGCTTAATTGGCTCTTGTCAACTATGACTGTGTTGGTTAAGGCTGAAGAAATTAAGTTTGGGGAGCTGGTAAAGGCTGGAGCTAAATTTATATCATACTCGTATAATACATTACCACGACATAATAACTACTGCCCTGTTAAGGCGCTAGATCATTATTATCTCTTGTTTATATTCTCTTCCATCAAGAGATCCCCAAGTTCGCTAAACCCGGGGATGGGTCAGATTGAGAAGGCTTGTGAATTTAGGCTATCTCCTTTAAGCGAGTTAGATGATAGTTTTGCAATGCGTAAAATGTCTAAACGAAGAGTATCTTTGGGCTGTACGTCCCCTATACTTCCCACTAGGAGACCGAATTGCATGCGTGTTACTGCATATAGCAAGGTTACTCTGCCAAATCGCAATAAGCAAACACTTATTCCACAGTTTTACAAAAAGCTGACGGCAAAACTTAAGGCAAACATTAAGAAAGTTTAAGGCGTTAGAAAAGTTAAGCCAACTAAATTCTTTGCAAGATAACATTCGAAACTCAACTTTAACAATTAGTATGTACGTAAATACATAGTAGACCATCATTATTACTTATATGCAATGAGTATGAAACTATCGTTAACCCCTTGGCCTTCTCATACCACAACGCCCTTGAGGAGTGGCAGAGAGTACAGACTAACCATCCATAAATTCCATATCATAAATGTAAACCTGTCGCCCCTAATAGTTCGATAAGCGAGTATCCTATATGCAGCAGCAAGAGCTAGAGGAGTGCTAACAGAGTAGCCTAGCCATCCCGACTTCCAAAAGTAAGGACAAAAGAAACCCCAAGTTGCCATGAGGATGGTGATTGTCCAACGAGCCGGAATGTCGCCTATCTGAAGAGGTAATGTCACGCGGCCCTTCGCCGCATCACCCTTTTGATCAGGCATATCTTGAGTATGGACTGTGGTCAGAACCACCGCAGCTATAATGAACTGCCATCTTGTCAAGGTTTGGTCCTGTATAAGCTGTGCCCTCTCAAAGCTCAATTCGTGATCCAGGGCGATCTCTAGCGCACCAATTCCGAAACACGTAAATCCCAAAGCATTTATAAAGTTGCGAGTGAAGCCACTACCATCAGAACCCCCACCGTCGTTATACCAGTACCCTATTATAGTTAGCAATGTGTTGCTCATTTTGTATGTATTATACTACAGCAACTCACCCAATACTACAAGCGCAAGGCTTGGGCGCAGAGATTCCATTCCCCATATACCTGTGGAGTTTTGCAATGTTACTCTACATGAAATACAAATAATATGTCGGAATATGGTGTTTTGCTTTACTCGTGTACGTAAGTGGTCAGCTTAACTTTTGATTACGCATAGATTCTTGAAGTAGATAGCTCGTAAAAAATAATGAAAACGATAGTTACACAATATTAATACATAATAGTTGTTGAAATTAGACGCAGGCTCTGGGGTGTACATTCATTATATTGAATAGTTATCTTGGTATTTAGGTGTATGAATGGGTTTGTATGGTATATACAGTCCCCTGAATTACTAGCCACACATATCCCAGCAATAGTTGAATACCTTAAACCTAAGCTCTCATGAAGCCAGCCAGCACCATTCCCACGTGGTGAGACACAATCAAATGTCATACGCAATGGTCTTCTTACGTACTGATTCTCAAGGCCGTCGTACTACCAGTGTATCTGAGTTCGTATCCTTCACTTTGTATTTCCTGGCGTCGAGGGGTTTTAGTAGCGCCGCTACTTGAGGAGTTATATTGAGGTTCGGGATCGTGTTTCCGCAACCAACTAAATAATCGTGGGAAGCAAGGAAAACACGCCGCTAAGATAACGGTGGTAAACTCCGCAAGCCTAAGTAGATACACAATTAGCTCTTTAGCTATATCTAAGTAGGTTGTCCTCCATCCCAGATGATTGAACTTACGCCCAACAAGCTACAGGCTCAATTGCCCAGCTAAGGTCCTCAGTCTGTGTTAATATAACACTATAGTAAAGGCGAATGATGCTAGAAATAATTACGCTGGGCCACTTATATTAGCTTATACTTTTAATATCATCTCACAATACTTTACTAGGTTAGGCAACTTACAGCACGCCGACTGCAAACACGGTCACGGCCCCAAATTTCCTTGCTAGAGGTATCTGCAGCTTCCAGATGCCTAACATAGGTATAATAAAGATGGTTAAATCAGACACCACATTTATTGCACTTGTGGCGATGATACTGGCTTGGGTGTCAATGCAGCGGCCCTCAACTTGCGTGTTCCAGATTCTCTCCCGTGGAACACAAGCAACCATAAAGGAAATAGAAATTGCAGCATAGAAAGCAAGGTTAACCCAGATGAGGATCCGGACAACCTTATATGCGAGATCCTGGCGGCGATGGTTGAGGAAAATCGACTCTATCTGTCGGAGAACTACATATTTTGAAAAAAACATCGTCGGCCCGTAAAGAATTTCTATGATGTTGAGATACTACATACGTTAAGTGCGACTGAAAGTTAATATAAAGCATACACTAATTCGTACAGTATGATACTACAGATGCGGGGACTACTAACAAGAAGGAGCTTCGCCAGATCAGCTTGCGTGATGTTCCATTGGTGTTTTCCTTGTCCATTGTTGCCAGCTACTAGTTGCATGGCAGTGAAAGCGGCAAATAAGATCTTGAAGACTTAGCCATACGCAAGTTAAACAGGTACCTACTAGAGTAAGTTATACAACAGGAAGACATACCCCTGCAATCAAGAGCGCGCCTAAACTGAAGTTAGAATAGCTTCATCTCCTAATAAGCCTACAGCGTAATTCTCTTACAGTCGTTGAGGTCAAACTGCTTTAAGATCACAGCTCGCGTATAACTCCGTGCAGCAATACCGAGTGTGCAGATGGATAAGGTTACGACTGACACAGCAATAAGCGCTGGCTGAAGGGTATCTGGGTTAACAAAATTTGGCTCTACCCCTAAAGGAGGTTGGAGGGCTGGAGTGGTTTTCGGATCCATGTCTTGTCGGTATGGATTAGAATACAACTTATCAATATTAATCACCCGTGTTCACCACTGCGCGTGGTCACAAAAGGGCGCCACGCTGCATTATAGGTAAACTTGCCAAACATACGAAAAGGCTAATACATGTTAAGCATGCATATTACAAAGGCTGGTAGTACGGCATAAATTAATGAGTTTTTAGAAAGATATAACTTATTACGGTGCAGGTTACATTAGAGGAGGCTTATAAGCTTACGCTCTAACTAGGTTACTTCACTTGCAAGTGAATTGTTGCCCCCTGTCACGAGGCGGGACCAAGGAGCACAGTAACAACTTCGTTGTTCCGCAGGGAACTCTCTCCTATCTGAGGAGCCTTACGGCTCGTATATACATGAGTGTTATTTGTTCTAGATGTATCATCTAGAATCCTGACACCGCCAGAGCTTTATTAAGTTAAAACAACCTCCTATTCCAGCCGGAGAATACATTTAGTACTGGTATTAATATTTAGAAATCCCTCGAGATATCAACGTAATAATGGTATCAATCATTAAGACCGAATTATCACAATCTGACGAACACTTGTTAGAAATGTTATAGAACCTCATAAGATCTGCCATGATGACGGATCGTCCCGAATACCTCAGACACCTAGATGCCTACTCTCGCCAATAAGAATCCTGCTACTGAAGATGGGATCGAGATACAGGTCTCGAGTAGCACGAAAACGGGTCTAGATTGTGTATAATAATAACCTTACACGTTGTAGTCAGCCCCAAGGCCTCGTCCCAGCGTTTGCGCCGTGAAGCGTAGCCATCCTTTCTGCGAATTGAGTTTAAAGCAGTGTACGGCCACAGCATGTCATACCATGGCGCTTTGATACACGTCGTCGCCGGGCCATTAATTAACTGTAAGATATCCGAGTTGATAACAGTGATTTCCTGGGGGCCTAATCTCATATAATCAGTGCCACTTGGGGCAGATTTACAGGAGCGCTGATGAATCGAAACCAATGATGATATGAAGACTTACCTGTACGCACAAATTCGCCGTATTTTTGGTGGAGATTATGTAGGAATATGTGGTTAGGTCTCTTGAACACATTGTATAGATGCCAGAATTTTGACACGGGGGCAAGGCGGGGGCCATTGAACTGGCGGAGAGGATGTTCGAATACTCTGTAAGTGATAATGCTTCCATAGAGCCCAGTGAAAAAGGTGCAATTCAGCAACAGAAGTGGTGCAAGAAGGGCAGGTCGATTTGATTCTCCACGGCCGTTGGTACAAACAGTATTCCCCGAGAGATACGCCACAATGACCAACGAGGTGTTAACAAAGCACCATAGCCTTAGGTAGAGTAAAGTCTGAAGGTGATGTTCGCCACGGATGAAATATAGCCTATGAGAGAGGATCCCCAAAGTTCCGATGAATGCCGAACCTCTTGCGCCCGAAATCCACCACGCAATAGAAGGGACGGCATCAATAAGCTGGGGCATTATGGCAAAAGGAAAGGTATTGGATTTTTTGATTATATTTCATAACTGAAGTCCATGCCTTAGGTAGGTACCTACATGATGCCGTATGATAAGAGTCTGGGACCCTTTAAGTACCAAAGTTGATCGACATACTCTACGAAGGGTTCAAGTAATCTAAGTATTTAGGTATCTATCCATAGTACATGTGCTTAGGGAATCTTTAGCATTATCACCGTCACAATTACTTAAAGGTGGTTGCAAATATTGAAAGATGCTTCCTCAAGCAGCGCGTCGTGTGGCTACACTAATATCCATTCAAATACGACATTACTAGGGCATGATCAAAGGCTGTACGACAGTAATACATTGAATATGCGCGGATTCCTGTGTAACCGTTGTTTGTTCCGGTCAAAAATCTCGTGTGAATCAACCCCACGCAAAGTAGAGCTGAGATGTATCAGCTCCGGATACGCCCATATATCAGAAAATAATCCAGAATCTAGTTTGAATCGCCCCACTGTCTATTAACCCTAGTTCTATCTCCCTTCTTGCCTAACCGAACCCTTTCGATAAGCACCTGAAGTATCAATTCGGTATCATGGTATCCTTGGGACGACCAACCTACGGACGGAGGCTCATGCCTTCGGTTCTTGATGACCTCGCCAAAACAGACGCAAGCAGGCTCTATGCCGTAATTCCTAACGACCCGGCAGATGTTAGCCAAGGGTTCCGTGATATTACAGTTGCTGATGTTGCAAGATGCGTCGACTTCATGGCTAACTGGATTCGGGCTGCCCTTGGATGTAGTCAGAATTTTGAGACCATAAGTTACGTAGGAATCGCAGATCTCCGAGGTGCAGTCATTTTTCAAGCAGCTGTCAAATGCGGATTCAAGGTAGGTACTGGTCCCCTATCTTAGGGACCTCTCCTCGTTTAATCGGGCGGCAATTTGATGGCGTGTTCAATATAGTTGCTTCTGCCGTCTCCGCGCAATACTCCATCTACCAATGTATCCCTGGTCAATCAGACAGGGGCTTTCAATATCCTTCATGCTGCCGAGGTTCGACCTATTGTCTTGCAACTTGAAACGCTGCAGCCCAAGATACATAATTGGGAGATTCCCAGCTTTGAAGAAATGCTGGAAAGCTCACCTGAGCATTTTGCATATGAGAAAGGCTTCGATGAAGCCAGAGACGATCCGGTGGTCATCCTCCACTCTTCTGGTTCAACTGGTAAGTATAACTAACGTAAATAGGATATGGGTTACTATTTACATGCGTGCCCTGATTCAGTAACGCTAAATCATCTCAGGACTCCCCAAGCCCATCACAATGACACACGGTTCATTCGCGGTGCTTGATAATGAGCATAATTTGCCCCAAGTTCCTGGTCGAAGGAAACGGGACTGGTCGATGTGGACCTTCAATGGCGAGGCACGGGTGTATACTGTCTTCCCGTTCTTCCATGTCAGTTCCGGTTTTGAATAGTTTTTATCCGTGTAACTAATGGAATACACAGCTTGCCGGATTCCTCTCTCTTACTCGTAAGTGTCCAAAATACCCCATATTTCAGCCACAATTCTAACAAGGCAAAGTCCAAACTATCTTCATGAACGCGTCGCCGGTTCTAGGGCCACCGCATATGGTCCCCGATGGCCGTCTCTTGAAGCATATGATGTTGCATCAAAAACGTGAGCTAATTGCAAGGCCCTTTCAACATATCATATATTATGGTTTCACTTAGAAGTCAGGAATCACTGGGGGCACAATACCCATAACCCGTCACAAGTCCTAAACTACAGTCTCAACTAATTGTGGCTGATGTGGGATACTATAGTGCGGTCTATATTCTTACCTCCCGCAGTAATCGAGCAGCTGCTCCACGAAGTGGACGGGATCAATTTCTTTAAGGGGCTGGACTTCCTAGTATACAGTGGTGCGCCCTTCAATCCAGTCATCGGGGACCGTCTGTCAGAAGTCGTCGAAATCATTTCCCCGTTCGGCTCAACCGAGATTTATCCACAGCCCGAACTTGCACCCACACGGGAGGACTGGGCCTGGCACGAGTTTAATCCTCTTGTCAAATACGAAATGCAAGAATATGATGCCACCGAAGGGACCTTTGAGTTGGTTGTATTTGCCGATGAGAGCAACAAGGACAGCAGCGCCCTGTATCATAACCTACCAGGCACCAAGGAATATCGGACCAAAGATTTATTCATACGTCACCCAGAGAAGTCCCAGCTCTTCAAGTACTACGGGCGCCGCGACGATATTATCGTTTTAGCCAACAGCGAGAAGTTCAACCCCATTCCGCTAGAGGTGGACGTACAGAACCACCCGGCACTAAAGGGTGTTTTGGTCATTGGAAATGGCAGAACGCAAGCAGCCCTTTTGGTAGAGCCCAAGGAAGCACTTGAGGAGCCCAACCGAACGGAATTAGTTAAAGACCTCTGGCCGCTCGTGGAGAAGTCTAACGACTTGATCGCCGGACAAGGCCGCATTCACCACGGGATGATTATCTGTGCTCTTCCCGAGCGTCCTTTTACTAGAACTGGAAAAGGTACTATAGTGCGTAAACTAACAGAGCTGGCCTACGAAGATGAGATTAACAAGGTTTATACGGAGCGGCCTTACAGAAGTGAGCCTTTGGTTGCAATGTTAGAGCGCAGCCCTGAGGGTGTTTATGGATTGCCACTAGTGGTCGAGTTCCTCCGGAGAATTATTGCCCTGTCATTTCCACGGGGAGCCGCGATTGGTGAACGCGACGACTTTTTCATGTATGGTCTTGATTCTGTACAGACCTTGGAGATTGTAGCGAACCTCAAATTCAATCTCCAGCGCGAACCAGAGAGCCCATCACTGGTTACGTGGATCACACCACGAACCATTTTCTACAACCCAAACATTGCAGAGCTTTCAGGGGTATTGAAGAAATTCTTGGATACGGGCGAAATTCCACCAGAACAGTCCGATCTTGCCGAATTTGAATCGGTAAACCGTACTGTTGCGAACTACGTCAAGGCATTCCCAAAGAGGCCAACGACATCCGAAGAGTCAGCAGCAGATCGCATGAAGCAATCAGCAGCGCTTACAGTTGTGTTGCTCGGCTCTACCGGGTTCCTAGGTTCTTACCTGCTTGCGAATCTTCTGAGAAAACAACATGTTTCTCGCATAATTTGTCTCAATAGGGCACATGATGCTCAGAGACGACAAGAAGATAGCATGCGTCAGCTAGGGGTGCTATCTCTCCTGGATAAAGTGGAATATATGACTGTCAAACTAGGACAACCACGTCTAGGGCTTATCCAAGATGACTACGATAAACTCGCTCTTAAAGCTGATATCATCATTTATAACTCGTGGAGACTCGATTTCGGGCTGGCTCTTCGATCTTTCTCGCCTTTCTTAGACGCCACAAGAGAGTTGATCGACATTGCAGCTACTAGCAACCGTAATCCATCACTCGTTTTCATAAGTTCCTTGTCTTCGGTGGCCGCCATGGCTAGGCAGACGACAGTGCCCGAAGTCCCTATCGACTCCCCGTCAGCTGCGTTTGAGAACGGCTACGGGCAGTCGAAGCACGCCGCTGAACGGATACTTGTAACTGCAAGTCAGACGACCAATATCCCAATATCAATTATTCGCGTTTGCCAGGTCGGTGGGCCAGCAACCGAGGAATACATGGGGAACCCCTGGGTGGACCAGCCTTGGATTTCTGCCCTAATAAAAACGTCGAAGGTGCTTGGAATGATCCCTACAAATGTCACTGCGGTCGACTGGGTTCCAGTAGACATCGTTGCAAAAATACTATCTGAAATAGCCTTCAAACCCCCTAACATAGCAGATGCACAAGTCTACCATATTTGCAACCCCAATCCCCGAGATTGGGATATGATGGTTGATGCTATACAGGAGGTGACAGGTGTAAGCCAGACAGCATCGCTTGGAGAATGGGTACAAAGGCTCCGAGCAATCGCTGACCCAGGGACGGAGAAGGTTGCTGAAATGCCGGCGTTGAAAATGCTAGACTACTATACATCACTTGCTCAGGGGGGCGAGAGGGCCACTTATGAAACGAGCCGTGCTCTGGGATTATCGCAGGTTGAGGTGCCATTAGTGGACAAGAAGATGATCAAAGGCTGGTTGAATGGATGGAAACTATAAGGTCGAATGAGTGAAATTCAAGCGAACCATTTAATATTATACCGATATATTATACCGATATATTTTCTAGCACTCTCGTCTCTGTACCACCCGTGTATATTTATCAATATTGAACGGTATCGACGCTTTAATGACTAAGGGCTTGATTTTCTTGAGTAATTTGAGGGCTATATCTTAGTATGCATATAGCCTAAAGAGTCATCTAATATGAAGCTGTTTCTACAATCTAAACCCAGTAACCTGTCAATTGAGAGTCGGACTAGAGCAAAACTGTATTTAAAATAGCTTAAATCCATAAGACCTATCCCTTCAGTTTTAGCTCGATGGACGTACATATCGGTCTCACAAATGCTGCAAAATCCACCCAACCTCAGCATCAGCAGCTTCCAAGATATGCTCCGCGGGATAAACCGGCTCCCAACCCAACTCCTCACGGGCGCGTCGAGCCGTAAGAGTACACCTAGGAAGTAGCAGAGCCCACGTCAGCATATACAATCAAGCAGGCAGGCAGGCAGGCGAGGAAGACGATCTATCTTCGACTGTGTATTTAAGTATGGAGAGAAAAGAAAAGGTGCGCAAGGAGAAAGCTTACTTCCCGCCCAACTGGATAGGCACCATCTCCTTCGGGATTCCAAGCGCAGCGCCCATGTCCTCGAGGGTCTTGTCGTTTGCGATAGTGACTGAACTATCGGCGATTATGTTGCGCTTGACGAGGGCGGTGGCTACTGCGTCGTATAGATCGTCCCACTGGCGTTACGAGGTTAGCCTATCACACATATAAATATGTGTGTGTGTGTTCCGAGGACAAAGCTTGATAGCAAAACCTGGCCATGCCCCCTTGCCCCCTTGCCCCCTTGCCCCCCTCAGCCCTACGAAACAAGTGCCAATATAATAGCCACGAGTAGACAGGTACTTACCGCAACGCTACCCGAGGCAGCAAGGTAATAGCCATTCTTGCCGTGACTAGGGTTCTCATCGGCCAGGATCTTGCGCAGGAGTTCTATATACGCCGTGGTATTGTCGAGTATGTGGCACACAGGCCATTCCTGCTCCTCCGTAGTTAGATAGAGCCCTGCGTTTAATTATAAGCTGCGAAGAGCAACCAATAGACGTACCGGTCGGTTAGAATCAACGCGATACACGCGTCCCAGTGCTTTTGCAGACCGCACAATCATGTATATCTGTCGCAGGGTGGAAACAGGTTCGCCGAACCCTGTACCCTTCCCGTCTGTATTCAGGGGTGGATATATATATAGTCAGCGAGGTAAACCCAAAAGCTTCCGAGTACCGTTCGTAGGTAGTTACCCATAAATGATAGGACATAACTTACACACAATGCAAGGCACAAAGACATAACCGCGAACCCCCTGTCTCCCAGCTTGTTCTATCACCGCGCAGTTGGTCCTAACGCCCTAGACAATCCCGAGTTTAGCCATGCAGAACAAGAAACCCCTCATGACACAAACTCACCTCCCGAGCCACACCAAGCTTCGGACTCTGCGCCTTCTGGATCTCATACAACCGCGGATCCGTATCCAAAAGGAGACGATCAGTCGGGGCATCCGCATGGCTCGAAAAGAGCTTGGCCCCGGTAGTCTACAACGCGCCCAAAACAAATTAGACCAGACCAGACCAGACCAGACCAGACCAGACCAGACCAGACCAGACCATCTGCACCGACCCAGGCGTCGACATACATACATGCAAAAAATGAACAGTCCGTCCAGTCGCCTGCCCAACCTCCGCGAGCGCCTCGACGAAGAACACCGGAGGCTCGGGCTGGATGGCGTCGATCAGGTAGAAAACCACCGTGATCTCGTGGTCGACAACGGCGGACCGGATCTCCGACCTGTCTTTCAGATTGAAGGACAGGGGCTGGGCGCCGTACTGCCGGACGCCTTCTGCCTGCTGTGCCGTCCGCACGGATGCGAATAGGGTTCCGTGCGGCGGCAGGTTGGCGGCGCCGATGCGCGCGAGGAGGCCGCCGCCGAGATAGCCGGAGCCGCCGGTTATGAGGACGTTGTGGGACATATTTGGGTATCTTGGTGGGTGGGGAGTGTTGGAATCACCTGTTTCTTATAAGGTACCTAGGTAGGTAGGTAGGTAGGTAGGTATTCAATAGTTGAAGATGCAGTCCAGCGCAAACGCACCAGACGCCGGGACCTGCTTCTTTTTTATTCCCAACCCTCGGATCCAAAAAGCCGCCGCGTCCTCACGAGACAAAGATACTTCACACCATCCGCAACCACGTCTCCGCTTCACCCCGTATCCAACCCGCCAAACAGCAGACCTCGCGGCGAGATAGTTCGACCGCGCGGCAGGCTCTAATTAGATAGGTACCTACCTGGTACCTAGGGGTTAAATGGACCGGCGGGAGCAAAGCAAGCAACACGGCAATACATAATGGCATAAGTAGTTGATGAAGGGAACTCGATTTATAAGAAAGACCCTGAAGATTGGTGATGGTGATTTGGTAAGGCTGACAAATCAAACCCCAACAGCGATATATAATCAGTTCACAGGTAAGCCGTCGATAGTTGCGGAGCGCGGAAGCCGGTTGCCGAATGGGACTTGGGATTGGGTTGGCTTGGGATGGAATATGTCAAGCTAGAGGTAGATACCTATATCCTAGATATCAATGACTTAAATCCCTCGTACACGGTCTTGACCATAGGCAAGTGTATTATTTATTCACGATACACTATCTTCGCCGAGACACAAATTCCAGTCCCGACGTTTCGTTTCGTTTCGTTTCGTTTCGTTTGGATTCATATTCCAAGCTCGAAGCCCAAGAGTAGGGTATCACTATGTACACGGAACGGCCTAGCTAGTGACTCTACCACGGCCGTCCATTCTCTTCCGCCTTCGCACTCTTTGCCGTAAGGTAGGTAGGTAGGGCAGGAGTAGCAAAATAAATGGTCCTCCACCCGGCAATAAACACAGCGAGCAAAGTCCAAACCCATCGAACCCTCTCCAACGTCCAAGAAAACTGCCTGTAACTCGACGTCTCGAGGGCGCCGCATATTCCTGCGCCGATATAACTAACCAAGCACATACCCATTGAGTATGTGCATCAAGACCCCTAGATCCCTCCCATAAAGCTAACCCTTCCCATCGCGAGGCTGTTGTCTACCCAGTTCTGCCAGCTGAAACTCTCGTCTACGTCCATATTCACGTCCTGGTCCTCCGAATTCGGCGCGTTTTCCGTCGCGTTATTCGGCGGAGACTGGCCCCAGACGCCGCTCCAGAACCACGGCGGGGGGTTGTCTTCTAGGAAATTGTGCGCAGGCTGGCCTGTCGATAGCTGATTGCTGCTGCTGCCAGTAGCACCAAATGTTTCGCCGGGAGCAGCCTGGTTCGGTCGGGATCCGCCTGGAGGCTGAGCGCCCCCTTCGGTAAAGTAGGCTTGGTTACCCGGAAAGGCGACTGAGAAGATGTCTTGAGAGTCGAGATACGGTTGAGACATTAAGTGATCGACATATTGCAACTCGGCCGGGGCTACCTCCATATCTGACGGCTCCCGAGTAAGACCCCTCTTTACCGTCTGTGTACTGCCGCCTGTGATATCTGAGATGTTAAATGTTGGTTTTTCAGGGCCTTTAACGCCCACGAGCTTGCGCCACTGTTCCTGGGCTAGAACACCTCGCATCGAGCTAGAAAGGTGTTTGAAGCTTTCCGGCTGCGTCTTCTTCTGCTCGTCCAAATCGAGCTGCCGTGCAGCCTCGGGGTCAGCTCTCAGCCGCTGGATTTCCTCGTCCCTATGACGCCTCGCCTGTCCCATAAGTTTGCGCAGCGGAATCCAAACACCCGGCTTGGCGCGCTGGGACACGTCGGGAGTTTGGAATGTTGCGCTGAGCACGATCCAGGCACGTTCGAGCGACGCGGTCCAAGGCAGCCGGCACACTTCGAGCAGGAGATAGGCCACGGCGTGCCACTGCGCGTACGTTTGGAAGAGCCACCGCCACTGGCGACATCTTTGTTCCGAGTTTAACACCCGTGTATATTCGACTACCTCGAGAGAAGCCATAAAGAGGCGGTGTCGAACTTCCTTGCTGACATCCTGGGATCCCCAATGGAGCAGCATCGGTTGGTAAATTATCAAACTCATCTTAGCCATGATAAGCCGCGCGATCATGGCGGCGACCCAATGCAACACATCCGTGTCCTTGTCGCCGCATGTTTTGAGATACTTCGTTTCGATCCGCTCGTAGCACTCGTGGAGCATCTTGTTGCGCTCCTCTTCCGTACTTCGGGCACGGCACGGCGCCATCCCGTTTGTAGCGAAGTGTATCTTCCTAGCCAGGGCGCAGATTTCGTAACGTATGAGACAAAACGTCATATCAGTAGGCCCTAGCTTTTCTTCCGGGAATTCTGTCATTTCAGGGGTCAAATCCGCATCGTTGATATTTAGCGGGAATTGCGTATCATACGTCCGCTCCGCAATCGTCAGCTCCGTACCCTGATCCTCTGCCGATCTGAGGTCGAGGATACAAATTGCCCACCAGAGTCTACGGCGCATCTCGACGTCAAACGGGCTTACGCCGTCAAATTCTGTCCCTTCTCGATGTATTCCTAGCGACTGCGAGATGCGGATCGCGAGACCGGTAAGCGTCCAGGCAAACCTCGTGTCGTCGTACCGACGGACGAGCACGAGAAAAAGAGTAAAGGCCTGAACTACCACCAGTTCTGATGTAACTAAGAAATTCGCCTTCGCAAGGGCTTGCTCCGTAGCAAAGCGATACTTTTTAATAAGCTGCGCCTTGTCGGCGCCAAAATTTATCTTGACCTAGACATGGACAACCATTCTTTAGCTTGCATCACCATATTAGTTACGTGGTTGGGCTCGTACCTCGTTGTCTTCCATAGAGGTGATGGAAGCATAATATATAGCGAACATTAGAGCTTCCATCCCCGGCGAGATGCTGTCCATGTTACTCCTCAACTCGCGGATGATCTTATTCATAGATGGTACGTGTAATATCTTCACCAGCGGGTCGACATTCTCCTGGTAGACCTGCCAGAAAAACGGGATCTGAGACGGCAGGGGATGTAATTTCCGTAGATCGACGTTGGAAGAGCTATAGCCTAAGACGAAGCCGTGGTGATCGATCGAATCTGGGTGAGGGTGCAGCGCACCGGGACTACTACCGTCGTCTGAAGCTTCGGACTCGTCATCGCTGAGCATTTCTGTTTCGGTTCGGAGCTGGTTAAGCTATCGCATAAGTCAATGGTGCAACGCCCCAAGGCCTTGAAATATATAGCCAACGTACCTCGTCGTTAACCTTGGACCAGAACGCGCTGCTTACGTATCGCGTCTTTCCCTTCTCGTTCAGCACCAATCTCCCGAACGGCTTGCTAACCTCAGAGGTTGGACTCTTCAGTGTCTGGTTAGCGGAGTCGCCGGTCTGGGAGCGGCCAAACTTCAGATGGTCGGTCGGAGGGTAGCCGCCGGGTAGATTCTCGCTGTATGCGATCCCGCTCTGCCTTCGCCGCTCCCTCTCCTGCGCGTTATCCAACGTTGCCTCGGGTGAAGCTCCACCGCTGAGAGAGGGGTGCCTCGCCGTCTCTATTTCAATCTGTCCACTAAGATCCTCTACTATGCTCTCTAGCTTTCGCAACCTCTTCATGAGTTCGATCTCGCGCTCGCTCGTCTGCTTCGGTGGGGCATTGGGGTCCTTCACGCGCGGTCGTCGCGGCGCACGGCCTGGTGCTGGGAAGACGCATTGGATCTGGGCTTTGCGACAATTGCCACAGGGCATAAACTTGTCGCACCTAACCTTCCGACGCCGACATGTTACGCAGCTGCGCGGGTTTAGCACGGAGGAGGGTGTAGTAGACGGGTCGAGGGTGATGGGGCCCGAGGGCGTGAAAGCGGCATTAGGACCGCCGGGTATAGGAACGACCGAGGCGGAGTTTGATGCCGACGTAGAATCTTGAGGTGTCGACGCAGCGGCGGATACAGCGGCAGGCGAGCCGATCGAGTTTTCGTTCGGGGACGAACGGGATGACGATTCCATGAGAGTTAAATTGCTTTGAGTGAAAAAAGTAAAAGAGCGGTGCTCTTGGTCTTACCAAGTCCCATATGGTTCAGCCTCTTCAGTAACTGAGCACTCGGCGACGGAGAGGCTTCCGATCAGCAAGGGTCGAGTAAGATTAGAAGGCAGATAGGTATTAAGTATATAGGTATATAGGTATTGATATTGTCAAGGTGAGCAAAGTATGTGATAATTACGCAGGCTAGCTAATAGCAATCCTACAAAGACAGGGCTGAGTTTAGAACGGCACGTTTCTTCTACATACGCTGATACGACATACTTACTGACTCACCCCGAGGGATGGATGGGGGGGATGGTTGTGGGCCTTTCTTTCATAGAAATACCTAACCTAATGCCGTAACTGTGCAGAATATCCAACAAGGACAGGGATTCGTCTTCCGGCTGGCCTTCTCGTCAGACATCTCCTTTACCGCGCAATCAACCCGGAAACGGGAGCCGAATAGGCTTCTCTCGGTATGTGAGTTTCGAGGCGGAGATAAGTATTGGTAGCCAGATATATATAGGTATATATATATATATATAAATATTTTCTGGGGTCGAGGCTGCAAGAGACGGGAATAATGTGGAAAGTGGCTTGGCTTTGGCTAGACGCGGGGCATTGATGAGACTGAGGGACTGAGATTGATTCCCTTCCCCTGATTTAGGTTAGTTAATCAGTTGATTTGTCTCAACGTCACAATTCTTTTTTTTCTCCTTGCGCCGCCTTAAATCCGTAGCTCGGACCATGAAGAGCCGGGATTCGGATCGAATCCCACCTTTATTGTATTACACTTACATATTTTATATCAAAGGACTCGCATCTCAGCAGCTTAGCCAAGGATGCACTGCAGGCTTACACGGATACATATGGCATACCTATATAAAGTTGCCAACCTAAGATTTGTTGCGACATAATGGGTAGTCTTCCCATCGATGCGTGTAAGTTGATGCCAGTTAATATCAAAATTATCACCGATTCTTAACCCAAACACACCAACTTCTTACACTCGAGATCTACCTACCCTCGACCTTGTAAGCGCACATAAACCATACAGTCGAGTTCCGTCCAAAGGGTCATAATGGTGTAGAGAATAAGTAATATAATCGCGGGCCTCGGCACTTCGTCGCAGAGCTCAGTAAGGATTAGAAGATGACGCACGTTAATAGTGTATCATCGAGGCTTAATTTTATAGAATAGGTAAGCTTAAGGTAGGTAGATACCGGATCAGATAAGATAAAAGATGTAAGTCCAATTGATGGTCACATTGCATTTAAGACGAAGACCCGGAAGCTGTCGGCTTAACTTAAGACCCAAGGTAAATACCCACGGGTAGTTTGCACCGCTGCCGACACCGCTGCCAACACCGCTGCCATGCGATGCCACGCGCTGATCAAACATGTTGTATCCCGGCACGAATCCAACCCGGCCCGCTCGTCGTATCCGGATCATCCGCATATGTCGTGGCATAAGCATCAGCAGCTAGTCATGAGGCAGAAATGTTCACGTTACAAAGTCTTGACCTAGTCAATCACTACCTACCCAGGCTAGGTAAATAGGCCATGTAGGTAGACATCAACGATCGGGCGCATTAACAAATGAACGAGCGAAGGTTGTCGGTTATTCTGCAAAAATAACTATAGACGGTCCCGGGCTAGTACGGCGGAATACACGTGCGCCCCCGAGGTTAATGTCCGAACCGTTCTGCCGGCGTCTCTCTTGGATTGGAGACGTTTCTTGGAGTCGCAGCAAGCAGCATTGTCCTCTCGTAGTGTAATACTTTAGTTGGGTAAATTAGAAGGTAAATTAGAAGAAAACAAAAGTCTAATAGAACAATGCCAAATTAAGCTAAATTCAATATTACATCATCATCCCAATAGCTTCATACCGTATATAATTATAGGTAGGTAGGTACCTACTACCAACCAACCTAACCTAGGCATATATCACGTCATGTGACAATAAATCTAACAATGGCCTGGTTAACTGCCCGACTTCCATTTTCCTCATCATTCTCAATTTATGTATTAGTAGACATACAGCATCCAACCCCATCTCCACAACCTCAAGTATCATCCCATCCCATCCCATCCCACCCCAAGAAACAATGTCTAACAACGACACACCCCCAACCACCCCCCAAACCATGAAAGCCTGGGTATACGCCTCCACGAGCGGCGGCATCGAGAAGAACATGCAGCTGCTCGCCAGCGCGCCCCTCCCCATCCACCCGCCCCTCCCCCCCGACGCCATCCTCGTCAAAGTCCACTACAGCGCCCTCAACCCCGCCGACTACAAGTTCCCCGAGCTAGGCCTGCCCATGCGCGCGCTAATCCCCACCCCCGCCTCGCCTGGGATGGACTTCTCCGGCGTCGTCGCCCAGGTCGGCTCCGACATCACCACTTTCCGCCCAGGCGACCCAGTCTTCGGGCGGAACCCGCCGGGCAAGCACGGGTCGCTCGGGGAGTACGTCAGCGCGCGGCCGGACGGATGCGCGGCCGTGCCCGAGGGCGTGTCCCTCGCGGACGCGAGCTGCATCGGGACGGCCGCGCAGACGGCGTACCAGTGCATCGTGCCCAACGTCAAGGCCGGCGACAAGGTCTTCGTCAACGGCGGCAGCGGTGGCACCGGCACCTTCGGGATCCAGATCGCGAAAGCCGTGGGCTGCCACGTGACGGCGAGTTGCTCCGGCAAGAACGCCGAGCTGTGCCGTAGCCTCGGCGCAGACCACATCATCGACTACACGACCCAGGACGTCAGCCAGGTCCTCAAGGCCGAGGGCCAGGTCTACCAGCTGGTGGTCGACAACGTCGGGACCCCGGCCGACCTGCACAAGGTAGCCGACCACTTCCTACGCCCGGACGGGAAATTCGTGCAAATCGGCGGCGAGTTTTCCTTGGCGAATGTAACCACCATTATGTCGAGGCAGTTTCTGCCTTCCTTCCTAGGCGGCGGCAAGAGGAAGTGGGAGTATCTGATTACGAAGAATGCCCATGCCGACCTTGAGCACATCGCCAGATGGATGAGTGAAGGGAAGGTCAAGGCTATCATCGACGAAGTGTTCCAGTACGAAGACGCACCCAAGGCTTTCGAGAAGCTAAGGAAGGGACGTACTAAGGGGAAGATTGTAATCAAGTGCTCTACGTAGCGCTCTCGGATTTGCGCAACCTGAGGCGGATACCAAAATTGAAAGATTACGAGATACTATTGTAGACGCTGGTAAGAAAGAAGGAATAAGAGGGTAAGAGGGTAAGAGGGGTAATTAACTGCAGTGCTGCTGTCAGATACGCGATCACAACGGTACATCCAAGATATTAGTCTTGTCTATTGATGGAAAATATATTATATACTACGCAAAGATAAGAGATAGTAATACTCCTTAACATTTCGATGTAGGGTTACTCGTTCAAGGCCGTCCACGGTAGCATGTATATGTCTATTCCCTCCCTCTTTCTAGGTAGGTATCTATAGCTGAGAGCTTCTTGTCTTGTTTTTAATTATTTTTCATACCCGTGGCGACCCTGCGTACTCATCCGAGGTAGGCAATGACTTGCTAATGCCGCATTGCCTACCTAGCTACTAGTCATCTCCATCCGTCATCTCTCTTCTCGTCTCCGAATAAAAGAGAATCTAAACTTCGTAGAATACGGTCCCCTAATCGACTTAGTTGTATACCTCCATCAACCACCCATCCACATGATGTCTTAATTTCCACAAGACATATACCTAAACGTAACTTCGCTGAACGCCTAGCTCGATGCATCATTAAGCTCTATAAGGAGCGCATCGTGTTGAAACCCCCTCCGATACCCCGTAAATTAATCAATGGTACAAAAACGGATGGGCTATCATTTAACGTCTCGATGCCGCCGCCCGATCAAGAGCGGCAGAACTCTTGGAACTTGTCATAGTCAATCCAACAGGTGTCATTGCACCACTGGAAATTGGGGCCGGCGTGGTACTCCGGGTTGGGGGAGCCGAACGGTTATGCGCCATGTGCGCCCTGACTAGGTGGCCCGCAGCGAGTGCGCTACAGAGGGAAAGCTCACCCGCAAGGACTGCCGCGCCAATTATACGGGCAAGACGCACCGCATTATCGCCAGGGTTCGTTGGGTGAGGTCCCCGAACACCAAGCATGTCGAGCATGGCGCTCTGGGGCTCTAGGATAGTGCCGCCACCGAGCGTACCAACTTCAATCGACGGCATAGACACAGAGATTTGAAGAGACCCGCGTAGGCTATTAGGCAAATTAGCTTGAGAAGTGATAATAAGACGGATATGATAATGGACTTACTTTTTCATGATGGTGATACAATTCGAACTCTCCACGACTTGCGCCGGGTCCTGTCCGGTAGCGATGAAAATGGCCGCAACTATGTTAGCCGCGTGAGCATTGAAACCGCCCACCGCACCAGCCATAGCAGACCCGATAAAGTTCTTCGCGATGTTAAGCTCGACGAGGCTATCCACGTCGCTCTTCAGCACTGCCTTGACCACGTCGCCTGGGATGATGGCTTCGGCGACTATACCTTTACCGCGGCCATCGATCCAGTTGATTGCAGAAGCCTTCTTGTCGATGCAGTAGTTTCCAGAGAGAGACACGATAGACATATCGCTAAACCCACCCTCTGTAGCCATAACGTTTAACGCGTGCTCGACACCTTTAGAGATCATATTCATCCCCATGGCATCGCCAGTCGTTGTCTTGAATCGGATGAAGAGATTGGTTCCAGCGAGAGCCGTTTTCATCGTCTGCAATCGGGCAAACCTCGAGGTTGAATCGAACGCCTTCTTCATTACAGACTGGCCCACCTCGGAATCGATCCAGAGCTTCGCAGCGCCGGCGCGCTCCAGAGTCTCGAATTGCACGCATGGTCCTCGAGTCATTCCATCGCTCGTCAGAACCGTAACGGCGCCTCCGCCAGAGTTGATGGCCTTGCAGCCGCGGCTTGTGCTAGCGACGAGCACGCCTTCAGTAGTTGCCATGGGAATAAAGTAGCTTTTGCCGTCGATGACGAGTGGTCCGGCTACGCCGACGGGGATGGGCATATAACCAATAACGTTCTCACAACAGGCGCCAAGCACTTGTTCCCAGTTGTAGTTCTTGTATGGCAACTTGGACTGGTCCAATAAGCCAGTAAGATCTGCCGTCGCTCGAGTCCTCGCGATGATACTTCGGCGAACTTTTACGGCCCGCGTGCAATCCTTGAGGGTCTTCTCTAATGCGTAACCAGGGATCTTGCCTTTTAGAGATACAGCAACGATCTCCTCGTCAGTTAATTCGTGCGCCCTTTTCTCGGATAATATCCTGTCTAGCTCGCCTTGTGTCCTCTGCGCCGCTATTGACGCTGGCTGAGTGGCTGGTGGAGGCTGGCTAATACTCTCATCATCGGTATAAGCGGGAGTGATGGGTCTGTCAGGCAATGACTGCGGCTGCGACTGCTTCGGTAGGATTTCACCAAGGGGTAGTGTTGCAGACTGCGTGTCGTTGAATCGCTCGGCATCTGCGAGCTCCTTTGGGTCAATAGGATGGTCCGGTAAATTCGGATCCCTAATACCCCATCTGGCCACGTTGAATAGATAGCCATTAAGCGCAACGCTCATAGCTAGAGCGACAACAATCCACTTGGATAGAATCGGGTCTTCCAGACTGGTAAGAAGGCTACCAACCATGCGTCCGCCTACCCCGTAGCCGTTGAGCTGAGGATAGCTGTCCCGTCTACCATGATGCCCGTTGTTAGTGGGCAGGGGTGCCTCTGCGTAGTGGATGGAAGGAAATTCCAATTCGTACTTGATGGGAGTCAAGACGGAAACTACAGTTGGCTTAGAGTGATTCTTCGCGTTGTAAAGTATCTCGTCGAGCCCGTTAGACGCAACTTTGAAGGGGTCGAGAGGGGGTGAGCTAACGACACCTCCCAAGCCCGTGGCCCAAGACGAGATATTGGAAATCTCTGAGGTCCTGAAAGGAATCGTACAGATGTTGACAGCATTGATGGCAATAAAGCCCATGACCATCCAGAACTTAAACTTTGGGACGCTGTTGCCCCTGAGATCACTACCGAAGAGAGGCACATCAGTCTGGCCCTTGGCGTCTCTTCTAGGCCAGTCATTACTCTTGGCAACGTTCTCAGCAACGCGACGACTGATGCCGTCGTCTTCCAAGGCCCGCCGCAGCTCCACGTGGCGCTTGATGCGGTTTACTTCAAGTTTAATGCACAGGATAGCGGTGTAGAAGGTGAAGAGCAGGATGCAGTCGAAGAAGAGTATCCAGGCGGCTAAGAAGCAGAACTGCTGGAGGCCCCCTTGCACGCCCGAGGCGGCTCCGGCAACGAGAATCAGAATCTCTATGACATAGTCCCGGACGATCTCGTAACCCTTATCCTTGATTGCGCGCTGTACAGCAGAATGGATAATACCATCCGAGTGAGTCAAGAACTTGGCAGATTTGCCACTATTGGTCTGCTTCTCTTCAGGCCTACGATGCTCTAGAGCATGGGACAAGACAGCCCGGGTTAGCGCAATATTCTTCTCAAACCCGATAGTAACAACTAAGAATGGTAACCCTTCGGATAGTAAGACCATGCTGATTGGAACGCCGAGTTTGGTGGTAACGTTGAGACCAAATAGGAAGGCAAAAGTCGACGAGAAAAGCACGCTGATGGCTAACCAGACGTTTGACCCCATCTTTTTCATAGATAGGAACAGCGACACGAAAGTTAGATGCATAGACAGATATCCTAGGACCATGATGATGATATCCAGCGTCTCGGCGTTCTTTATCAGGTCGAGAAACTCCGTCCAAGCATTGTGAATCCATCGCACCACACTTCCTCTAGTGTAACCCTTGGCGACTTTCATTATCCACATCTTCTGCTCCTCCTTGCCTAACTCGGTTTCGCGCGATTCTTGACCAGGAACATCGTTAGGGATCTCTTGTGCTGCTGCAAGGAATTCTGCGGCCTCGCTATACTTGACGGAGAATGCCAAGGCGCTGTCCTGGGAATAGGCACTTAAGGGGTTCGAGGTAGACGGCAGATGCGAGATGCTCAGGTTCTGCGGGAGAGGGACGATGTGAGGCAGCGGTGCAGTCTGGGGCGCATGTTCAGACGACTCCGGAAAGACCAGAGTAATAAGGGCCAAGTGGTCGGCATCCTTGGGGATGGTCGAATCGGAGTCGAAGCTCTGCCACCGCCACGAAGTTTCGGGCCCGGCCTGCAAGCTTCTGCTGCCCTCTACTAACGAGGGCCAATCGGCCGTCCTCGCACTTCTGGTCACATCTAAGAGGCTCTCCTTGACAACGCCGACGTAGGTGGTGCTAGCTATTAGAGAAACGATAACGATGGTATGGATCGGATGCAGGCAAGCGATCTTGGAGAAAAACTGGAGGACCGGTGTGATTATCTGATTCGTCTTGGAGGGTGGAATTGGAGTATCGTTTGGCTGCTCACCGCGAAAGCGGGAGGGGAGAAATGAGGAAGCAATCATGTCAGTACTACCGCGAAGGCATTTGGCGACGACCACTGAATTAACTATGCTTATTCTTCTAAAGGTATAGATTAGTTCAGTTCTAGTTGCAATGATCTATACAGGGTCTCAGAACTAGGATGTCTAGTCTTAGGTGAGGAGGACAGGACGAACCTAATAATATGCTCTTTTCGTATTTTATATAGTATCAATTAGTTCTATAGTTGCCTTAGAATGTCTAGGAAGTTGTAGGGAAGGCGGTGTTAGAGATGTCGTTAAGCTGTTGAGGTAGAAGGTGAGGAGCGAAGAGAGAGAATCGAAATGTGGACTACCCCAAAGTTCGACTTAAAGGGTTGTCGATATTTAGTAGTGACAGGATTGGAGTCGACGAAACAGACGACGACTTTCCTTAAAAAACCTTAGGAACGCCTTGACACTAATGAAACGGCGGGCGTGCTGAAACTCTCCACGAACAAAGAATAGTTCGACGAAGAAATGTTGGAAGAACAATAACTGCAAGTCAAGGGGGGGGTTTGGTGGGGATTTATTATCGGTGCGGTGAGGAGAGAAATTTCAAGGTTTCCTTCTCTAGCTCATCCATCCCCTGGCTTCGAATCTTTCAATCAGTCGCAATCACAAAATTAGGGGATCCATACAGGATCCACTATGACCGCCGGCCTACTATCGATTAGGTACTAAAAGCTACCTGTTTGTGTACGTACCTTTCAGGTACCTGCACAATCGGAGTCGAAAAGACGTGGGAACTCCACAAGTTCATCCCTACCGCTCTGTCCGTCTGCCACTTACACAATATTCGGAAGCTTAACTCGGGGCTTAACTCCCATGTATATACCTCACCACTACATAATAGAGCACGTAGATCCAAGTATTTACCAACCATATCACGTTAGGTTCCGACCTAGCTCTACTGACAAGCATGCTTCTTTTCTTCAATTGGCAACTATTCCAAAACTCCGGGTACGCACATGGAGCTACAGTTCCTAGAAAGACCGATAATCGAGCCACCTATCTATCTCACCCACCTCGCCAACGCCATCCCTTCCCCTCTACGCGGGAGAGCATTGGTTAGAAGAGGATGGGATAGAATATCTCACAGTACAGCATGGCCAAAGGGGGAGCGTTAAGTCCACAGCAATAGCAACAACACCTGATGGATACCTTGACAACTCAACAGCCAGGGTTGAAATACATATTACTAGATAAAATCTAGGCATGTCAACAAACCCCTAGCAAAGCTACTTAATATCGGTAAAGTACATACATATGTAGAGTAATAAGTCCAAATACTAGGTTAGTAGCTTTAGGATATGATTAAATTACACTACGTGTACAATATATCCACTCATCACATCAATATCTATTACCATCACAATCATTCCTAAAAGAGGCCTCCCACCAATTGCTTCCATTAAGCACACTTAACGTTACTACGTACGTAGGTAGGTAGTCACTAGATAAAATAAGCAGCGAACGAAACAACTGGGGCTTTGGCGTGTTAAGTATCTGCCTCTTAACCTAACTTAATTTAATACAGTCTCAGTAGAAGAGGCCGTGCAAAGATGGGTACGGGTTATAACAACCACGCTTCTGGCTAACGCGAACCATAACGGCGGTTCCGGGAATTGCCTACCTACCTAGGTAGGTACCTAGGTACTAAATATTTCTATACAACAGGTTGGTCTCAAACCAACATGAAAAGTTTGAGACACGTAACCTATTCTTTTCCGTCCCTCGTGTCACCATCCATCGCGTATCTACTCCTCGCGTTGAAAGCCACCAGGGAAGACAATCATGCATACCTACCTGGATAGCCCGACAAGCTCACCTCAGTCCGCCACCGGCCTTGTCATCAGGTAGCGCCCGTACGAGGGGACCTACGTCAATACGCAGGGCGAATACCAGCAATAACAACGGATCCGTACTTATATACTGCTAGGCAATCTATTCTTGCAGGATAGAAGTTCCCGTTGGTAACCACTTCAGCTTGACTCTGTTACTGCGCTGTCATCAGTCGGCTTACTTCAGGTCCGTCCATGCTGACGACTTCAGCCCCGGACATCTCGATTTCCTTCTTGCATTCCGGCCATGTAGAAGGGTCAACAGCTCGTGTGCATTCTTCCACCAAGTAGGTCTTAAACCCCTCTTTCGCCGCATCAATCGCAGTGCTCTTGACGCAATAATCTGCCGCTAGCCCCACTACATACACATCTGTGACATGCTTCTCCTTTAGAATCTGCACGAGCCCGCTGTCGTAAACTCGTGGAAACTTGAAGGGATCATAGAATGGGCTGTACATCTCGATGCGCGGGTCAGTTCCCTTTTCGAGAATCATGTCGAGCTGGCCGGTGAGTAGCTCAGGGATTAACTCTGCTCCCGGGCTACCTTGTACGCAGTGGACCGGCCATAGCCGCGACTCATGCGTCTCAGCCTCGTTGGATGGGTTCACGATCGTGATCGAGTCCTCAAACGGGACTTTGCCTTGGTGATTTGCGGCAAACGAAACATGGTCATGCGGATGCCAGTCCTTGGTCGCGATCTTGATCACAAAAGGGAAAGCTAAAAGTTTATTGACCAGTGGCGCAATATCACGACCATTGGTCACTGCAAGAGAACCGTTCTAGTCGTTGTTAGTCAGCTAGCTACCAGCAGCCGCAAAACAGGTGCTTAACCAAGGTAGGTAGGTAGGTAGGTACATTGGTAGATCGGTAGGGTATACTTACTGGAGGACAGAAGTCCTCTTGGAGATCTACTACTATCAATGCGGGCCGAAAGTTGGCCATGTTTGGAGTATATTCTATTCGGCAGCAGGGGGAGATTAGGAGGTACTTAAGATAGGTACCTACCATACCGGTGGTGGGGGTTTTTAGGGAATCATTTTAAGATTAAAATCATTTTATAAGATAGAACGTTCCAAGATTCCGAGGCCTCTAATTGGCTGGATCTAAGTTTTAGTAGGTTTTCAAATGTTTTTTTTTTTTTTATAAAAAAAATTTCGTTTTACTTATTTAAAATTGTTCCGTTTTATAAAACGTTTTATAATTTTAAAATAGTAATTATTAAAATTTACGTAATTTTAATTAAATTTTCGTAACTTTTTTATTATTTTTTATTATTTTTTATAAATTTTTACTATTTTTTATAATCTTTTAAAAAGTTTTTTAAAAATAAAAATTTTTTTTTTAAAATAGTAAAAGTTATAAAAATTAAAATTAATTAAATTTCCATAATAAAATAATTCGATAAAATTAACCACCTCGTTTTATTAATTTAATTGTTTAAATTTTAAACTTTAATTTTTACTTTAAAGTTTAATGTTACATAAACGCGAGAGTTTTTTATTTTAAATGATTTTAAATTACACGTTTAAAAAATTTAAGTTTAAGGGGTTGTACCCCCTTAGCTACGCCACTTCCCAACCAATCACAACATTATACAACCTTTTTAAATTTTTTTCAAACTATGGTTTAAAACAATTGTAAAATATTGTTTAGTAAAAATCTTTTTATTAATAAAAATAATCATTAAAAATATTATTAATAATAACATTATTAATAATATTAAAAATAATAATATTATAAGTAATTAATTAATTATATAATAGTTATTAACTTTATTATTAAATTTATCGATTAAATATATTTTCGAAATAAATTAAAATTAATTATAAAACGCGTTATAATATTGAACTAGTGCCGTGTTGCAAGGGTATTATAGGGTAATATTACGTAACCTTTTTCAGCACAGATCCTTATAAGATCTTGTCTCACACATTCCTTTTAATCAGCTCATCAAGAAACATCCAACAACATCTTTTCTTAACCACACAATTAAATTCCAATCTCAATCATTACCGTCTTTAAACAAGTCACTATTATCTACAGTTTTCTATTCTAGTCGTGTTATCCAAGATCTTTATTCTTTGATCAGTCCATTACAAATCTTACAAAGAATATAGTGCCACTATCAGCTATTCTAGGTCTATTCATAGATTTAAGTAGTTGAAGTAGTGAGCCATACTCTTTAGGAGACATAGCTCCTGTTCAATATACATTATAATACGCGTTATAATACGCGTTATAATAAACGATATAATATAATAAATAAAGTTTAATATAACCGCGTAACGTTATATAAATGTATAAAAAGTCGAGAAAGTTTAAATAATAATTTTATTATTAAATTAAAAATAAAATAAAAGATATTTTTATACGTTATTAATTAATTATATTAATTAATTATAATGTTAATTAATTATAATGTTAATTATAACGTTAATTATAATTTTAAATGTTTTTACTAATAAATACTTTTAACGTTTTAATTTAAAATATAAAAATGTAAAATTATATAAATATATAAAAAAGTTAAAAAAATAAATTAAATAAATTATTAATTTTAAATCATTTTAGTTAAAACTATTTTATATATTATTATAATATATTAATTAATTTTAAATTTAATGTTTAATTTAAAATTATATAAATTTAACACGTAAAAGTTTTTTAATGTAATAATGTTTTAAATTAAATTTTAAAAAAACTTTTAATAAAGTTTTATAAATATAAATATACGGATTAAACGTTAAGTGACGTTTATAACGTTAACAAGGGTTAATGGGCGTAATTTACCTTTTTTAAAGATTAATTTAAGCTTGTTAAAATAAAAAGTTTTAAATTTAAAAATTACGTTTTTTAATTTTTTTAACTTTTTAACGTGTTTTAACGTTTTTTAACGTTTTTTTTAAAAACGTTTTATTTAATAAAATGATTTTATTTAAATAAAACGATTTTTATAAATTTAAATAAAAGCTTATTATATAATGGTTTTAAATTATAAAATGGTTTTATATTTACCTTTTTCGTCGTTATAATACTTAAATAAATAAGCTTTAAATAATACTAAACTTTTCAAATGATTACATGTAAAAAGTAATTGATAAAATTAAAGTTAAATAAACATTTATTTTAAGTGACTTTAAACCACACGTTTGAAAAATTTAAGTTTAAAAGGTTATACCCCTTTTAGCCATGCCATTCCCCAACCAATCACAATACCGTACAACCCCTTTAAATTTTTTTTAAACTATAATTTAAAGTAATTATAAAATATCCTTTAATAAAAATCTTTTTACTAATAAAAATAATTATTAAAAACATTATTAATAATAATATTATTAATAATATTATTAAAAATAATAATATAATAAATAATTAATTAATTATATAATAATTATTAACTTTATTATTAAATTTATTAATTAAATTTACGCGTTTTATTTTTAAAAAATTAAAAAAAATTAAAATTAATTATAAAACACGTTATAATATACGTTATAATAAACGATATAATATATATTAAATAAAACTTAATATAAACGCGTAACGTTATATAAATATATAAAAAGTTAAAAAAGTTTAAATAATAATTTTATTATTAAATTAAAAATAAAATAAAAAATATTTTTATATATAATTAATTAATTATAATATTAATTAATTGTGATATTAATTATAACGTTAATTATAATTTTAAATGTTTTTATTAATAAACATTTTTAACGTTTTAATTTAAAATATAAAAATATAAAACCGTATAAATATATAAAAAAGTTAAAAGAATAAATTAAATAAATTATTAACTTTAAATTATTTTAATTAAAGTTATTTTATACGTTGTTATAATATATTAATTAATTTTAAATTTAATGTTTAATTTAAAGTTATATAAATTTAATATGTAAAAGCCTTTTGGCGTAATAGTGCCTTAGATTAGATTTCGAGAAAACTTTTAATACGCCTTATAGATATAAATACACGGACTAGGCGTTGGGTGGCGCTTGTGGCGTTAACGGAGACGGGGGAGGTGGCGGGCGTAGCCCGCCGTTTCTCGAGGACTAGTCTGAGCTCGCTGAGATAAGCAAACACCAAGTTTTAGAAAAAAGGCATATGATGACATGTAAGATCCGATAAGATAAATTCTACTACCCCTCCACGTGGAAAGGCACCTAATCTATGATATTTGGATGGGGATTGCGGGGAGCTCCTCCTATAGTTTAGGTACCTAGGTACCTATTGGTCTTTGGTATAATTGGAACTTTATTTAAATGCCCCTATCGGTCTTCGGGATATGTAGGTACCTATGTACATAGGTGGTAGATACATACATGTGCCTATTGTAAGTGGAAGATAACGCTCAGTCGTTCTTCTTTGATGGATACGTGTACTGCAACCCCTTTGTAACACTACCAAACCACAGCTTGAAGTGGTCATATATGGTATTCGTGCGTCCATACCACTATAGCGAAAAATCAGAACTAACAAATATAAAAGTAGGACGGTTATAAACACGCAATAAGTAAAGTTGGATGAAATACAGGGCGAGACTTACCGGCGATGTACCCGTGATCCTAGGCAACCTACCCTGCGCCATGACAAAGTAGGTCGAGCTGTGTCCTACGACCGGCTTAGACAAAGTGAGGTCGGATTGAGCGTTGACTGGCACAACCGACGTAGCGCCGGTCTTCCTCATGTGCTTCCATATTTTGATGAGCAGCTTGATGCTGCTATCGGCACCGAGCGTCCACGAATTTATCGTATACCCGATCACGGCTCCGGCATTTGGTATACCAGTAACCATGGTCCCTCGCCAAGAATAGCAAGTCCCTAGATCCACAGGCCGTCCATCGACGATTGGGGTGATACCTCCAAATAGGTGGACGTCTGAGATTCTCTAGGTTAGTATTCTACAGCCGAACGCACGAAAAGGGAGAGGTATCCCAACGCCTAGGGACAGTCATGTAGGCTGTAGTAGGGGCATTAGAAAACGCGATACTTACGAAGCCCCGTGGCCGTCACGATAATGTCTGCGTCAAGCTTCTTTCCCGACTTGGTAAGAATACCGTCTGCCGTAACCGTCTCGATATGGTCGGTGACAACGTCGCAGTTATCTCGATGTAGAGCTCGGAAAAAGTCGCCATCTGGACATAGCCCTGGTCGTTGTTCGAGCAGGTTGTACTTGGGGTTGAAATGAACGTCTGCATCAATATCGGCGGGCAATTGCTTCTTCATATCATGTACGATAAGCGTCCTTGCCAGACTGGGGAATGTGAGGCAGAAGAAGGCAAAGAGATGCTCTACTATAAAACACCTGCAGAGGGTTAGTTTATGTAGCTGAAGAAGAGTGAGAAAAAATAAAAGAATAATATATAATATAACTAATATAAAAAGTCAAAGATATCGGGCATACGGACCGCCACCAATTGAGCGAGTGAGCAATTCTCTCTGGGAAAAGCTTCCTAATCCATCTCCCAACCGGGTCCGATAGGGGCAAGCTAATAACGTAGGACGGGCTCCGCTGAAGCATCGTAACGTGGCCCGCCGTCTCGGCCATAGCGGGTAGCATAGTAATAGCGGTAGCGCCAGACCCGATGATAACGATTTTCTTATTAGCATAATCGAGGTCCTCGGGCCAGAACTGGGGGTGCGCGACGGTGCCCTGGAAGTTCTCGACGCCGGGTATTTCGGTCTTAAGCGGGTTGGCGTAGTCATAATACCCGGAGCAGGCGACCAAGAACTTAGCTTTATATTCCTTTGCGATGCCGTCTGCATCGACGGCCAGAGTCCACCGCTGTTCCTCCGATGACCAGCTGATACCGGTGACCCGGTGCTTGAGCTGGATCTTCTTGTCGATGCCTTCAGCTCGCGCAGCATCCTCTATATATTCCCTGATGAGATGCGCTTTGGCCATGTCCGTGTCGTGGATCCATGGTCGCCACGGGAGGCCGAACAATGTAAGTTGAGAGTCCGACCGGATACCGGGGAACTTGAAGAATGACCAAGTGCCACCGACCTCGTTCCGTGCTTCCAGAACAGTGTAGGAGCATTCTGGCAGCTGAGTCTTCAGGCGGTAAGCAGCATCGACTCCAGAGAGCCCAGCGCCGATGATGATGAAGTCGTAATCCTCCATCCTTATCTTAAGCTGATGATTTAGATAATTGTTTTTGTCGTTTTTTTCGCTTTGCCTTCCAATGTTGTTATTGACCCCGTCACGAGGTTGTGCTTCTACTACTATGTCAGAGGGTGCCTAAGAAATAACTTCTTAGCGAGACCCCCTTGTCGATTTGGGTATCCAATTGAATAGCAATACATGGTAACAATACAGACTTGGCAATCTTATCACCAATTTTAGGCGAGCCTAGACCCTTTATAGTAAAGGGTAAACGTTATATATCGAGCCTCTAACGCTCTCTCCTAAGAGCTCAAATACATACATTACATGGGTGTAGTTCGACGATCTCAGACAACGCTTGCTAGCAATGTTACATTCACAATATATACTATATATATATCCCATCAAGCAAGATAGTTAAGGCTCCTAGGACCTTATCAATCAAATTAATATTTAGCAAATATGGTATCTATGTAATTGGCCTATTCGCCGTTGAATCTTTACTCTATCATTAGCACATATCCCATACTGAATTCTCATACCACTACTTAAGCATCATCTTTTTCTACTACTTCTTTCTCCTGCTTCACCTCCTTTAAATTTTTCCATCCCATTCCCCAGCCGGTTAGAAAAGCACAACTTGCAGCAGCGACTTGAAGGTACTGGTAAATGTGTCAGTCAGAACAAGATGTCATGCCAGAGCCAGGTGTTCTTACAAATATATTGTTGATAGCTTCATTATATGCTAATAGAGCTCCCCGTACCTGACTCGGGGGGATAACTTTGGCTATCTCAGTCGCGCCGCTATTAATCAGTAAGCTCGGATCGATGTCGGGAGCAAACTTTTGGAGGGCTGTTCCCATGGAACTGGTGAAGATGGTCTTTGCGACAGCCGAAAAGATGGCGCCCCCAAGTAGCTGAGAGAACATAGCGTACGCGGATGCTATCGAAGCGTCTTCTCTAGGCACGTTCGCCTGCATGGCAAGGACGAGCTAAATTAACACGATCGTTAGTTTTCCCTAGCACTATAAAAAGACAAGATGTTAGACAGATGTTATCACATACCAGTTGTAAGACGAAGCCACGACCTGCTCCCATGAGGATCTGATATCCTATAATTTCCCCATTAGAAGTGTCTGGAGAAAAGGTTGAGGTCAGACCAGCTCCGATTGCCACCAGCGCGTTCCCTCCGATGGCCTCCGGAAGGTAATAGCCCGTCTTCTGAACGAGAGCCCCGCATACCACGGATGCAAATAGCTGCGACAGTATTATTGGAAGAAGCATCACACCACTCTGCAGAGCGTCCGCACCTCTGATCGCTTGGAACCAGACGGGCAGCCAATACAACGAGTTGATGGTCCCGCCACTTTGCAGGAACGAGGTAATGGTGATCATGATGCTGATGCGGCTGCGAAGTATCCTAGGCGGCAGCAAGGCCGAATCTCCCTTGTAGACGAACCATAATCCGACAACTCCAAAGGTTACCACTCCGCCGCACATTAGCCCGATGACGGTTGGCGAATTCCAGGGGTATTTGGTGCCTCCCCATTGCAGGCCGATTAAGAACATTATAGACGCTGCGGCAAAGATGGCAAAGCCGACGAAATCGAGGTCGAGGACTCGCTCTAGGAGGGATGTATTCTTTTCCGAGAGCCTTGTTACAGGTAGCCTGACCACAAATACGAACAGGAAAACGACCAGGCCACCTAGGGGTAGATTGCTAAGAAGGGTTCAGCTCGAGTATCAAGGCCAAAATAGCGACGGCCGACTTACATGTAGAAGCACCAGCGCCACGTTAGCCCCTGAGTCAGAGCCCCACCGATCAGGGGGCCCGCAGCCTGGCCCACGGCAAAACAACCAAGTATGATGCCGTTTAGAAACGACCGCTTCGCTATCGGGACGGTGGCGGCGACGATCGTAGAACTACCGTTGAGGATGCCGGAGCCCCCTATGCCACTTATCGCTCTGGCGATGACGAGCATCATGGAAGACGTCGACAGTGCCGCAACCAAGGATCCAATCTCGAAGATAATTATAAAGGTGATGAATACGAGCTTGATCCGGAAGCCCCTATATATTTTCCCAACGAACGGTACCATGACACAGCTTCGCCAGACTTGTCAGCATCGTACTGTCAAACGCCATACACTATCAACTTTCAACTCACTTTGCTATTAGAGACGCCGAAGAATACCATCCAACATCATCCACGGTGTTAAACTCTGCTGTAATTGCGGGGATGGCCTAGTAGAAGTGTAAGCACATACATGGCCAAGAATATCGCAGCGTCTTCCTCACAGTTCCTAAAGCTGTATTATTGAGAGCCATCAAGAGAACGCCTAGAGTAACGGATCCCATCGCCACGTAGAAGGGCAATCCGCTCATTTGCAGAGGGCTGGAACTCCCGCTTCCGGCTTTGTCGTCATTTTGGAGAACTACGCCAACGTTGTCATGGCCATGTTCAATCTTGTCGGATTCGAGTTTGGGACTGTCAACTTTTGTCGCGGATTCTACATCTCCCGTATCCGAACTATTCTTGGCTGACTGTTGGTGGTTCATCATCGTTGAGGGCTGAGCAAAGCTCCGTGTAAGTCGTCAACTGCCTATGTAGTCTCTAGCTGGTCACCCCTGGCCGAGATATATCAGCCTCGAGATGCAGCGCTGAGAAGTCGTATTGGGGCATGTTAAAAACAATTTATACAATTTACTTTTCACGAATAATAAGGATTACAATGTGAGAATGCAAGATAACCGATAACCGCTTGAGAGCGCCGGGGGGTACGATGTTGTAATGACTGAACGTGAATTACCCATTTCGGTGAACCGGGCTTTTCTCTAAAAGTCCGGGTTGGGCAGTGCATTATTGTAAGTCGCATCTACTTATCCTTCCCACATTCATGTTAGTCTGGCTATGGTGATTTAGGGTATCTGGACTAACATGAACTTAGTAGTGAGAACAGCTTGGATCATATGTGGAGATCGGCAGCTGGAGAATATCTTTAATCTCCGTCCTCTCGTTGGCACCATCCATACCTGAAGACCCTCCTCGAACGCAGTTATCTCATCACGGCTTGCGGTTTACACTTTGAAAGTCCGCCGGCGATTGAAACCTCTATCATCGAATATGTTATCTTCCTTTTTATGGCGCTAAATGGATAAACCAAAGAATTCCGTCATCGCCAAATGGGGAGCTGCCTGCTCGCCATGTGCTCTCGCAAAGGCCAAATGTTTGCACTCAAGCAGCAGCAGGTCAAGCCTTAGATGTGATAGGTGAGCGTATATTCCCTCGTGCATATAATCGCCTTCTGGGCTTAGGACCAGAGCCTTGTGTTAGTGTACTCTCATGTTACTCAATTTACTAATGGCATATTGGAGGATGTAGATGTGAACGTTTAGATAAAGATTGTACCAGCCAGATACATAAGCCAAGGAAAAAGCGGCAGAGCAGGCCCTCGTAAGCACTTTGATTTATTTATTTATCTATTAATTTACTTCTGGAAGTTTATTATCTACTGTCAGAACAATGGTATACATATATCTTCGAAATAGCCATTTATTAGTATATTCCTCGATCGTCGCTAGTCTCAGACAGGCCTTTAGGCTAATCCACACGCAAAGACAAAAGCTAACAGTCTATCTTTTACTTCTAGAAAGACAGCACAGCTCGAGGAGAGGCTCAATAGCCTCGTCGATTTTATCAAAGCTACCAACTCAGGAGATATCCCTGTTCCGTTAAGGGGAGTTTCTGGAACCAAATCCACTACATCGTCCTCAAAGGCGACCGTAGATGCGGCGTCAACACAGAGCCGAGAACGAATTAGCACCAATTCCCCGAGCCAATCTTCAGGCTCAAATTATGAGCAGCCGCCTGCAATTCCTGATTATTACAATGAACATGCTCCTCGTGTATGCGTCTGCCGTACTCAAGCCGGCGAAAGCCCTGCTTCGCTTGAGTCTGATGAGGTCTTACTGTCGATATTCGTTGACGAGCTTGTCCCCAATTACCCGTTTGTCATACTCCCACCAGGTTTCACGGCCTCGGAATTAGCTTTAAAGTATCCCTTCCTCTTCGCCACAGTCCGAATGATCGCGTCGTATCGTAACCTAAGTTCGCTAAGGTCACAGAACTACTTCATAATGAGACACATATCCGAGCAGATGCTTATGCGTTCAGAGCGGTCTTTAGAAATACTTCAATCAATTCTCTTGGTCGTGGGATATTATCACTACCATTGTATAATGCACGCTCAGATGAACAATTTGATCGCATTAGCAAACAGTTTAGCAGCGGATCTCGGTATCAACAAGCCTCCCGAATTGCAGGAAAAGACGAAATTGTTGATGTCAGCTCCCGATGCCCCAAAAAGTAGGGTGAATGATGAGAGGAGGGCGCTCTGCGGAGTCTGGTATACGACCTCGGTGTAAGTCAAAATAAACTGCTACTGTTGCTTAACCCAGCAACTCGGGGAGGTTGCGGGTAAGATATATTTCCCAAAGTACTCACTCACGCTCATGCGCAACAGTGTCTGGCTCTCGTTTCAACGGATCGAGCCGCCGAAATACACGCCGTACATAGATCAATGCCTTCGAGAGCTCGAGGCCGAACAAGAGTATGGAACCGATTCCCTCCTCGTCCATCTAGTGCGGATCCAGAATTTGTCCGAGCGTGTTTCCCAACTGCACGCAAAAGACCACGACGAGAGCGAATTGGCTGGTATTACGCGGGCCCCTACGAGTGCATATTCCAGCGTGTTTCACTCGGAAATAGAGAATTTTAAGGCTTCACTACCTCGTCATCTCTTATCAAACAGTTGGTTTCCTACTCATGATACTTTCAAAAAAGAACCCCCCCCCAGAAAAACATGAAACTAACTAAAAGACAGAGCTGCTCATGTGCCATATCAATACGGCCTCTTTACGCTTATGGGAGCCGCCGCGGATTGATGCTACACTCCTCGAAAAAATATCGAAGTCGTTATCGTCTCTAACTCTAGATTCGGCTTCTTCACTCGATGTCTTCTATCGATCGGGCACCGCGCTCAAGGTCTGGTTCGATGCTTGGCTAGCTATTGATGTTGCGGATTACTTTGTCTTACCTATGCCTATCTCGGCCCAGCTCATCAATTCCGTAATAATGCTGGTCCGCTGGTCCAAGCTAACCAGTCCCGACCGTAGTTTTACATCTACTCCAACCACGATGACCGCTTCCACGTTACCACAGATGGTGCGAAGTGATCCAGGCTGTAGTGGTGCGGCTCTGGTCTCCGTGCCGACGGTCGGGGTTAAAGATATAGATCTAGATCCCGCAATTCCCGCTGCAGTGCGCACTATTAGGTCTCACTTACTCTCTCAGTCCGAGCTCCGGATAGATGCCACCGATATCTTGCAAGGTATGGTAACGCGATGCGAGCAGGCACGGGAGGCCTGCAAAAAACGGAGGGGCTTAACTTGCGAGAACGATATATGGGACATGGCCGCGCGGAAACTTAAGAGCACTCGCGTTAAGCTGGAGAAATGGGCCGAGATGGTAGCTGCAGTAGGTGGCGAGGGTCGTCGACCTGAGTTGTCGTCAAGCGCCAACGTTTCCAAAGAAGTCGATGTCGGCAACGGTAATGGTATGGGAGGAAACTGGCCTCCTATGCCTTCGGGAATGAATGTTTCCACCCAGTTCTCGCTTGAGGAGTGGAGTCCTAGTACCTGGTGGGCAAGCGACTTTTTCGAAGGATCGGGCATGGATCAGAATTTCTTCGATGGGCCGGGTGACTATGGTACGGTTGTTATGGATGGTTTAGAGCCCCCGTAGAGCTTCACGGGTTGCTGCGTTAGTGTGTGATCTATAGAGTAGTAATTACTAATAATACCCCTTGTACTCAGACTTATATACATTAACAAGTTCCTATACTCTCCAGTCTTGGGAATCAACTTAAGAAGTATAGCATATAGTAATCTTTATAAAGAAGTACTTAACCTAGGTAAGTAATTTGTATAGCGGTGCCACGCGTCGGAGTATCTACCGGAATTAAATGATAATGGATCAGAGCCTTGGTTTTATCAATCTTTAACTTGATCAAGTATGAGGTACCTAGGTAGTTATCACTGTGACAACTGTAATCGAAAATAAAGACAGATTGGCAGATAGTCGTGAAAAAAAAAGGGGGAGGGGCATAAAACTGAGAACGAAGAAACCCAACATAGCATTTTCTCATTTGCTATAAGCAGTGCATTGTAGCAACTGCGGCATAACCCGTCTTTGTGTATAACATCGATAACTATAACATCATAGAAAACATGAGGCAACCAACCTCATGTGCGGTTCGGCAAGGCAATTATTTGTTTTAGCCCATGTTCGATTCTTTTCATCGAAGCCTAACTAACTCTCTGCGCAAAAAGAAGGCAAAGTCCTTCTTTTTGTCCCACTATATTCAAGGTCTCGGGGCGTTGAAGACATAGCTTGCGGCAAATTAGCTCCTTTGTTGCTTATGGCGATCGTTGAGCGTCAAGGACAAGTCGAGTACCAGCAACAAAGAGTTGAATATGAGTTTAGGGAATCCTTGTGGCTGGATTATTTTTGGGGGGGGTATTAACTCTCGCTGCTATTTTCACAGACGCAAGATTTATCCTGATAATACTTACTTACTAGCCGCGAACAAAAATGGAAGGGATGTCTATGCCATCATCTACAGAGTCTTCGCTCTCATCTACGGTACAATCGACGTTCGACTCTGCAATGCCGACCTCGACGGCAAGCATGGGAGGTGCAGGTGGTATGGGGGGCATGGGAGATGGGGACACGCAAACGGGGGAATGTAAGATCTCTGTGAGATATTCACTTCTAATACAACGAGTTATACACCTACCTACCTACCTACCTGTCTATCTATCTACCTAGTCCGTTCAACTCCACTAACAGTCGATGAGCGCCAGATGCTATGGAACTGGAACACGATCGACGCCTGCTTCCTCTCCGAATCCTGGCAAGTCAAGTCGCGCGGCGGATTTGCCGGTCTATGCATCGGCGTCGCGCTACTCGTAATCTTGCTCGAGTTCCTCCGCCGTGCCTCTAAGATCTACGACCAACACTTGATCCGCCAGCACATCAAAGCGACGAGCGCCCTCGCCGCGACGACGGTGAATAACTCGTCGGATACGGCGAACGGGGCTCTCATGGCGAAAGAAGGCACCGCGGCCCTCGTCCGTGTCATACCGTTCAGGCCTAAGCTGTGGCAGCAGGCCATCCGTGCTTCGCTGCATACGCTTCATTTCGCTCTAGCGTATTGGATCATGCTGCTTGCTATGTACTACAACGGGTACCTAATCATCTGCATCATCCTCGGCGCTTTCATAGGGTTCTTCATGCTACAATGGGAGCACATGGGCCCTCGGTGAGTAGAATACCCCAAAGCTTAACAGAGACCAATGCCAAGCACCGGACGCTAATATTGTCATTATAAAAGGAGTAGCAGTGTAGCCAGCTTCGATAGTGGTAAATGTGCCACTGGTTGTCATGGCTAAGCCCTGTGGAATCGATATGGTCGAGATTGGTATAATACTAGAGGATAGAGTTAGTGCGCGGAAATATTCTGATCAACTATGGATTGAGCTGTCAGAATAGCAGAAGCCCGACTTCCAGGATGGATAATAGTACGAACTTGAAGTTTAATATAGATCAAGTACCTAAGTTAAATAGGTAGGCATGATAAAGGATCGTTTACTTCATAAAATTAATATAGGTGTCTTCATACCAACATCCAAACGGATGTACTAAAGTTAGCAGGTATTCATTCTTAAAGGAACTATAACAGATCACAAAATTAAAAGACCTTAAACATTAGTGAGAACTGTAAGGATGTTGGAATCGTTGATTAGCGTAAATTCATTTACCCTCATTCCCTAATCCACCCCTTTGCATTTTTCAACGCCAGTATCGTGAATTGCAGTTACCATGAGTACCTACGGCTCCGTAATGCCCCAACATGCTACTACGGCTAACAAGCTACCAACCCAACCATTGTGAAAATTAATGAGATAACAATAGCTAAAGTAGGAAAATAAGACATTCACTACGTTAATGCTCATCGTCCAACTCGAACTACACCGGACGCAATCAGTTTTTGGATGTTGGACCGAACGTTCGGGTTGCGCATGTGCTCTTGTAGCGCCGCGGGATCGGACTGGGCTTGCTGGAGGATAGATTGCATGACAGGATCCTGCATAATGCTCATAATCTAAGGCGCACGGGTTAGCCATCCCTATTCTGTCCGAAGCGATCGGGACGCATCCGGTACTTACCTCAGGGTCTTTCATCAATCTCTCCCGGGTCTGATCCTCTGTCTCATTCTCTCGGGCAGCGTACATAGCCTGCAGAGCCTTCTGCTGCTGTTGCTCAATCTCCCGTGCGTTAGCGTTGTTGTGATGCTCGCTATCCACCGTGGTGGCTTCGTTGCAAGCGTCGATACACCTAGAGTAGTCGCGCATGCCGAAGTAAATTTGCGCCTTGCGAATATACGCCCTAATGAACTTGGGGTCTTTCTTGATAGCCGCGTTACAGTCCTCGAGAGCACTGGGAAACTCGAACAGCTTGACAAAAGCGGCGGCGCGGTTGCTATATCCACGAGGATCGTCCGGAGAACGCTTGATCATCTCCGAGTAAGCCGCAACAGCGCCAGGGAAATCTTGCTCCTTGAACTTTTTATTACCTTCCTCGCGAGCTTCCTCAGCCTTCTCTGGATCGATATAGGACTTTCTGGTTTCCTCGATCTTTCTTCGTTCAGCAGCGCGTAGCTTATTCACAGTATCAGGTGTTCGATGCTCGGTCAGGGACTTCTGGTAATTTTCAATCGCCGCTGCGAGGTCTCCTAGCTTCTCGTAGGCTGTACCAATGCGCGCATATGACTTGGCAATCATCTTGAAGTCGGCATATATCTGGCGGCCCTCTTCGATAGCCTTAGTGCAAGCATCGATACAGGCTTGGTAGTCGCCCTTTTCGAATTGAGCGGCGCCGAGGTTGTTGAGATAGGTTATGTCCTTGTGCAATTCCCAAGCCTTAGTATAGTGCTTTATAGCCTCATCAAAGTTACGCTTCTTGTAGTTTTCAGTACCCAGTGCCTTTTCCTTGTCAGCTTCTTCCTTTGCCTTTTTCTTGGCGAGCTCTTCCTCATCCACTTCTGGTTCAGGCTCTGGCTCGGGGGCCCTAGCCGGCTCTGGTTTAGATTGGGATTTGGAATCCGCTGGAGTAAAGTCTGGCATTTCAACGTCTTCCTCTGCTTCCTTAGCGCCAGATGAAGAGGCGGCAGCGGCAGCGGCAGCACCTGGGACGTTATCTGGGCCTCCCATATGCATGTCGATGCCCATCAGGACTCCTAGTACCTGAATCATTCGAGGATCGCTGAACAACTCCTGGGTATTCTCGGGATTCTGCTGTATGGCCTGGATCTTTGTAATGAAGGAGGGATCGGCAAAGAAACCACTGGTCTTAGGATTGCTCATAAGCTTCTGTAGGAGATTAGGATCGGTAAACATCTTGCCGAGTCCACCTGTAGGATCACCACCAAGACCAGCGTCTGTGGGGAGTCAGTATATAAAAAACATACGAGGATATATGTTTAAAGGGAAGGTGAAACAGGGTACAGATATTTACATACCAGCTTCTTGCTCTATCGCTCTCTGGACGGAGGCAAGCGAGCTTTTTAGACCGGCATTGTTAGGATCATGCTTGAGACCCTCCTCGTAGGCGTCGCTGGCACCTAGTAGGTCGCCGGAACCGTGTAGGGCTGCGCCCTTGCGACCCCATCCTCGCGGCCAGTCTGGCTTAATCTCGATAGTCTTCTCGGCATCATTTAGAGCGCTTGTCCAGTCCTTCTTAGATGCATAAGCAGCAGATCGGTTACTGTAAAGAATATGGTTGCTTGGGTCGATGGAAATAGCCTTGGTGAAGGCATCACTAGTAAAACCGTTAGTCTGATGGTCTTAATTAATTCTTCGAAACTTGGAAACTTGGAAACTTGGGTTGTAAAGTTGAAAGGATCAACATCATAGGAACATGAAACCTACATAGCTTCATCAAACTTCTTATCGGCAATAGCCTTGTTGCCCAGAGCTTTAAGCTCGTCTACAGAGGCCATAGTGGGTTGATGCTACCTTTCTCCAAATGCAGTTGTTGCGTTTAGGTAACTTGGATGAATATTTTTTACGAACCTGGAAAATTCTTACGAGCGTAAAAGAAAACTTATGGGGAGAGAAGAAGAAAATAAATAGTGGTATGGCAGAAGTTATATGATGTAAGTTGCGATGCCCAAACTTTGGAATGGGACTTTAATCTTTTTAGGGCTGAATGCGATGAATTCGAGAGCTTTCCACGGTGGGGTATTGAAGGTCCCTGATGGAAAGCTACATCTGCTTGTCGATAGCGATAGCGATAGCGTAGCATATCAGTTCAAATGATGTATCGGCGTATCGGCGTATCGCGCTAACACGGCCCAGGCCCAGGTGCTACCGAAGAGATAAGGAATATTTCCTCCAATTTATCATATGAAATACCAAATACATACTTCTGGTTGCGCGGGGCACGTCGTCTTGATTTACTCTTGCGTACCTCACATACGCAAAGTCCTCCATTTCAGACGTACACATTAAGTAGGTACCTACCTATGTATTAGGTAGAAGCGCGTTAAGCAATTATGTACCTCGGCCTTTTCTAAATTCTTAAGAATTAGGTACGCTTCAGCTTGGCGCGTTTTCTACCTATCGCGCGCAATCTTATAGATTCTCAGACTTCTATATCGCCAATTTACTACTCTATTAACGTATGAGTCACGATTCAATCGCCCTTCAAAATGGACGACCAGACCTCCATACTCAAAACTCAGCTCTACGCTGCCTGCGAAGATGCGTGCAGAGATAATCCCGAGAGGTTTTTCTCGCAGGAGGACCTAATGGCACTCGATGTTGTTCCGCCCAAAGATGTAAAGAAGCTTCTACAGATCATACAACTTCTGACGAGGGAGCGCCTTTTCGTCCCCGTCCACTTCCACAGCGGCCTAGCATGGCGACTCCGCCCCGAGGCCGAGGCGGCCAAGTAAGTTATTATTATTCTCCTTATTATATCTACCGAGGTACTTTTAATTTCAATCACCGTCTAATCTTTCCTCGATAGGTACAAGCATCTCACCTCCGAGGACCAGGTCCTAGTCTACGAAATCATTGACTCGGCCGGTGCCGAGGGCGCATGGCAGCAGGACATAAAGAAGCGCCTCAACCTCCAAGACAATGCGTTGCGAAAGGCTCTCAAGGAGCTGGAGACCAAGCGCTTCATCCAGCAGTTCACTACCGTCGAGAACATGTCCAAGAAGATGTGGATCAAGTTCAATATGCAGCCCTCCGCCCGCGCAACGGGCGGCCCCTGGTATACTGATCAATACCTCGACGAGGCCTTCATCGACACTTTGCAGGCTGTGGTGGTGCGCATTATAAAAGATAGGGGTAGCTATCGAAGTACGGGGGAGCGAGGCGCTCGAAGCGTGAGCCCAGTTCTGCCGAAGAAGGGCGTAATAAGAGGTGGTTTATCCGAGGCCGCGATGAAGAGTAAGAAACGTACTGCAGACGCAATGTCTAAAGACGATAATCCACGCTCTACAGCTCCCGCATCTAAGGTCCGCGGAGCCCTCCGTCTCCCTCTACCTGCCGGTTATATGGGCTACCCTACGGCCGAGGAAATTACGGCAGAAATTGTCTCCATGCACATAGCCAAAGGACAGCCGCTGAAGACGGAACACGTCCAGGAGCTTATCGACATTCTCATCTGGGAGAACAGGATCGAGGAGGTCAAAACTGGCGACCGAGTTGGCTACAGGGCCGTGCGTGTGTCTAAGCAGCATCCGGATATGGTCAAGCTAGACAGCGAAGATTTCTGGGAGCCGAGAACCAATGGCTTGACAACCGTCCCTTGCGGTAAATGTCCCGTCTTTGAACTATGCGAAGAAGGTGGTCCTGTATGGGCGGGAGGATGCGAATATTTTGACAAATGGTTATTATAACGTATAATGTATACTGAAGGTGAATGTGGCATTTTTGCTTTCTGATTTAGCATAGCACGGCGTTTAATGGCAGGGAAAAGACATATATGTTTCACAGTTGAGGACGAAATAAAAAATTGAGAGTTTTACCGGATCCGGATAAATTTAGGTACCTGATACTGATCAGTACAACCAAGGCAGTCAGTCTACGGCAACAGCGATGTATCACCAAACGCAGGCTATATATAGATAATTGAAGCAGGACATGTTATTGGCAACTACCTAGCGTCTAACGAAATGCTAGTTGAAGTGTCTCGCAAATTGGCCCTCCCTAATATCCCTCAAGCCTTTTTTTTGTGGCCTGTACCCGTACTTGAGACGGGGCAAGTTGGTAGCATCATGGGCCAAGTAGAAATGTTACACGCGATAAAGAGGAAAAAGCTGCTGCTTTTTCCTTTAGGCGAGCTCGCCCGAGTTGACGATGGTAGGTCGCTTGCTATACTTAATAGCACCACTCTGGGAGCCAGTAGCCTCGATAGCCTTAACCACGGCTATGGAAGCATCGTCCGCAACGATACCGAACGGGACGTGACGGCCGTCTAGCCAGCTAGTCTTGACAGTGGTGATGAAGAACTGAGAGCCGTTGCTAAATACGAGATGCATTAGTTAGGAGATAATAGCTAAAGGAATACAAAATTGGAAAGGTGGGAATATAGTAATCGCAGCGTGGCCTCTGGAATCCAAGGGGAAAAGGCACGCCAACGTGAATAAAACTTACGTGTTGGGGCCGGCGTTAGCCATGGACAAGGTGAACGGGTGAGTGTGCTTAAGATCGAGGTTCTCGTCGGCAAACTTCTCGCCGTAGATGGACTTGCCACCAGTGCCCTGTTGCGTAGTTAGAGGTCGGCTCAAAAGCGGAGTACGATGGTATTGAGAAGAAGTCGACATACGTTGCCACGAGTGAAGTCACCACCCTGAAGCATGAACTCGGGGATGATACGGTGGAAGGATGAGCCCTTGTAGCCGAAGCCCTTCTCGCCGGTGCAGAGAGCACGGAAGTTTTCGACGGTCTTGGGTACGAGGGACTGCCAGAGCTCCAGGTTGACACGACCGGTCTGGGCTATGAAGCGGATAATGTGTCAGCTTGAAACAGCTAGAAATAAATAAGAAGTACGGTGCTTGGTAGTGCTTCGGAAATCAATTGAGATTCCTAACGAAGATATGGATAATCGATAGCTCTAGTGTATAGAAGATGGAGCTTATCGCGATGGCAGAAGCCTTGGTAGAATTGCCGGTATGGGATCCAACTTACTCTTCACGGTAGCAGTAGGTCTGCCATTCTCTAGGACGGGACCCTCCCACTCCAAATCAAAGAAGCTGGACGATGTGTTAGCTCCATCCGAAAATAAAATACTGCAGTAAGAAGCTGCGTTGGAATTGAAGGATGAAGGCAAGACTTACACCTTAATGTTGCCAGACATATTGATTGAAGTTGCGGAAAAGAATCGAACGGACGATTGGCTTGCTGGAGTAGAAGAGAAGGTCGATGATGCCTTTGGGAAGATTGAAGGTCGAAAGCAGGAAGACGAAGTTGAAAATGAGGAAGAGGAAGAAGAAAACGCAGCGCGGGGCACTCGAAGGAGGGGTTGGAAGAAGGTCTGTCTCATCATCTTTTTGCGGTACTGTATTGGGATTTGCTAAGGGAGGGGTCAGCTCAAGCTACTGACCAATCATGTAATAGAAATGGAGGCGAAAAAAGCTCTTTCCGAGGGGGCTACAGGTTACAAGTGGGGTTCATAAGGGTGAAAGTGTGGTACCGCATGCATCTTAGCAGCATCTTAGCAGCCTTAGGTACATGGATACTTATACTGTGGAGGGGTTAAACTTGGAAGGAGCTGTCGTCACTCACTCTCGCTCACTCCCCACCTCACTCCACTTTAACAGTTGAGGTGCTCTCTCACTTGAGGCGGACTTCCACTAAACATATTGCCCACATGCATGCCACTAAGAAGCACGCATGTACGCATGTATATGTATAAGTACAACAGTACAACAATACAACAGTACAATACATGTAACCATTACCTACCACGTACCGATTAAATCCCAACAAGAACTAATTGGAATTAATGTACCAGTAGGTTGAGGCGGTTAAGTATTCTAAGGCTGATTTGTCTGATACAAAGCAAGCAAATAAGAGTTAATAAGGAGGGGCAGAAGGGGGCAAGTTCTGAAGAAAAAAAAGAAGGGGGGATAACGTCAATATGTAGCAACAACAAAAACAGACGCAACTAAAAGGCGGAGGGAAATGTATATCCCCCCTTTTCTCCCCGCCAATTCCCAGTTCGAACTAGAACTGGGGATGGAATTTGTGATCAAAGGGGCATGGGGGTCAGGGGTCTGGACGAGTACTCCGTCTATCCATCATTCCTCTGACTATTCCAATGACAAGGGCTCTGGTCTTCGGCCTTTACGTTATTGACGTGAACGCCGAATAGATTCGCCTCGCTCGAAGGATATCGGCCAACCGAATGCTTCCAACACTCCTCCATTCGGCAGTGAGTTGGAAAGTCCTCAACTAATACGGGAAATCCACTGTGTTCCCGTGTTGTCAAAAACACTGATGACGTGCTCTTGGACATGGCCGGACTAAATTCCACGTGCGCCTCTCCATCGGATAGGTTGACGGCTCTCTGGAGAAAGGAGGGCAAGAGGGTGGCGGTGCAATGCGGTGCCGTGCCTTAGCAATATTTCGTGCTTCTTGCATGCATCATAGTGTTTTCGGCTTCTCGCCACGCCTGTTTCAACAGCGTATGATGCTACCAGTAGGTATATAGTTGGTATGTATGACTGCTCGTCTATAGCGTCTTCAAACATGCGACAAGCAGGCCACTAGAAACGCATGCCACGACTTACACGCAGACATACGCAGACATACACCAACGAGGCGGACATAAGATAGCTGGAGCAAGACTGCAGCTTCACCCCACTTTCACCCATCTATCTGACCGTCCACAGGTTCGGCATGCTTCGGCCTGTGAAGAACGGATGGAGGGCCATAACGTCGCCAGGCCGCAACTTGCCTTGAGCAATTGCTCTCCAGCCTTGCTTCTGTCTCTGGAAGTTGAGAGGTGATCTTTTTGCGTAAGAAGTAGACGCTAATACAGCCTGCTGTATCGAAAAAATAACGCCACAAGCCGACAAGCTCGCAGCTTTCCAATGTGACCATACAGCAAGGTATAGATTCAAGAATTGTGCTGTGTGGAAGTTCCGCTTGGAGCTTTTAGGGCTTCCTTTGAAGCTTAACGAAGTGTAAATTCGACGATGACTAAGAACTGTTTTCACATACCTTATAAGCAGGTTGTATAATGCAGCCAAACTGTTACTCTGAATATAATTAGAGCAGATTCGAGGTGGGATAATGTATAGATGGATAGTGAGAATCAAGCTCAAAGCAGAGCTCTCAAATTTTCTAGGATCTTCGAGAGCCCTGCAAAAGTTTGACCTGGTCCGAGCTCCCCACAAGCTATATCTCTACTTCGTACTACTAATCCGTATGTGGACCGGTTATTCTGGCTATTCTAGCATTTTATCTAACTCTACCGACCGATTGAATATTTCCTTCATACATTTACGTGTCATAAGACCTAAATATTAATAAATTACTACTATCTCATTATATATACTTACCTAAGCTGTAAAAAGTCAAGAGACTCTTTGTTTGGTGACATATATACAATTCAATTACGCTCTAGTCACGTGATGTCAATGGTCTTGCTGAAGCTGACGTAAGGAATCCGCAGTGCCGGATGTGGACCCCGTAAGTTATCAAGGTGGCCATTGCACAAAGTCGGGCAGCGTTTGTCAGGGGTCCGAAGGAAGGTAGGAAAGTCGAAGTGTCAGTTTTGCCAGATGCAGTTTCGATACTCCGATTCATCCATTTAGCAACATTTCGAAACTTTAGGTAGCTAAACAAGATCAATCTTTCCTACCTAGCCTCACTCTCTTATTACAGTACGCATCTCCTACTACAACCACAATTCTCTCCTGGTCCCTGATCGGGACAGAACAACTACGGCCCAAGATGGATTTCAACAGTCTGAAAGACCAGGTGACCAACCTAACACTATACGATCTTAAAGCTGGTGTTCGCAAGGTTCAGAATGGTATGTACTCGTCCTATACGCTTGACGTGCACCTCGGCCGGAACCTGGATACTAACCTGCCTGGGTATTATAGCTGTTATGAACTACACCGAGATGGAAGCCAAGGTCGGTAGCACTCCAATTGGTTCTAACCCAGGGTACTTAATGTTGCGGTTACTTACGCGCGCAACAGGTACGAGAGGCTACTAATAACGAACCATGGGGCGCCTCTTCGACTCTTATGCAGGAAATCGCCAATGGCACATTTAATTAGTACGCGATCATATTCCTGTTCACGCGTTTATCTTACTGACGCTGACCAACGTTAGCCAAACCCTCAACGAAATCATGCCCATGATCTATCGTCGTTTCACCGAAAAGGCCGCCGAAGAATGGAGGCAAATATACAAAGCGCTTCAGCTTCTCGAATTCCTGATCAAGCACGGCTCGGAACGAGTCATCGACGACGCGCGCGGCCATTTGGCTCTCTTAAAAATGCTGCGGCAGTTCCACTACATCGACCAGAATGGCAAGGACCAGGGCATCAACGTCCGAAATCGCGCAAAGGAACTCGCAGAGCTCCTAGGCGACGTTGATAGGATCCGTGCGGAGAGGAAGAAGGCCAGAACCAACAAGGCTAAATATACGGGAGTCGAAGGCGGCGCCATGGGAGGTTTCTCCGGTAGCAGCCGCCTAAGTGGATTCGGTAGCGAGTCGGGCGGCTACGGCGGGTACTCGGGAGGTGTATACGGAGACGGCGGCGGGTTCGGAGGCCAGTCCGATGATTGGAGAGATACCAGCGGCGGTCATGTAGACAAGTTCGAAGAATATGACGAGTTCGACGAAGGATCTACGCCGTCGACCTCGTCTCGAGCGAAGCGGCCCGAGCGTAGCGAGAGGATAGGCGTCAAGAAGACCGTCGAACCTGCAAAGAAGAAAGAGCCCGAGGTCGACCTCTTCTCTTTCGACGACCCTGCTCCTACGGCGACCACCTCTACAGCTACCCGGTCGAATGATTCTTCTGAGCTAACTGCTCTGCCGTCGGCCAACAACGATGACGACGACTTTGATGATTTCCAATCAGCAACGCCCGCACCTTCGAATAATGTCGGCATCCCCCCGCCCATGGTGACGTCGAACGCTCATTCTACCGCCCAATTCGCTGCGCCAAAGCCTTTGTCTGGGCCGCAGCAAGCTAACCTTAGTGACATGATGTCGTCAATCTCACCTCCCGCAAGCACCACCACGACACCCGCGGCTAACTACTCGTCCTTCAGCATACCGACAGCCGGGAGTATGTCTGCCCAAGCGCCAAAATCGGCAACCAGCTATCAAGCGGCAGCCCCTAATTACTACCAGTCCGTCCAAGCCCAGCCGACGGGATCATCGATCTCTGCGGTGTCGTCCGCAACTGGCGTTTCTACTCCATCCGGCCTATCGGCGCTTAACAGACCAGCAGCCCCGGCAACGGCTAAGCCTACCGCTGGCGGTGACCCGTTTGCGAATCTCTGGGGTCAAGCGGGCAACGGTTTGAAGAAAGCGAGCACGCCGACTGCGGGACCGAAGATGGGCCAGCTTGCTAAGGAGAAGACCAGCGCGTCACTCTGGGGGGCGCCCGCGGCAGGCACGCAAAAACCTGCAGGCAGTTCACAAGTAGGTGGCGGACCAGCCAACGCGTCAACCGGAAGCGGTGGCTTAGACGACTTATTGGGTTAGAGAACTGCCCTAGCCCGTAATAAGGCCTTAGCCAGGACTGAGTTTACTCATACCTACGAAAGATGGGAGGCTGTATGTCATATTGACGATACTGACAACGTACAACGTTGCTTAGAACTTAGAATTGGAAGTTGATTGACAAGTGGTCTTTTTCTTGGTTTTTTTTTGTTTTCCTGTTATTTAGTGGACTCCCGCATGGATGGTCTTAACATATTCGCAAAACGGCGCCTGGGAGTAAAATGACTACGGTACAATCTAAACAGATCAAGTTACAGATCGACAGTGCTTCCATTTGATACGACGTCTTGTGAAGACTAACAAGCCACAGACAGAAATAAAATTCATGCGGTTTACAGTACCGCATGATATCGTATCACCACTCGCCCGTTACGATGTTGCTAGCACGTGCGATGCAATATTCTTAATATCGTATCTGTCATCGCTGTTTCAGGTCAAGGTTATGTTAACGATGATAGGACTTCTAAGCTTTTGAAGCTTCTGCTTAATCTCCACCATAGCTGGATTAGCCAGTAAAGAAGAAGCATGCAGCTCGGGAATCCCATGGCTGCATAGGTAGCAACAGAGCCGCCTTCCCACGTCTGCGGTGTATTTTACAAGGGAGGAATAGGTTGACCAACCTATTGGTTGACAATTCACGATCCTCTCAAAACAACAAACTATTGCCCGTGCTCATAGTGTATAATAATCCATGCCGGCGGCTACAGGCGCAACAACACCAAGACTGCTTAACCGCGACCCGCGCTTAACCATCCCTGATGGACCCACCGATCTCATTTCGCCTTAGCTAGCCCGTCAGCCAACCAGAATTCCCCGACAACAACACCAACTGCCGGGGTTGAGACGACGCTAGGCGGACGCAGTGCTATTGGTCCATCTTGACTATCGTTCACGGCGACGATATCCACGACGGCTTGGATACTTTATGCTGGGTTCCTAGTAGCGAGCGATCGTCTCTCTGCCCCGATTGGATACGCCCGCGCGTCCTGATTCTGCTATCCGCTATCCGCTATCCGCTCCATAGTACCGACGTTATGTTTGCGAAAATAGCATTGTGGATGCGATGCAAGCAATAATGGCCATGATGCGGCTACCTAGAAGATCGGGCCAGGGATGTTTTTGCCGCGAGAGTCTAATCAGGTTGTGGATGGTGAAAATTGGAAGAATCTAGACGGACTTGGCTTATACCACCATGTTCGATGTGATGTGTGATATTAGATATATTTAAGGCGGTAGAGATCCCCAATAATCGACAATCTTCTTTCTCATATCTCACAAGCCAAACAATCTCTCAGCAATATTCCATTTTCTTTCCTTGAGTCTTTCTCTATTTTCTTCTTTCTCTTGTCTCCTTTCGGTCACTATTTTGGGAAGGTCTAGGTACTATCACGATATAACGGACGGTCTTTGGATTTCGACGTCTCTTTCTCTCCAAGTTATACGAAACGGATTTCCTACTTACTTTACTATCTTCTGGGTTTTATATATATCTTTATCGGTCATTTGCATCGCAGTAGATCTGCTTCAGCCCCAATCCTCGCTCATCCGAGGTCAGGAAACCCCATTTCCCATCTGTCAAAGTCGGTCTCGAGCCGTCCCTCATTCACAATTCACTCCTCAACCCCCCGGTCGTCTCTCCCATATCCGCCGCGGAGCCTCTCTCTGCGCACTATCCTCACGTCGGACAGGCCTCGTCCGAAACTCTCGCTTATAACCGACTTCGAAACAAGTATCCCGTTGAGAATGCGTTTTCAGGCACCCCAGCTCGGCGCCCTTGGCGTCACCTTTACGGCTTTCCGGGCGATGCAATTTGCTTCGCTCATCGCCATCATCGGCATAACTGCCAACTTCATCAATGAGATCGTAACCTCGGAACGCGACGCGCCGGACGTGCTGATCGGTACTCTTGCCGTGGTACGTGTGCAATTATCTACCCCTTTCACTAAAATCTCCTACTAACAACTCGGAAGGCAAGTATCGCAACGCTCTACGTTTCGATTTCCTATATCCTGTACTACGACGGGCTTCTCCCTCTCCTAATCGCGGGCGGGATAGACCTAGCGCTCCTCGTCGCGGCTATCGTAGTTGCAGTCACTATCGGAAAGCCCCTATCCTTACTTAAGTGCGAACTGCTTCCGCAGCCTATCGCGCCAACCCAGACATTTACCATGTCCATCTCGGCTCGTAACTATGCCTCAGCAGCCGCCAAGTACAATAACTACCTAGCCTTGATTACAACCGACCAGCCGCACTGCTACGAGATCAAGGCAGCTTGGGGCCTGAGCATCGCGCTCTGCGTGCTCTTCGCCTTTTCTAGCGTGATCTGCGTCGGGCTGTGGCGCCGCACCAAGGCCACCGCCGCTGCTCCTAAAGACATCGAAGGCTAGGGGCGCGCGGGCACGTGTGGGCACTCTGGGGAAGCTGCTGTAACTGAGAAATTCGAGAGGGGCTTTGGTCCCCTGCAGCAAAATTCGGGACCGACCGCTCTTGGAACTCGACTCCTCGCCACCAACGGTTCCAACCGGTGGATTCCCCCGCCCCAACCCGCGCGTCGCCCTCCTGTTTTTCGGTCTGTCGCCGAAGATGCCCGATCGGTTCGGCTACCTCCAGTTGTAGTGAATGTCAACTCAGGTCTGACTATCTTCGGGGGGCAGCCTTCAGGGAGCAGTATTTCCGCTCCTGCTCCAGTGATGATAGCTTCATCAGCAGCTAGGTCTTCAAGCTCGTCCAATTCATCCGAGGAAGACTATATACCTATCATACATAACCCATCTCACCATGGTATCAACGATAAGAAAAGAACGCCCTATCCTCCCATCGCAGTCGTCATCCCCCCAACTCCCAGCGACGACGGCTTCACGCCCATCACGCCCACACCTGCCTCGCCTAAGCTAAAGGATTACCGGCTTAGCAGGGTGCCCCCTTTACCCCGGGATGCTCTCGGGATCTCAGTGGGGAAACTGCTGGTCCGCGCGAAGAGTAGGACGGTCCAGATACAGCACGAAGATGATGACGACGATGCTACACCTTTGAGCCCGACAAGTGGTCGGGATTTAGAAATGCAGATGGCGGCTAAACCGAAGCCGAGGCGGAAGACGCTCTGGGGCGTGATTGAGGGGTGGTGGGATTTGGGATTGCTGGAGAGGGGCAAGAGCTTGAGACGGAAGGCTTAATAGGTTATGTACATGCATGTCGGTGTAATGAGATGGGATGAGATGTAATGTGTAGGTAGCTAATGGTTGGGGTTGGGTTTGGAGTTCTGTTTTTAGGGGGGATTAATGGTATATAAAGTGGATATAAATATCTACATAGGTAACTGAACGGTAATAACTTAACTTAGGATAAAGCTTGTTATGAATGGTTATAAATCAGCTGATATCAATTTGGTCGGTATGGCCTCCCAAGTTCCAGGATATAAGTGAATAAAGAAAAAGGGGGAAGGGGGGTTTTTTTTTTGAAAAAAAAAAAGGAGAGCTTAAAGGTAAATAGATGCTAAAGAAAATCAAGTAAAAAATATTCCTTTTATATTTGTTCCTCGCATACAGACTAAACCCTCCCGTCCGTTCAAATAGTCCATAACCAGTGTCCTAAACAGATGTTACCCAATCCCGACCAGGATCGTCGATATTATAAATCTGCCAAGTAATCATCACCAGCCTACCTACTGCCGAAGCGACCTACCTAGCCAATAACCTATAAAATAAAAAATAAATACACAAACACGCTTTACAACACCCAAGTCCTCTCTAAGCTCCTAACCTAGCTAGTCCTTCTCCTCTTAACATCGCGACCGCCCCCATCCAGCGAAGCCAAAGCCCTCTTCCCCGGGCCTCGGCCCGTTATCCTCTGCAGGAGAGAGGCCAGGAATCCCCCGTTGGCCTTGGCCTCGCGTCTGTCGATGCGTTTGTCGTCGCCCAGCGAATAGGCGCTGAACCGCCGGAAGTCGTCCCACGCCCAGATCTTGACCGTCCTCCCTAGGCGCCGCGCGTCGATGTAGTCTACGATGTTGACTAGGACCCCCTTGAGCGCCCGTCGGCACCCCGCGATGGTGTCCTGCGGGCTGACGCCGATCTCGCGGCACATGTTTTGGTAGATGTCGAGCCTTGCCTTCTCGTCCGGCGACTTCTCGGCGGCCTCGGGGATGGCCTGCAGACCCCCCGCCGCGTCGACGGGCTGGGACGAGTAGTGGTATTTCAGCTCGTTACTGATCGCCTTGGTTCGCTGTCGCCTGTACTCCTGGGACCCGGACGCCAGGCCCTGGGAGGAGGCCAGACGGCCGAATTCATCGTCGAAAGACGCGTTGTTGTCGGGCACGAAGTGGGGGAACTGGTCAAAGTAAGACTGCGATGCGGGCGGCGGCGGCGGCATCAGCCCTTCGTCGTCGTCTTCGACCTTGAAGTTCATAAGGCCCATAAGGCCCATGGAGCCTCTTAGGGGCATGGGCGCATTCTCTTGTGCTGGGTGCTCACTCTCCTCGTCCGTATGGCTGGCGCTGGGAGCTATGGTATCGCCAACAAATGCCAGGGCGGCGTCGTGTGTGTCGAAACCCTTAAAAACGGCATTTGAAAACTTGCAGACTTGTGCTTCACATTCCTCCCAATTATCGTACACGCCGGGCTTCTTGCCGACTCGGACTCCATAGTAGCTTGAGCGCTTGCGCTTGACCATTTTGTTCCTCTTTATAGTAATAATAACAACAATAATAATAATAATAATTGTGATGTGATGTGACTTGTTATAGTGAAACGCGGCCAAACGCGTTGACGCGTCTTAATAAGTACTTCTTCTACTTGCATATAAGCGAGGGGCACCCCGAATTTGATATGTTGATCGGCCAAAGCCGTTATATCTTATAATCAAGTCTGTGGCACCTATTTGCTATTCCGAGGTACTATACAATACAATAGTTACCTCTTATCATTAAAAGTACGTAGGTACGTAGCAATCTCTTATATACAACATAGGTTTTGTAAAGATACCTAGGTATGTAACCTAGTTAGTTGGAAATGATCTATCATATTTACACTTGGCCAACCTTTATCTCTATCACAAGATACCTAGTTACCCCTTATTTCCGGTCTCTACATCTTAGCAACTTGACCATCTGTCTTCAACCATTTCAACCTCTCCGGCCAGATTCCCATTTTCCCGGGCGAGAGAATGCCGTTGGGGTCCAGAGATTCCTGTAGTTAGATAAATCGAATGATCAGCTCCAAACCCCAGCCAGCACGGACAGAGCAGACTAACCTTTAACTTCTCCACGAAGCGCCGGTAAGCATGATTGTTAAAATCAAAAAGGTCCGCATTCATATCTATCAAGTACCTGAGGCATTAGCAACCAACTCCCTCCTGGGTGTTACTTACAACTCCGTCTATTCTCCCGGGATACAACTCACCCATATGGTTGATGTGTGCTCGATACTTAGCGAAGCCCCGCTTGCTACCTTCTCTAAAGAGGTTGCGAAACACTTTATCCACGCCGGTCCGTTGCTCTGGGCTGGTCTTATCGAAGCAGAGCATCGTGACGAAAATAGCATATCGATCGTGCATGAAGAAATCGCATAGGAAATCGAACCCTTGCTCCGCGCAGATCCCCTTGGCTGTCTTGGCCCATTCGAGTACCGTCTTCCCGTCTAGCGGTACGATGGGCGAGTACGCTCCGTGTGCTCCAACCGAATCGTCCCGGCGGTTATAATAGTTCACCATCGGTATGTTCCACATGCTTGGGACTCCGACCCTGACGCCGCCGTAGAGCGGAGAGACAGCAGTTGCTTCTAGAAGATTTCCGTCCTCTCCCGCGAACAGTGTTTGGCGAAGGCGGCCCTCGGGGGCTTTCTTTGCCACGAATCTCTCTACTTCGTTGAACTGAGCCTTGATGACTTCCGTCGGCCCGTAGAGCCCAAACTTCACAGTCCAGATGCCGGCGTCTAAATCCGTCTGCATTTCTTTCAGTCGCCAGTCGGGAATTGGCCCCTCGCCTTTCCACCAGTCTGAATGCTTGCCAAACATGGTAGCCCATTCTGCAATGTAGAAGACGTAGACCATGTACGGCAGAGTGCCGTTGCGTCGTAGCTCGCCGAAGACGTCGACTATGGTCTCGATGTGTTCGAACTCGGGCACGTCGAACGAGCAGGCCATGTATGCTTGCGGCTGCGGTGTTAAGTTGATGCCCATCTTGGTCACTATCCCGAGGTTGCTCTGTAGAAAGAGACCATCGATCGTAGGGCCGAATGTCAACTTTGTTATATGCGAAGAGGCCGAGTTGGACATGGCGAATTGGCCTGTTCTGACCACGTCGCCATTCGCCAGAACAACCTCCATACCGGCTATGTTTTCATGATGGACTCCCGTCGGGATAAACCCCATGCCTCTATCAAGAGCCTAGCAACGTCAAAACCAAGTTGTCTCTCGCTGCCTCGAGTAAGAACTTACATTGCCAATAACACTACCCCATCCCAGAGACGCCGTGCTCGGCCACACCTTGAGTTTGTCTTTCGCGCAATATTCATATAAGTCCCCGAAGGTGACCCCGGGCTCAACCACCGCGTAGCTGAATCTTTCATTTACCTCTATGATCTTGTTCATCCGGTGCAGGTCTAAAGCGATACTTCCGGGGACACGCGGCGCAGGCCCTCCATATCTGCAAATCCATGTTAGTTAGTTAGTACTCGTGTATATATGTTCTGGCGTAACGATTTAGTTAGACAATACCCTAGATTCTTTCCTCTAGAAAAAGTCCACACCGGGATCTTATACTCGTTTACGATTTTCAGAACGGCCTGGATATCTGACACTGAGGATGGACTGTTTGGCAGGTTAATAGCTCGAATGGTAGCATCGAGTTTTTCTAAGGAGGTAAGTCACTTACCAAGCCGCGGCACTTGGCACGCTCCTTTCATGTCCGGCCTCGGGGATCTCGTAAGGGTCAACATAGTCCTTCAAGCCGTCACCAACAAAAACAGCGTCGTTTCCCAAAGCTGCCACTATTTTCTCTAAGGCTGAGGCAAAGTCCTCCCGAGATACGTCTGGTGGCAGAACCGTCTCGATCTTTGCAACGAGCGGTTTCGAAAAAGCCTCCTCGTGAGCTGTCTGGTATATGGGATCTGAGTATTTAGGCGCCATGTTGGTTGCTAATCCGTCTCAATTTTGCCTGGGGGATGGAGTCGGGGGAGACGATAGGACCAAGGGTTAAGTACCTAACCTACTTAAACATACGATTAATAGGAGACTGTCCCTCTTTTATCTTCGGTCCCTACCCTGCCAACTTTGAGGATCGCCATGGCAGATGTGCGGAGATAGCAACGATAGCCCACTTGGACAAGGGGTACTCTATATAATATGAACAGATCTAACTTCCCCAACTTGCTTCTCGGCAGTTGTACGGTACCCCGGATGTAATCTAGAACATTGGCATTAATTTAATTCGTTTTCTCCCCGGCCGAGGGCTTAATCTAGTTAATTGATGATCTCCTGATTGCGGATACAATATTAATACAGATAAAAGGCAAAAGGCAAAAGGCAAACCCAAAAACAAAATACCATTGACGAACTACTACAACAATAAATAACACCAAACCGTGTGCACCACCGACCGCAGCCACCACAGTAATAACCATCGTCATCACTATTGCCGTTCTATAACCACTGCCCAATAGCCAAGACCCACGTCTCCCCGTCCTCCACCAGCTCATGCGTTCTTTTCCCATCTCCAGAGCACCTCAACCCTCCTTCTGCTTCAACAAATCTCTAAATTTGTCGCCAAGAGTCTCATTGATCTGGCCGCCAAAGAAGTCCCAGCCCACCCTCGAGTCGCGCGGCGGGGGTTCAGCGCCGGTGTAAGTGTAGTAGGCGCCGACGAGGTACACGAACGAGACCCAGGCGCCGATGATAAGCCCGCCCCTCTTCCAGTCGCCCTGGTTTATGTGCGGCCTGGCGAGGAAATACGTGCAGCACGAGATCCACAGGAGGGGGATGAGCCAGAAGTTGACGAGGTAGGTGATGTAGTCGAACCCCTTGTACACCGAGAACAGGCTCCAGAGGAACCCGCCGACCACCAGGCCATGCCAGAAGGCCCTTCGGGACGCGCCGAACAGGACCAAGAAGCCAGACTCGAGCAGTCCGTAGAGCCCGTTCGGCTGCCAGAGGAGGGTGTTCAAATGCTCGTCCAGGGTTATGGCCTCGACGTAGTCGTCCTCCGGGTAGATCAAGCCCTGGTAGTAAACAACCAGGCAGTTCGAGATGTCGATGATGCTCTGGCCTTCGACTTCGGCCCGCTCCTCCTTCCAGGCCTCGTCGGCGGGGTCGTAGCCGGTCATGCCCTCCACGACGCCCTTGCCCTTGTTGTAGGCCCGGTAGCGCGTGACCTTGGGGAACACGGCGAACTTGACCTTGGCGCCGCGGATCCGGTGGTACTCCATCACGCGGCGTTCCTTGTCGTTCTGGGGCACCTGGATGGGCTGCTGGACGCGCCTGTTGGCCCGCGCGCCCTTGGCGGCCGCGTTGACGTACTCGTTCCACACTTTGTCTTCGCCCTCGTACAGCTCCTTGGACTCGCGGTACAGCTGGATGTCGGCCTGCCTCTCCTGGCCGTAGTCCATGCGGGCGCCGGGGGTGGCGGAGAGGAAGTGGAAGATGGACGGCGAGATGGCCATGCAGACCTGGATCATGCCCGCGTACGAGATCAGCGTGTGCAGTTCTTGCAGGAAGACCGTTTTCGAGTACCACGTGCGTGTCTGTCCCGGGAAGACTTCCTTGAAGATGTTGAGGAGCGGCAGGAAGATATTCATGGCCTTGGCCGTCAGCTCGTCGACCTTGGGCCAGAAGTCTGCCGGGAGCAGTCCTCCTTCGACGCCATACCGAGCGGTGATAGCACGAGCGGTCTTGCGGTCGTAGCCTTTTCGTGAGAGAGAGATAGTCAGAAAATCATAGTCCCTCTTGTTTGAGTTAAGGGGGAATTCCTAGGGCTTCAATAATCAATAAACCTACCTTCTTTTTCCATCCACTTAAAGTCGAGTCTTTCTAATTCCTCTTCGGTGTTCTCATCCGCTCCGAACAGCAGCTCATTGAATATCTTCTTCTCCATAATCTGGCCGAGGATGCCAACGATCAGCCATTTCCGCTGCGTCGCATCGTTCAATATGACGGGCCATCCGCCGTTTCCTCGATCTTCGTGGGCGACCAGGCGGGTGTATTCGGAAAACTGCTCCGTCATGTTAGCAGTCCAGATCTGGGCCGGGTGGCTGAAGTTGTCCAAGTTGACGTTTCCGTCGAACCATTTGGTCGCGAACTCTACCGTTCTGGTGTAGAGGTTGGCGTAGTGCGTCTTGTAGAAGTCATCATCATAGTCGCCGGGGTGCTCTATGCGACCGAGAAGCTGTTCGAAGTCGATGTGCGCAGGACGGCTGTCGAGCCTTAGCTCTTCGGATAATTTGTATCTTTGCGGGCCTTTTCGTGAAACTCTAGATCGCCTCCTGTGGTGGTCATCCGATTCGTTGCCTGAATCGTCAGGTTCCTCGTTCACGATATCACGAAGCCTCCACTCATTCCAGCGTCCTTCTTTCTTAGCCGCTCTGACATGTCTGGCAAACGGGCCCCATTTGTGGTCAGGGTCCCCAAATATCCCGTAGGCTACATATTCAAAGACATTTTTAGGGTACTCCTTGACATCCGTGTCTCGTGGGGTATAGAGCGCTCTGCGCCTCCCTTGCCCCTTGCCCTTCTCCCCGCCGTCTAGTTTCCCTGACATGTTAAATCCGTACGCAGCACAGTCTTCAAGTTTTATGCTGTTGCTGATATCTCTAGTATCTAATAATGTAGTAATGTATAGATAGGGAGGTGGTATGTAGTAGGGAGTAGAAACCCCTATAAGTTAAAAACGATGACTCAAGAAAGATGTGGCTAGAGACAGCTAGAGGTTTATGAGAGATGGTGGTTAAAAAGACGCCCAAAATGAAGGGCTTGCAGAAAAGTTATCAGACGAACAAAGACGGACTCGGCATAATGGTCTTAGACAATAATCGGAATCCTTGGGATGTGATTGGATGCTTCCGTATAGCTATTCCCGGTTTCAGTTATGCGGATGAAAGAAGACATTCCAGAGGTCGCAAACAGCACTCCCGAAACCACGTTCCTTTAACGACACAAAGTACAAGAAATTTGCAAAGTTAAAGTTACATTTCCGTTTCGGCGTAGAATTTACAGATACGCATTGTGAATTTACAGGGCCTGGCTGATTCCAAATATAGAAAACGTTTGTCTTTCTCCCAGTTTTCGCTCTACTAAATTAGCTTACTTAGGTACCAGCTGGTATGGAATGAGATATATGACCTGCTAGCCACCATACAAACTCATACAAACTCATACAAACTCATTCATAAACAATCCATTCATGCCCCTCCACCCCTTCACCCATCCACCCATCCACCCACTCACCCACCCAAATATCCTAAGTTACTAGGCAACGTGATACTGTTGAGCTTCGCCAGGAACCTCGTAGATAGGCTGACTGGGGTGCCCCATCTGCTGGGGCTGAACATAGGTACTACCGGTGGGCTGGGAGGAGAGCGGCGACGGCGACTGCGGCGGATAGTACCCCTGGGGAGGCGGATGGTGTCCGGCCACGGTGTTGGGATCTTGATAGACTTGCGCAGGTTGAGGCTGCATCTGGAACTTCTCCCCACCGGCCGACAGTTCAACGCCGGCTCCTGTACCGCCGGGAGCCCCGTGGATGGGCATAGCCTTGAGACCAGCCTTCCGGTGCCGGTGTAGCATGACACCGTGGATCGACAGCGAGATGACGTAGAGAAGACTAGATGATATTAGGGTCGCGTAAATACACTAAGAATCCTACATCTGATGACTTACAATTCCACTCCGCCTAGACCTGCCGCAGCAGCTAAACAACCGCCATACGTGTTAACTGCAGCATCGTACTCGCTCATGTCGTAGTAGTCGTCATAGTAGTCGCTGTATGTGTAGTACTCGGCGAACACAGAGGCGACTTGGGCAGCAAGGATGGCAAATGAAATTAGCCAGAAGATAACAAGGAATATATCCAAGCCGAGTATTGCCCAGTAGTTATAGGCCTTCGCCGGACCAAAATGCGCGACGAGACAATATATGCTAGTGATGATGGTGACGATGGACTAGTTAACTCGTCAGTTTCCTCTTCACGATGGTCCGAATTGTTGATCGTTAACTGTTGAGGGTTCACATACGGTAAAAAGCGTCAGGGCATCTCCTGCAAAAACGATATAGGCGATACCGAAAGCGCTTAACCCCAAACACACAACACTGAAGATTAGCTGAATAATACGGATGGCAACGAATCCTTTAGGATAAAGAGGAATGTGCTCCTTTCCAGGAACTCGCTGGTTCGAGTACTTCGACGGTGGCTGCTCCATCACGGCATACAAAGGGATAATGATTAAAAGAGAACCACTTCGTATGTAGAGACTTGTAAACAACAAACAAACCGGTCACTACGAAAAGAAAAGCTAGAAAGATCAGCAACTCAGGAAAGGGACCGTCTACCCCATATGTACCTCGTGTGGGCTGTGACTCGCCCGTCTGCCTACCAGCAGCAGCAGCTGAACGCGCCCATGACAAGTCATACGTGCAGTAAAACGCCAAAATACCTTGGTAGGCTTCCAAGCCAAGGAAGTCCCCAGCCGATTGATCTACGCCAAGAGAAGGACAAGCAGCAAATGGCGACAATCGCGGGATGGAAGGGGATCCACGCGCAACGCTCGAGTCCTCTAGGTTAGACTCTAGACTCTAGGTTAGGTACGTCAAACGAGATGAAGCGCCTCCACGAGACTTCCCTAGTCGCGGCATAGGTATCACTGCAAAATGCGATAGCGGAACTGCGGTGCGTGCGGCTGAAACAAGGGTCATGGATTGGAAGACAAGATGCAGACCCCTGTTAGCTGAAGGAAGAGATCAAGATGGCTACAAGTTGGAAATAGTTTATTAAGATGCCACTCAAAGACGAGGTGTATATCTGGCGTGTATGTGCGAATGTCAATGAACTCTTATTATTTACATTTCTTTCTAACTAGTTAGTTACCAAACCTAGTACTTACGACTTCAAGTGTATGTATAAAACCCATAGAATTCGAGTGAAGTGGCTTGCAGCTGGGGTAGCAGGTAATTTTACCAGTTTCTGTAAGCGGTGTAATTGATGTCTGAGCCATGTGTAGCTAATGGCAACTTAACAATATCATAACTGTACCAACCCAAAGTCGTTTTCAGACATAGAGACAAACCTTGACTTCGACTTGATGGCATACAGAAACCGCAGACGTGTAAAAGAAGACATCCCCGGAAGCGGTAACAATCTGGGGTGTGGCTCTACCGTGTTCACACGATATAGTATACTGTATTACTAGCCCACGACCAGCCAACTCAAGCGAGATAGTCCTTCATTGGTCTATCAAGGCGCCATAATTCTTGATTGAGATTAACTACCACTAGCACATACAATTCCACTATTGGGGCTTAGGGGTTAGGCAACTTGTATCGTGTCTCTATGGTTAGTATAGTTTCAGAATACTTTAGTGCCAATACACTCCATACCTACCTACATAGGTATATGCCATGGAGATGTGACGTGACTGACAGGATGGCGTCAAAAAGGATACCTCATACTTGCTACTATAGTACGGGCTATGGTTTTGACAGCATTCTGCGTGACTACTAGCCAAGCACAGCCACCTATGACCTATGGATGTGCAAACTGCTCTATTATTATGATATTGCACCTTGAAATGTGTTAAGGCTGTATTTTTATTAGAAGCTATTGGCAAAATCTTACTATTTACATAGGTACTCATGAACTCATAAGATACCTAAATATAAAAGATAACTAGGTACCTGTTAAACAATGTATAGTTTCTATAGCTAGTTCTTACTGGATTCCTGCGAAGCTGATCACCAGGTTACATGGTTGTAGGTAAACATTCTCCTACTAGCTATACAACTTCAATCCTCCTATTCGCTTCATAGTAAGTTCCAGCTACAGTGGTGTAAGCCGCAATGACTATTAACTTATCAAATACCGGAGAGGCCTTTTATATATTTGGATACTTTTTAGCAAAGTTTGATTAAGTCCTCTCGAGACGAACTTTCTACTATTTTATAAAAGACATTTACTCATATGTCCAAGTAAACTGAAGTTTTATTGCCTTTGAATAAGGTAGGTCGCGTGATAGTTAGGCATAGTTATAGCTAATAACTACGGCCCAAGAACATATTTCATACAAATCCTCTATCCGCCATTCACGAGTATCTCTGTCTGCCTACCTCATTGAAAGCCTAGAAATCACGGACTGAATTTGAGCCACCTATTTATAAAAGGGGTTCTACCATGGTTAAGAAGTTAGGATATGTGCCTATGTTTACTACCAACGCTCTACATGATCAGTTGTCCATATCTTAGCACTTCAATCGCTTCCATGTAGCTGCCACCGCCGTCGTTATAAGGTGAGATCAAGATTATCCAGCTAACAAAGCGCCGCGCGTCCTCCTTATAGGAGCACATACAAAGCACCCAGGAAAGGGGTACTTACCCGCTATATATATAGACTGAAGCCCTCACGGGGAAATTATTTGACGACTAGGCAATCTCATCAACATATATGAAAGCCAACACGCAGTACTACCTATCTACCTACCTACCTACCTCCCCAAACCATACCAAACACAGCCAACAATAAACAGCGCACTCGTATACACACACACACAAGGGGTGTGCTCCAACCAGCACCACGCCAAGATTATGCCCGGCACAAAGGTAAACCTTAAGAACGAAGGCCACCCCCATTCTGCAACGCATGTCCCGCAGCAGATAGGAAAATGCGTGTATGCAGGGACCAAGAATTTAGACCTTAAGCTTTTACGAAAGTCAGCTCTCGGGTCAAATCCTGATCTGTTCGTTTGAAGGAGGGAGGGAGGAGGGAGGAGGGGGGAAGGGGGGGGGAAAGCTTGCTCCTTTTCTTTCTTTCCCCTTGACATCATCGCGTTTACCTACATCCCTCTTCTACGCAACGTGCGACGGCGGAAGGGTTAGGTGAGGACCATTGCTTGTTTAGTGTGAAAAGAGTGCTCCTAGATGAAGAAGTGATCTGACCATCCATACATCCCCCCGTCGAGATTTACTTATCGGTTTACCTACCTAGGCACCTACCTACCTACCTACCTACCTACCTACCTACTTACCCCCCAGGTCCTTACCCCCCCTCCCCCCAAACCAGAAGCAATGTCCTCCAACCCGCCCCAAGAAGCACCCCCAAGAGCAGAGCACAACCCACCACAGCCCCCCCGCTGGTCCGACATCGAAGACAGGATCCTAAAGCAAGCCGTCGCCCGACACGGCGTCAGCCACTGGGACGACGTGGCGCGGGCGGTATGGACGAGGAAGAGCGCGGAGGAGTGCCGGGCGCGCTGGGCGGCGCTAGTCCCGGTGCTGTACCAAGGCCTAGCACGGCGGGAGTCCGCGCTGGAGCAATGCCGTCGGGGGAGGAGCGTGACGGTATCGGCGGTGGCGTCGAGCGCGTCGATGCCGGGCCAAGGGGACGGTGATGCGAGCTCTCCGACCCTGCCGCTACCCCGAGCAGCAGAGGGCAGCGTTAAATTCCACACCGAGCCCTCATCACCTACCCCCCTAGCCACCCCGACAGCGGAATCCCCATCGCTACTTCTCTCATCGGCATCGGCGCGAAACCGACGGAATACCGAGCCAGGAGAACGGCCTCTTCGGACAGGGTCGGCGTCTCGAGGAAGGGGGGAAGAAGGACGGGAGTGGCTTGCGCCGCATCCGCTTATGCGGGGACGTCCCCGCAGAACGCCGACGTCCTCGAGGGATACGTCGGTGTTTAAGGGGAAGGATAGCACGACTAAGGAAGACCTAGGCAGAGGGTAGAGGGGTAGCTGGTATTAGGTGTGGAAGAGGAGATGGTTGTACTGATGTCTACCTACCTACATGACAAAGACCACCTAGGTTAGACAATACATTCCTCTCCTTCATTCACACACAACAAGTTCCTAGTCTTATCAAAAACGAAATAAAATATCCATAGTCAATTGACTCGGTATCCCATCGAGTCCCTCTAATACTGCTCGATATCTATGCTACAATATGCCAGCTTTGTTCTCGTCCGTAATATAATCGTCATCTTTTCGCATGACTACCACCCATCACCACCCCCCATGATAGCCCAGCCCCGCGCGAGAGAAGCCACTTCGGACTCATCGATAAAAAAGACTCATAAAGTCATCTTGTACGCGGGGATCGCCCACTACATCTTGCCTCCCCGCCGGTACACTGTTCCCCGTCCATTTACCGCATAAACGAGAACGACAACATAGTTGTAAAGTGAAAATGAAAAAGGGACACAGTTTCCATCCAATTCTAGCTTGCTTACTCCGCTTTGGCGGATCCGCGTTGCTGATAGAAGGACGAGGCATTAATGGGAATCGATTAAAGTTACGTGTATTCAGGGGAAATGCGCCGTCGTATCGACTCAACCACCCCGTTTCCAAGGTTCCATAAGTATAAATAATAAAAATTGAGCTGAACCCGGACAGCTCTGTACGATCCGTCAAAGCAAGAACAGCTCATGGGGTATCTCATCGAGGCCTGGTGAGAACAAAAAAAAAGAATGGAAGAAAGCTCGAATAATCAATGAAGACTCCAAAGTCAACGAAATAGACGTAACGATGATGACGCTAACCTCTTTTGTTTCGGGCGCTTCTACGAGAAATCATCCCCCGTCGGGGATACGACCAAACTGTCAATTTGCTGGGCCAACTCTTTTGTCTCGCGTACAATCTCAAAAGCGATAGGTGGTAACGTCTGAGTCCACATGCGCCAGTCCCGGTCATTTTCCCCAAGGCCACGAGCTGCGAGATCCTTGCCCCGGTCGCCGGCTTCGAGCAGCCGTTGGCGACAGGCGGCCAGGCGGTCGGTCATATCGCTACCGTTGCCGCTTGCTTCGGTCTCGGCAACTACCTTGCCAACGACATCGGTAATCGACGTAATCTCCTCGGATATCTGCTGGATGGGCGCATCGCCACGGATGGAACCAACTAGACCTTGAATTGTCTGGACCATGATCTCCCTCTGATCTTCGAGATATATCTTCAACTCTTCGTTCGTATTGTCTCGTTGGCCGTTGGGAGGTGAGGGCATCTTATTTAGTCCCATGTATGCCATGCCATTGACGCCGCTGTTCCTGGAGCCGTACTGATCGCCGGATTCTCGCGGCGAACTGATAGGGCTATAAGCCGAAGAGTTGGCACTATCGCGCATTCCGGTACGGAGACCTTGAAACGGCGGGGGCGGTACGAGAGGCGATTCTTGCGATTTCAAAAACGCATCTTGCTGTGTTGTAGTGGTGCGGTTCGAGAAGAACCCGGTCGACTCTACCGGCGTAACCGTGCCGTCGTCGTCGTCTTCTAGCTCACCGGTAGGCGTGGCACGGATCTTGGCTGTCCGTAGCAGTTCGACGAGAGCAGCAACAAGATGGGAGGCGGCCGCATCTAGTAAAGAGACGGGCGAAATACCTGCTCCGGACGCAAAGTTCTTGGAAGCGGTGATTAAGTTGTTGGCCGTGGCGGATACCCGGCTCTTGAGCTTCTGCTGCTGCTGGACAACTTCTCCATCGCTCGGCCGTGACTCGTCGATGTCTTTCGTGATACGTCGGACCCCGACAATAACCGCCTTCATAGAATCGATTACCTTGTCCGGAGTATCCGTTCTTGCCCTTTGCAATAATTCGTCAATGGCGATTTGGAATTTAGTGACGTGCACATCCTTGACGAGGCCATTCTCTTCCGTGAAACCCTTTTCTTGCACATACTTGGCAACATCCTGCTCGATCGTAAGCCCCATCGACGAGGCACGCATGCTCCTGAGCTGCGTCTTTGTGCGGGCGTAGCGGTTCCGCCACTCTCTGACTTCCTGTTCCAGTTGTTCAACAATCTTTTCCAGCTCAGTCTGCCTCTCCCAGGAGGGACCGTGCTGCTGCGAAAGAACCTTCATTTCGTCGAGGAACTGCCGGGCCTCGCGTCGGACATTTTCTGTTACTTGTCGCTGCTCTTCGAGAGCCATACGCAATTCTTCGTTTTCTCTCATAACATCGGAATCTCCTCCGGTACTCCTGCTGCTCTTCTGAGCGTCTTCGATATCGTCCCTTAGCTTTTGTGTCTCCATGTCGTGGCCATCCCGCATTCTCTCAAGTTCGTCCCGTAACGAGTCGTTGAGTGTTTGTGCTTCAGCAAGCTTGCTCTCGAGGTCTGTCCGCATATCTTCCCACTCCTTCTTCTCCAAGTTCGAAGCTGACGTACGAGATCGTTCACCATCCATGAATTGAGCCAGGTCATCGTCTTTCTTCTTGAGTTGGTCTTCCATACTATCTATCTTGTCCCGAAGCTCTCGTACTTGGTTTTGATATTCATCTATTAACCTTTTGTCGACCTATGGAACACGAGTTAGTAGCCGTAGTACCCCGAGCTAGAACTTTCCACACTTGCCTCGGATGAGCCGCCATTTGTGCCGATGCTCCTTTTACTGTCTCGATTTTGCGATCTAAAAGAATCGACATCTTCGTCATTTGACCCGACCATGTCATCGTCTTCCTCGACCATCGTACTCTTGTTGGGTACAATTGTATTGCTTTGGAATTGCTTTGGGAGAGGTCGATCAAAATTACCATTCGACATACCGGGAGACGGCGGCACAGGGAATTCGCCAGTGATCCTAGGAGCGGCGGAGCGAATGGAACTCGCGTCTGACGGTCTCCGCATACCGTTTAGTCCTCTAGGGCCCATACTGTTTATGGGGGTGCCAGCTCGGCTCGACGGTACGCCAGGAGTGCTCATCCGGGGGATATCGCCTGCGATAACTCGAGGAATTCGTCTTTCCAACTCGCAGAAGACATCTGTCGCGAGATCCCTAAATCTCGGCGGACCTAGGGTCGATAACTTCTGACGTGCTTGGTTGCGCTTGGGATGGAACATATTTTCGGGTAATAAGTAAGATGGGGGACCGACAGTGGGAGGCGCGTTGGGGGGTCTTCGACTGTAGGCTTGTCGTCGCATTAACTCGTCGAAGACATCGGTAGATAGCTCGAGAAATTGAACGGATGATAGGCGCAGTAACTTGTCGCGTGCCTTGTTAGGAGGCGGACCTGCTCTGCCATCCTTAGAGGTCGAGGACAGGTACCTCTTGAGAGCGACATAGTGTTCTCCTAAGACTGCCTCAGTGTTTTCTTCACGAATACTCCTCCCACTCTCGCTCCTAGCGTAAGTACTGGAGCGTCCGACCGAAGGCGGCGGCGAGGGACCGCCGACGCTCCTAGGGCCGGGAGGGAAGCCATTCATATTCCCGTTGGAGCTATTGGAGTCCGGGGGAGAGACAGGACCTCGACTGTCAGGATAAGGACCGTCGACGTCGTTATTCGGGTATTTGGAAATACCGGACCATTCGCTTCCAGCGCCTACAGAGACAGGTGAAAGCGGCGCATTTCGGGTATTCATGGCGAGTGTAATTGGTGTATGCGGAATTGGCGGCCGCCGTTACAACAATCAAGGGCGGAAGGAAGAGAATGCGCGCGCCACGCGAAAAAGGAGGAATTGAGGCGGCGGCAGATGTCTCAAGTCCAGCCCAGTCTAGTGAGATCCGATCCAATCTAGCTAGCTTCCCCCTTGATTCTCAGCTTCCGGCTTTCGACCCAATCGAATACCAGTCTCGAGTTTGGGGATTTGCTATACTACGCCAATTTAGCTTTTCAACAATTCTCTATCCCTTTTCCCGTTCCGAGATCAAGGACGGGATCTTGGGGATGCAGGGAAATAATTGAGAAAAGTATAAAAAGAAAGAAAAGAGGGACGGCGTTGTAATGAATATGACAAAGACCGACACCCCGACAAATTTCTTGTCTTACGGTGGGGACGAGACGTAACCCGGGCTTAGTTTAACTGAGCAGTTGATCTAAAGCGGAAGGCAATCTTAGGTGCGACAAGCAACGAGGCGCAATTAGACTGTGAGTCTCTTGCGGTAAGTAGGTAGGCTAGCTATAGCTTCATTCCACGTGCTAATAGGCCTTATGAGAATGGAAAAGAAATTGATTTGAAGCAAGGGAGAAGAGCCTCTCGATAAGAACAGGTTCTGCAAGAGAGCAAAGTGAAAAAGTAAAAAGGTAACCCCGTTCGTCTATCAACCAGGACAAAGAGAACGAACGTATGTTAATAGTGGCTTAAGGCGTCTCGAATTCTCTACGCGGAAAAAAAGATTATGTTCCAGGGAGGACTCCTGCAGGTACAGCGAATACGACTCATGCACAAAAGAGTACCTGGATATCCGCGTGAAGGGGGGAAAGTGAATGGTGAGTGGTAGTGTAGGTAAATGGCAAATGGTAAATGGCAATAGGTACACTTCAAAAAGTTGGTGGCAGCAATTGAGTGAAACCTCGAAAAGTGCCCAGGTGGTTGAAGCAGATGGGGAAGGACAAGGGGTGACAGGGGGGCCTGACCAATGGAGAAAGGGGGCGGGGACGTATTTAGGATGTTTAAGGCATTTGACCGGGGTGGTGCCTGACTAGACGGTGGCTAGACGGTGACTTGGGCCGTGGCTAGGCCAGTGGTTTTGTTCTATGGAAAGTTTACAAAGTTTACAAAGTACTTAGGTACATTCATGGATCTACGTACGCGCAATGCTTTGCATTATGTGCATTAGTCTTGGTTTTTATGTGCACTAAAAACTGTATAGTATGTAGAATATAAGCTAAGCTGTACCTTGTAGTTTAAAGTAAAAAACCACTGTTGGATTGACAAAGGGTCAATGATGTATAACGTTATACTTGGAGTACGGATTGGATGATGCTTAATTGAAGTATTGTCTACGATCTATGGCTCAAGTAAAGAATAGCTAAGGTGTGGGTGGGGTGAAGCCCCACGCCGATCACATGACATCTTGTCATGTGATCCCACTCCCAACAACCACAAGCAATACATATATCGATATTAAATATACATAGGTCCCTACACTACGCAGGTAGGCATGTAAATGGCTGCATTGTAAATTCATCGTATAATAAATCCCCTTATGTCGTATGTACGCCGAAATAAGCTTTTCTTCGATCTTAGGTCCATGTACATTACATAAATAGGTACAATTCTCGTCAGCAATGCAGCAGTGTATAATGTATACCTACCAACATAATTCATACATAAATATATCCTCCTGTACATTTTTCAGGGGTTGTAGGTATACTCCAGGGATACATCGTCCATATGTAGGTACCTAATCCGTACACATTTTTAAGATGAGAATAGGTACCTAATGCTGCGCCGTCCACTTTAAATTCTTCACTCCAGCCTCTTTCCATCCTGCTGCCGCCCTGTTTGTGGTACGGAATCATCCGTAGAGATGCTAAGGATTATTATTATTATTATTCACATTCTAGAAGTCTGTCCGCTTTCCCCCCTTCGTCTTATGAGAAGAATGAAAAAGAGATCGTTGGGCACGGCCTCGCGAGTCTCGACCGTCGTTAGTTTGCAAGATGGCAAGATCGAGGCCAGGGAGATCGGCGGCTCGCCTTCCCCAATGACGATACACGCCTCTTCGTGGGGTTCTTGACGATTTTAGATTTCCCCATCGGTCGGGAAGAAAAAAAAAAGACGGGATTCACAAAAGTTATGGATTTCTCTTTAGTCTGTAACTATTCTGTTAGTATAACTTTATACGGCATCTAAGTTGGCCTGAACATACATATACAGGCGATTGATTGGTTTTTCATTCACCGGCGGTTGACCATGCTAAGTTTGAATGGCTCTAGTCATCTCCCGTCGCGCGCGCTTCGTTGGCAGCCGTACTCAAATTCCTTTATAGCGAATAAAAGCGACCATCAGAAAATTCAATTGGTTTAATTGACGAAATAAGGTATACAGCTTGAAGATTGAAGGACGGGATATTTGATATTGTTATCAGATTGATACATAGAACCCGTTTGTTTATCTCATACACAGTGTTCTCTTTATACTTAGATTCTTACCTTACATCGCTTTCCCATTAGTCTCTATCACCGCTTCCAATCTCGATGAAGCCTAAACTCATTCCTCAGTTCCTTTGATGGGTCGGGGCTACCTACAGCATAAAGCATGAGTCGTACACTACTATGCATAGATCCGTTGTGGAGAGGTGGTTGGTGCTTGTTAGCTGGCTATTGGTTAGACCAACGTCTTCGTCATAATAAAACGTTATGCAGAGTAAATGTAGCGGTCTGTTTCCTAGCCTTGGATAATGCAAACAAAAATAATAACTAATAAAAAACCATACCTAATACATAATAAGATATTTTGGAAAAAGAAATTGTGTTTACTTTCTGCATCTGACATTAGATGCTAACCCGACGAAGAATACGATGTCGTTCCTTAATGTCTTAGTCCCAGTGGGAACCTTAACAAGCCTCGTGGAGGACATCTGTAAACAAATCGATGCCGGTCGTCTTGAAGTCACGGATTCTCCATCTAAAAGGAGACCAACTTCCGAGTTGAATCAGCTCGTTGCTCTTCTCGGACAGAAGCTAAACGTATGCGCCCCATCCCTTAATATAGCTAATGTCCGTTACTTAACTAATAAGATTATATCAAGAGGAACTTCAAATCTCACACACTAATCATGATGGACTCTCTTGAAGACTTCTACTTGGACGAAGTAGAGGGCGAAAAGTGCATCTTCTGCATAAGAAGAAACCAATCTGGGCCGGCAATTTGGACGGATATGGTTAGGGAATGCCGCATTGAAGAAAACAACGTCTCTCTCATCGAGGAGGGCTACCTCCACGCCGAAGGTGAAGATGGCGGTATTTATCTTGTATTGTGGCCCCTGAAAGAGCCAGAGGAAAGCCTCGCGGCACAGGGGCCTCTGGAGCGACGAGATAATAGACAGTTGGCAGCTCCGCAAGCACAGCATGATGTTGCGGATAAAGCTATAGAGATGGATAGGGCACGAGAGACGATTACGCTAGAAGATTGTAGAAAACAACTAGCTTTGTGGGAGAAGCTGGATAAGGAGATTAGGGGTCAACGGAAAAGAGGCAGGGACTTGATGGCAGACTCGGCCCCTGAGGATGCCATTAGGGGTTACGGCGAAGCGGAAGAAAACCAGGAAGATGTGGCACGAGAGGGGATAGCGGAACTTGAAAGACGAGTGAAATTCCTAGTTCAAGGAGCGTCGAAGAAGAATGGGCTGGCAGCACGAAATTCTATAAGCGGGATTACTGGTATCTATGGGAATCGGGAAAAGGGCATACGGTCAGATGGCGTTACCGAGGTGATACCTATAGAGCATCAGAGCAACAAGAGACGGAAGATAAGGAGTACTATGTGAAGAGCAAAGTGTATATATGTAATACTAAACTTCGGGCTATTGTATCATTTAATAACACCATGGAAATTGAATGCTCGAATAGTTATGTCTAGATGTAAAGTGTATTAACGAGAAGTTTCCCTTTGTAAGGGTAGAGTCGGATTGTTACCGGCACAATCATACGAATCTAGAACAGCACATAATTAGAAGTGATGATCTCTTGCTACAATCGTGAATTAATGTTATTTATTAATTAGTCCATTAAAATATGCTGTTTCCATATCCCTCTGTAGATGTTTAAAAGTAACCATATATTTATCTGTATCGTCATGGCTGTTCGCAAAAAATGAAATCATCCGATCTCGGGGTATCACTGCAAATAAATAAAATCAAGCCTTGCATCCTAAAACCAAGCCAACGTCCACGTCGCAGGTAAATTTGGCCACCTCTCCTGCCATTCCCCGATGATCTCTGGTACTCGTTCATCAAAAGAGGCTCTGCTAGCTGCGCTCGCCATGTCGAACGCGGTAGGTCCTATGGACTCGCGTTCCTCCTTCGCAGCATTATTTAACGAGTCGGCAAGGTCGAGAATGCCTCGCCCACCGATAGAAGCCTCCTCATGGTTGTCCTTGATATCGACGTTGATAACATGAACGGGTCTGTTTAGGGGGGACCCTCTATTCAGAAGGTCGTCAATGACGGCATCCCAGCATCTTTCTTCGCAGGTGATTACTATGTCTACCACGCCGCCTTCTGTCCCTTCGCTTCCTCGGTCCGAGGCGTGTTCGGTTCTAGGAATGCCTACCTGCCAATCTTGCCATCGCTCCGGACCCCACTTCACTTGTCTATTTCTGCCGAGCATGTTGAGCAAGCCGTTGGCGGTGTATAACCGGGGATCTTTCTCGTGCAGTTCTTTGTACATGGCGTCGTATGACACCTTGTTGAATTGGTAGACATTGGGTTGTGTTATTGAAGGTCCGGGTAGCCGAACCAGAGATCCTGTACCAAAGGAGATGACTGGGTAGTGAGCCTGTGACAGACGAAGATGGGCTTCCATTGATCTTAACCTGTTAGCACTTTTGATATGACTATGATCGGGAGGAGCATCATACCTGTTCTGGTTGCTGGCGCAGACTGTGCAGAATTTCAACTTGAATCCCCCTGGGTCCTCCTGTTCACTATTAGCAGGGGCTGCGGCTGCGGCTGCGGCTGCGGGTGCTCCATTTGTCGTCTCCATCTTGTTTCGCCCAAGGTCGCGTTCGGCTCAATTCCACGAGCTAAGCCGACAATAATGGTATTCTCATACTCGTCGAGAATGGGAGATCAAGCCGCACTAAGTCTATGATTGTGTCAATTCCGAGATTATTCACATAATAATATCATGAGGTTCAAGTGGCAATTCTCTCAAATAGATCAGATAATGTTGCGTAAGGTAATAAATTGAGTCACCATAGAAAAATCAGACAGCTCCAATATTAAATTTCATCATAACGAGAGATGTACTATATGGGTAACAAAGGAATGATGTAGATGATTTACTTACGATTAACCTGGAAGTTTATGGGCCTTGCTTAGGAATGCGATTCTCTTGTTGATTTGGCTGCGCCAAAAAGCTGGTGACTAAAAGTAGTTATTTGGTTTAATGTTTGATTTTGATGTTCAATTAGAAAAATGATGGTGACATCAAATAGTGCATTGTGAAAACAAGGTAGCCCGGATGCGCTTGCCTGGGCATTCGGTATATTCGTTAATCCGTGCCGAATAGTACGGTCGCCCCGGGTAGTTCCAGGTGGAGCTGACCTGACCAGGTGGCTGGTCGACCGCTTATGTAACCGAACTTGGTTAACCAAGCTGCCAAGGCATGCATTGGAGGTACTTAGGTACTTTTATATTTACTTATGTATTTTACCCGTGACAATTTGATCTCTCAGTACATCTTCTTCAGATCAGACACGCTCAGAGCACGCCTAGATGTCGATTGCTATATTGCTGTGAGGGTATATGGCTAGTTTCGGCTTAAGATTTTGATTCTATAGGTAGACACATACATGTAGTGTAGGTATGTATGTAGTATTGCGACTATGTACGTGTGCCTTGTATACACTACAACCTCTGCAGTTGGCGTCTCTTGGGGTTGGACAACGCAGACGCAGAAAATATGAAACAAACGACAGAATGACCTTTAACGACTGGGGTGGGGAAGCTATTGTCCAATAAGAGGATGGTGCTGAATGCAGTTTCGACTCCGCTTCTGTAGGGTCGGCGCCCGACATAGCAGTTCAGCAAGTCGAACAAAGTTGAAAGGGATGTTGCCAGAAATAGAAACACCATCTCCAATTCTTCCTCCCGTTCGATGCAACATCCGATCCAACCAGGAGCAAGTCCGGATCGGCTTATACGCACAGCGCTGGGTAAGGATTCCAAACACGACGTTATGGGGGACTTGGGATTTATCTATTTGTCTTGTTGTTTTACTATCTACCTAGGTAACTAACCTAACCGTAGTTATCTCCTATGCAGTACTTACCTAGGTAGGTAACTAAATCCTGTTAGTTATGTAAATTTTAACTATACGTTCCATAGCCTACTCTGCTCTTCGTGAGGAAGTATACTTTTACTTACCTACCTACCTACCTACCTACCTAGGTATCTACCTATCTACACTACACTACGCTTGAGGCTAGTGCTATGTAACGTCCTTTTGTTTGCTGGGATATCCGTGCAACCTGGTTCACAAGCTCCTCACAAATCCTTACCGCGTTCGTTTTCCTCTTGACTTACATTGCATCGTGTCCCTCGACGAAACAGGAACTCATCGCTGGCGTTCTCATCGTAAATTCCTAACAGCAGACCGCTTTTTCGTAGGCTAAAAGTTGTATATGCACGCTGCGAGTACAGACCTACATACCCAAGCAGTAGGCGACGACGGATTGAGGCATCGGTTAAGCGTCACGTGTGCGGCACGAATCAACCATGCCGTCTTTTGTTTCACCATCGACTAGATGCATGGTTCTTCGGGCTGTCCATCGCATTCGACAACCATGTCCGCAGGATTAGATGCGGTGTTGCTGCAAGGCGTGAGCGCTAGAGAAGCACGACGAAGCAACCTATATACGAGTTTGGCAGTGTAGCTGTAAACTCTTCTAAAAGATAGCTCTATAGGTTTGTATCAACTAACTATAACGTTCCCTAAAACATTTCCATAATAGGGGGAGAGTGGTGTATTTTAGTATAGCTACATAGGTAGATATTGAGCTAACGATGGGTTCAACTACGCCGTACTAACCTAACCTAGGTTAGGGGGTTACCTGTCTCTGGGGGTAGTCTCTGGATCGCGGGACCGTGCCCAAAGCATGTAGATGAATGTGTGTTATTGGGCTGGAAGAGGCCACAGTGAATGCAACTTGATTGCAGTCGAACGGAGTTGATGTTACGCCCTTATGCGGAACATTACAGCCAGCAACGTTACGGAGCGCAATAGATTAGTTTTACTTTTTGTTAGTATAGGAATAGAAGGCAAGCTGCTTGCATGTGGATATATTCTGTTGTAGCCTGTTCATATCAAGCTGATTATTATCGTATAGACCTACATGTAAGCAAGCATTTAAACAATTATGAGCAATGCTAGAAACATGCTTTTTGTGGCGACATAAAGTATAAACAGAGCCTTGTTTGGTCGTTTGCTGCTAGGTGCTTGCTATTGGTATCTTGGGAATAAATACCTATGTTACCGCTGCTTGGTAGGACCATTATGGTTCTTACCTTGCGCATATGTAGGTGTATAGGGATAACACCGGTTGAATCCTCCAAGCGCGTATTACTCCTCTGCTCATAGTTGTTTTATTGTAAAAGCAGACAAGAAGAACGAAGTAGAAAAGAAAACAAATAAATAGAAAAAAAGGTAACCTTGAACGAGATTAAACACAACTAACTAACGTGTTTCTTAAATTATATAAATATCTTGATTGATTCACTCTACTTTTTCCCTGATTCATTCCACTATCCTTATAGGGGTACATAGGCGACTCGGTCACTCGGGTTCAATGTCACTCGGCCGGCAAGCAACCGCCGGCGCTATTTCAGGCATCCGCCGCTCATTCACTAGGTTAGACCCCGCTGAGTGGTTACCAAGGGCAAAGAGCCGCTAAAGTACAGGGTCCAGCCAGTAAGATCTCTGTACCACGCGCTTAATTGCGACCAATTCCGGTCATCTTTGGGATCAGAGCTCCTCTAGAAAAAGCACTGCGCTATAACTGCAGCGTGTAGGTGAGTTTGCGCAAGAATTTGTGCTTGCACCTCTGTTATTTTCATTTTTGTTTTATTTTTGTTTTTATTTTTGCTTGCATTGTCCTGTTGTAATGCTTTGCTGGGTTTGTCTCCGTTCTCAGGTACTAGGTACCTACCTGACAAAGGTAGGTAATGATAGGTACAGTACAGTACAGTACAGTCAGTACCTACATGTACCTAATGTACAGTCAGTACAGTAGCTACCTCCGCTAAGCAGGCAACCACTCCTAGGCTATTCCACTAGAATTATCTTACACTGCCCTGTTAGTTCGCTCAATTGGACCTTGAACTCCTTGAACTTTAAACCTTGGACCTTGGACCTCGAACTTTGGACCCTCCCGCTGCTGCGGTACTCTTTTACATCTCCACTTGGATACCTTTTTTTACACCCTCTAGCAAATGCACCAAATCACCAAATCTCCACAGTCCGTCCCTACAATACTCTCCCCATACCTTGAACCTTACCCTATTACGAATAATTTCCTGCCTTTTCTATTCTCCCGTCGACCCTTGTCATCTTCGCAGGGCTCCTAGGGCTCCAACCTTGAATTCGAATTCGAGACCGCGAGTCTTCTTTCTAACACAACTTCGCTTGCGCCAGCGCCCTCGGTTCTCTTCGCGATACACTCTTTTTCTTCACCACCTCGCTCTCTTTCTACAAGGCATTGACGCTACAAAACCCACTTAATTCGACGACGAGACGTGATAGTATTACGCTGAGCTGCTAATATCGGTCACCTCACCGTTCCTCGCATCCCAGTCCGTATTTGGACTTATGATAGGCCCAACCAGCCTCTTTGAAGACGTAGCCAGAAACTCGCACGCCTTTGTTGTCGCACCGTCGTGAAGAAGTCGTTTCGGCTTGGGATATCGTATAAGACCCGGACTGGACATTGCTAATACTACCGCTCTCTCCGACTTTTCTGGTTTCCCCCATCGAGGACCATACAGGATCGCGGAACAACTTGCGGGTCGAGTTTGTTAGGCGACATTCACACCGTGTGTGGATGTATATGCCTGTATAGCCTGGTTGCTGTGCAGTCCAGCTGTTCAAGAGCCCGTCCACATTGCAAACGTCGTCACACGTATCGCGTGATACTTCGATATAAAATATCTTCTCTTCTGGGTACGCATATGAAGACTGTCTCGGTCTCCCTTCCTCGATGACCGCAATCATGTCCTCATCGTACTCATCCCCAGCCGTTTCGCATCCAGTAGCTCCGCCGCAACAGCATACTACGAATCCGAACCACCCGGCCTTAACGCCATTAATAACCTCTCCACCCGCGCGCCGATCAGCCGTACCGCGACCGATGTCCCACGCTTCCAAAAACCGACTGTCGCAGTACTCGACGGGCTCTGTCCCGTCGCGGTCTCGGCCAGGTTCCTTTCTCTTCCCCGTCTTCCACTCCAGTCTGCCATATACCACTGTTCGAGACTTCGCCTACCAACCCACGCATCCGATGCACTATGGCCCCCCGCCGGAGCCTTCGAGACCGCCCTCCGGCATGACCACCCCCGCCAGCGAGACGAGACGACTTTCGGACCCAAACACCTCGTGGGAAAGCAAGATAGGCTGGGATTGGACATCAGATGGTGGACTCGGGAAGGGTGGTGAGCTTGCCCCGATCCATTTCGGCGACGGGCCCCCCTGGAGCGAGGACGAAGACTTGCAGAGCCCCGTTGTTAGCTCGCGGCACCGAAAGCACAAGTCTACCTCTGCTGTTACCGGGCACCACAAGAGCCGAGGCTCGAGGGATGGTGGTACGTCTTCCTCAATACTTAGTGCGGGGAGCCTAGACTCTAGTAGGGGTTATTACGCCGGAGCAGGTGGTAACGGGGGCGAAAGGTACTACGTAAGTCAGGGCAGCGAGGCCAACGGCCCGGGCGGAGAATATGTCACGTATCCGCCGGATCAAGGTCGGCATTCTATTAATCCATATCAACCGTCGTCAGATCAGCAGCCACGGAATTATCCCGAGAATGATGCCGGATATAGGTCCGAGTCGGACGCCTCAAGCACCGGCTCGTCTCCGGGTTACCACCCATACGACGAGTCTAGGTATTCGAGAGATTATCAATTCACGATCACCTCGCCAGATGAGGAAATGCACGGCAAGGCCGTCGCGTTATTCGATTTCGAAAGGGAGAACGAGAATGAACTGCCTCTGGTCGAAGGCCAAATTATTTGGGTATCATATAGGCACGGCCAAGGCTGGCTCGTTGCGGAGGACCCCAAGACCCAGGAAAGCGGACTGGTACCGGAGGAGTACGTTCGACTCCTTCGGGATATCGAAGGCGGCATGACGAGCCTGACCGGACAGCTCGACACCGGCGTGGCAACCTCTAACGACGCTGACACCCCGACGCAAGCCGAACCCAGCGGGCCAGCATCCTTACCCCAGACCACACATGCCGCACCATCGGGGCCTGCTTCGGCGGGGAATAACCCAACGAACGGTTATCACCAACCGATCGTCTCGACCTTCTCGACCTCTAGCAAGGATTTAGATCCCTATCCCCAACATCTGCTAGGCCAGCACGGGCAGCCGCCTCCGCAGGTCGTACACTACCACGGCCAACGCGGGGGCAGTCAGGCTAACACGCCTACGGTTCAGAATTCCTTCGGTGATACGCCGCTGGGCCAGACCAGTCAAGATGCCAAACGCAATAGTTCAAATTCTCGAAAGTCGCAGACACTCGAGGTTCTGCCCCACTCGAAAATGAAGTCTCCGGATCACGAGTCGGACTCCGAGGATGAGAATCAACAGAAGGCCGAAAAGTAGTAGTAGAGTTATTTCAAACATAGATCAGGAAATGGGATCTATGCCAAGATGTTAAACACATGGAATCGAAAATCGATTCGCCAGAGAAACTTGATTCTCTATATAGTCGCAACCGCATCTAGTTTCACTACGATAGTTACCGTCGCGACCGTCCTCAGCAGAAATGACGGTTCCCGCATAATTCAGGTCGCTTGTACGGAGCTACCGATTGTGACGACCCGACCCGCCGTTTGCGATCACCTATTGACTTTTCGAGGTCGATGCGCTGGAGCTGCATACGAATGGATACGACAGGATTCTATATAGGTACCTAGGTACCTAGGTAGGTAGGTAGAAACCTGTATTTGGTGTATTTAGGTACCTCGCGTGGCGTATGGCCGCATATCGTGAGAATGGGGGGGAAGGGGGAAGATGCAGAATAAGAGACACGCGGTCACATGATGATCCGATCGAGAAGATATAGGTACCCTAGGTAGCTGAATGAGAAAAATAACGATCAAAGTATGCGCGCTCTTAGGTATTTGGCCGTGACTAATAGTAGGTAGGTAAAGGGGAAGTGTTTTAGACTTGGCGGTGCTTGGTCTACCTCATCTGTGTTAATTAGGAGTGCTTCGTTGTTTATATTCGGACATCTGAGTGTTTGCTCATAGTAATTAGACGTTTAGACGGGTATTGGTTTACTACCTAGAGGTAGGTAGGATTAGTTATAAAGTCTTTCGAAATATTATGGCGACTATGTTTCCGACTTGTACCATTAATTTGTCTACCTAATGTAATAACCAAGCCCCATATGTCTACAATACCTGGACATATACGGCGTGGTCAAGATCAGGCTTCGAATTAAATAGGTATAAACCACAAACCACATGCTATACATACTCCTGGAGTAAGCGTCTAGTAAGATTGCCTAGGATAGGTGGCTTTTGTATTGTTGATGAAACTGGCTAAAATAAGAAATAATCTATAAAAAAAACCAACTCCCTATAAAGTTACAAGGCTAATCAATACTCCCCTTTTCCTTTCCCAAACTACGTAACATGTATAGGTCGGTACCTACCTACAATTACATCCTACTGCAATCCAGCAACATAATAATTATAATTGCAGAACCCATTCGCAGCCTCATTCGACACGTCCACAGCGCCATTCGCCGACGCAACAACCTGTCCACTACCATCAACAAGCTCGATCTTCTGCGCCCCCGTCGTCATGCCTACGACCGAGTTGTAGTTCAGCCCGCCGTGCACCGCCTGCGTAGCCAGGACCTGTCCGCCGCTCGACACGCGCACGCTGAGGCCGTTGCTGTCTGACGGGAGAACAACGGCGTAGTTCACCGCGTCGACGGCGGCGCCGGAGCCCCGAGGCTTGTCCCCGTTGCAGGTCGTTAGCACGCCGCGGTACCATAGGGCGCCTGCGAAAGCTCCGCTGCGGGGCTTCATGGCGCCGACATCTGTGGCGCCGGCTTTGAAGGCGTCGACGAAGGAGGCGATTAGCGGCTGCCATCCGTCATGCGGCATCGTGTCTGAGTTGCCGTATTGTAGGATTTCTTCGGTTAGACCCTCAGCCCAGCATGGGCCGATGTAGTGGCTCTCGCCGGCGTCGTTCTGTAGGCGGTATGGGTTAGTTGGGTTAATCCGATATAGTTTAGGTACCTTGGTAGGTAGGTGGGATTCGGAAGGTGGTGCTGCTTACCCAAGTGATGACCTCGGTGAATTCGGGGGAGACGGAAAGGATCTGCTCCATGCGCTCGGGCAAGTTGGTTTCGCCGCCTCGGTACCAGGAATCACCGCAGCAGTGCTTATATTGAAGCGAAGATAGACCTGCGTTTTGTTAACACTCTCCCGGTATAGTTCTACTTAGGGGGCCTTACCCATCACATAAGCCTTGCCAGCGGCATCTGCGGCCGACTTAACTGCCTGATCCCTCTCTGAGGACACATTCGCGGGCCTTTCCGAAGTCTCAGGCCAGGCCGTCTCCCAGCTGAACACGCCGTCGACAGCATCGCCCCAGCTCTGGAAGAAAGCCGTGGGGTTGTTGTAGTAGTTCCCGTCGGCCTCTGGGTTAGGGATGAGATAGACGTTGTTGGTGTTCTTGAAATTCCTCCAGGTATCGGGGCCAATGCTGCCTCCGCTGTAAGAGGAGACCACGGGTAGGTCGTTAGGTCCATACTTAAGGTGGGCAGGGTGGTCCTTGAATTGGTTGAACAGGGTCTGGTGCTGGTTGATGTCGCCGTTGCCGTAGAAGTCGAAGCTGAAGAAGAGCTTGAACGACTTGTCTCCTGCATAGTCGAATAGCTGTTGCACGGTATTCTTTGCCCAGTCATCTCCGGGGCTTCCCACGTTTAGGGCGAAGGCATCAAATCCAACGTTGATAGCACCGTCGATATCCTGCTGCGCGTGAGTGGTCTGCGAATCCACAGACCCAACCTGCACAGAGTTAGAATTTGATTAGGAGACATGTTGTACTGCAAGAGCATTTTTACCATATAGTGAGCAAATACGAGCTTGCTTTCTACAACAGACTGTGTTATGAATGCAGAGCCGGCGAGCAGTAGCGCCAGCGCTGAGTTGATTTTCCCGTACATGGTGACCGATACAAAAGATTGCCAAAAGGGTAGAGTGAAGAGCTAGAACTTGGGTTGAGTCATGTTCTGAGGAGTCTAAGAAGAAGCGTTCCTAGTAGCTTTATATATCTAGAGAATTAAGTCCTAGCCTAGGTAGGTATCATATCATTTCGAAAGGCAACTGTGATAAAAATACCTTGGTTTGCGTGATGAAACCACAGCTCGGTACATCTCAGATGTCATCGGTATGCGATATATTGCCAGAGGCGCGGCATCACGAAGCGGCCCAGCCCCAAGCAAGACCGTAGGGCGGTTCCCACGCGGTAGACAGGGCTCCAGGTTGATGACTATTCCTGTACCATAGATGGGCGCCGTTCGGGCCTTTCCCGTGTGCAGGTATGTTTGGCCGTAGGGAACCACCAAACGGCCACCAGGATGCGATTAGGTATCATCGCGCGTAACAACTTGGATCATCCTTTCGACCCCACCCTCCTTCTTGGCAACATGACTCGCATCTACATGTGGAAAGGTATAAGAGAGATGCAATCGGTTCGAAGCTAGGTACCTAGGTTAGGTCCTAGACTCCTAAGGTGTAGCTTAATTTTAGATTGTAAGGCTGGAATCCTTTTTCGGTTCTCGGGATGGTCGTCACGAGCTTTGGAGAAGTGAGCTGCTTGGTCGACTGTGGAGAGGGGTCCTTTGGCAATGGGGCTTCTCCCTATTTGGCAGGACAATATCAAAAAATGGTAGCATCTCGGATACGCTATTATTTCAAAAGAGAGCAGACTGAAGGTCGTACGACGGTATTCCAATGATAGAAATAGGAAGTTGATGTTTCTTGAGAACCGGGATCGATTGTTATTTTGTAAATCCCACGCGACGAAAGGAATTAATATATCCACCACTGCTCACCCAGCTTACCCAGCTCATCCAGACTACCAGGTAGTTAGTTAGGTAGTTAGTTCATCTTCATCTTTAAACTTCTGACGTAAGTTATTATTAGTAAATACTATACCCCCCTTAACCCCACAACTAGACAATAAGCCCTTACATTAGTCGTTTTTGAGGTGAGATATCCTATAGTGAGATCGAGGCTCAGGCCAAGCATCGCAGCAATTACTCCGGGCATCCTTACTTACCAGGTACTTACCCAAGGCAGTCAACGTAACGTGCCATCACACGTTTCTCATACGAAAACACCAAGTTTATTTTATTGGGAAGTTGTTAAAGAATTGGTGTTTCTTTGTAGCTTGTCTGAACTATATGTATAATTTTAAGTCATTGATTTTGCAGAGGCAAGAGTACCTATCTCATACTGTTGTTTCGATCGTATGGTGGTTTTCAAGCAAGACTTCCTAGACGGGAGCAGCTATCAGGCTTAGAAATAATATAACTAACACCAATGGTGTTAGTTAGAATATATTAGAATGTAATTAAAAAAAAAAAGGCCATTGGACTTGGAATAAAGTCTAAAATATTATAGAAAGTTAAACTCTTAGTCAAGAAGGCAGGCGGCATACGGGCAAGGAAGCTACTTAACGTATACCTCAACGCGCCTGCCGCCTTCTTACCACATATACCACTGCACCTAACACACCACGCATCGACGACTTTTACAAATACCGATTTCTACTTATGTCGGCTTCATCGCGTCTACCTCTCCACCTCAACTCCTTCTAACAACTATCTCACCTTCTGCTTCTGTAAATTTCGTTCTGGCCAGGTAGCAGGCACTTAGGTAGGTAATTTCACAATAACGCCAAATAAAAAGGCCTTTTCGCCCCAAGAGGTCATCAAGACCATAGAGAAGAAGCGCTCTGAGAACTGCTTAATATTATGCTAACTAGCGCATTCTATAACTCACACCTACGAGTAGATGCTACGAAAGAAAGCTCTGAGAACCTATTTCGAGATCGAATGGGTATTTCAACGATTGCGTAATCGTTTTAATATGAACTATCTCAGAAAGATAGATATCCAAGGGTATCTTCGAAAAATCAAACCTTTGTAAATGTCTCACTACGCCACCTATATGTTCTAGCAAGTCTTCTGCCGTATATCCTCGCCATAAGAGACGTTATTCCCTTCGAGCCGGGGCCCGGCTCATGGAACTGGATGGCGCGCGTATATCCTTGGCCTTGATCCTGCAATGTAAGTCCAGGGGTGAAGTGCCAGTTCGATCCGCCGAGCTCCTCGATGTTAAAACCGACGTGGTGCATGGCGTAGAGGAAGTCTTCCCAGGGAATTTCCTCTGGTGAAGAGGGCCTGGTGGTGGTGGATGGTACGTAGAAGAGCGTAGCGAAGACCTTTCTTGCGCGCTCGTCGACTTCTAACAGGGGCTGCTGCTGCTGCTCCTGTAGTGGCTGAAAGCTTGGGGGGTTTCCGGGAATATCCGCTACAGCGTCGCTGGATGAAGCCTTACCAGATGGTTCAACCCACGGACGTGACCGTTCAGGCTCTTTGCTAAGTACATCCTTTACACGACCAGTCCAGAGCTCGACTTTTCGGAGTTGGTTTATCGCCTCATCCCAGAAGGCATCTAGAGCTCCCTCAGCCGCTTGCATAGCCTCGACATTAGTCTTGTTAAGGGGTTCGTCGATAGGATACCTCATTCTGGTCAGCCTAGCCCCGAGCTTTCCCGCACCACTAGGCCAGTCGAGATTATATAGAGGTCCTAGGGTCTTGGCAGTATGCTTAAACTCGTCAGATATTTGCCTCCGTGCGCCCTTGTCTTTTATTTGAGTATCAAATGCTGCTGCCCATGGTTGAAAGAGCCCTATCTGACGTATACTCTCGGCCATGACGAAAATATCAGAAAACTGCTCTGCTACAAAAGGCGTAATGAACTTCCGGCCTTCTGGGTCGTGGGCTATACGCTCTAACTCTTGGACGCACGACTTGACTCCAATATTTCTGAGGTTGATCGGGTCGGCCATCATGTGTAGCACCCAAAGATAAATAGCTTCTATTGGGTTCGGCTCGGTATTACCAGTTGTGATGCTCAGCTTTGCGTCTGGGCTTTCGGGTACGTTCAATCGGTATAGGGGCTGGATGGGCGGTGACCAGCGCGCCCACCTATCGACCGCGAGGAGAAGCCCTTTCAGAAAATGGTCTAGATGATGCCGCAACGAGCGGAATGCTACTTCTAAGTCAAGCGGTAGGTCATCTTCCGGCCGTGTATCGCCCTCGATGCTATCGAAAAGCTCTTCTTTTAGTGAGGCCAGCCGGTTGACTAGTTCGTACACGTAGCCCCAAGTCTCGACAGCGGGCACGTAGTAACTTAGCATAGAATGAACGGTGGAGGCCAGCACTCCTTCACGTCCATCCTCAGTCGCTAAAATCGGGTGAATGTTGCCGTTGACGTCAAGGATATGCTCGGGGCGGTGTTGGTACAGCTCTAAGAGGCTAGAGGCGAAAAACCCAGGGTCTTCGCGCAACGCCCGTAGGGTATCTTGGACTTGAGACAGCTTGGCTCCAATAAGACTCTGGAGCCGTCTGATATCGAACTTTGCTGGTACATGGTAAATAGACTTGTATTGGGAGAATATGAGAGAGGTAGCAACATCGTCTTTATACTTGGCAATCGAGGCAGGAGGCTTCGACTCGACTTGAACCTGGTTGTCTTTTAGGTCTAAGTCGTGCAGGATTATCTTGCACGTATCGAGCAAGAATTTGTATAGGCGGTCCTGTATCTCGAGGATCCAGAGTCCTTCGCCAGGGCTTACATCACGGTGGCGCTGCAACCGTTGACGTGCATCAGGGTCGTTTTCCCAAGAGATTAACTCTCCGTAAGTATCCGGGCTATCTCTACCCATGAATCTCATATTCCATCCGTTCAGGAATGGAGGTATGCGCAAGGAACCGGACTTAATACCAAATACGAGCGGTTCGAGCTCGGCAAAGGCAAACGTCGACGGGGGATTCCTACCGCGAGCGTTGAGCAGGAGTAGGAATGGCTCCGTGTTGCTGAGATCCTCGAGGTTGATATTGGGCCATAAGAAATGGGGCCGCTTCGAGACATTGGTATTGTTACCCTCGTTGCATACGAGCCCGGTGCATTGGTGTTTTAGGTGCGTCAAGTCAGGTCGATGCTCAACAGCCATCGGCGGTGATAAACCCCAAGCTCGATTCAATACATCCCGTCTCTCAGCCTCAGATTTATTCTCCCATCGCCCCTGGATAGAGTCTTCGTAGCGTTCGACAATACTCCACAGATCGTCGAAGTTCTTCCAAATATGAGCGATCATAGGCTCTGCGAACTTGCGCACTTCATCCACGCTGATTTTCCGAGGCGTCTGAGAGGCCATCATCGGTTCGTGAAACATGCCGTGGGAATAGGTCTGTTCGTGTATGAGGCCTTGGTCTTTCTTATCCTGTATCTCTTGCGATATTAACTCGTAAGCCAGAGTGGCGTTGTCGCCAACCATTCCCACGATGCGTTGCATTTCATCATTCATCCCGTCATAAAGCTCAAAGTCGATATTGCCTTCGAGCTCGTCCTCCCATTCAGGGGAATAATCGTATCGAGCCATGTCGGGTTTACCACCGCCTAGACGATGGCCATCTCCTAGAGTATACAGCCAACCTATCTGTAGTAGTCCCCATGAGTTCCTGGTGTATCGCTGGAAGAGTGATGGAGAGAAGATGGTACCTATGAGAATAAATGAATACAATGAGCGGTGTAGATTATTATCCATGTAATACAGCTAAGAAATATTTTATAGTGGTAATAACAATTTCTCTTCTATGAAATATATCCTGTCAGTTAGGGAGTCTGAGTGGCTTCATTCTTGATTATCGTTCCTGAAACCCATTATTAGTATTAGATAGTCACGTGATATATAGAAATAAGTGATTGAGACCAACATACATCGATACTATAAACTCTCTTTCGTATATTTAGATTTGATAATGTTGAAACAAACAAGAGAAGGAATCATAAGATATATATATATATGGGTTTTAAACGTGTTCTATTCATTATTCAGGTCATTTTCAGGCAGCAACCGGATTATTTCACGACTAGCATTATTCAGGGGTTTGTATCTCAGCGGGGGACTATGAATACCTGTTTACCAGGTAGTCGATCTCTTCGGGAACAACACCTAGAGTCAAGAAATCTAGAGCAAGGCGACTAAGTAAAGACAATAGAAATGACTAGGTACCTATTTGTCAACAGCAAGAACCACCTAATATAGAATTATATGTAGAATTACACTAATTGATCGCCCTGTAGATGCTTCACGACACCTGAAGTCCTCCCAGTGCAGCATTTCTCAACGTCCCGAAATAAGCTACCTTGAGCGTTACTCTGTCCTTGAGGTACGACAGGTCGACTTTGTCTAGCGGGGAGGAGTCCTTGGCTAAGAACTGTTGGATACGGTTCGCAGTCCAGACTGGGTTCTCGTCGGCTGTGTTGATCGTCAGTTGACTATTCTCTAATATTTATGTAACTCACGCTGGCATAGCTTAGATACTTAGATACCTAGGTAGGTAGGTAAGTAGGTAGGTAGGTAGGTAGGTAGTGCCGAGGACAGATTATGAAAGGGCGTATAGTTCAAACTTACCAACCCAATGTCCCGCCTTCGGAATAACATCGACCTCCAGATCGCTAGCGACAGGACCGAAAGACTGTCGCAATATCGACTCGAGGCCAAAACTCGCCTCTCCACCCATCGCAAGCACCGGCATACCCAGCGGAGATGTCCCCACCGTCCTATTAAACAACTCGGTATCCGCCAACACCGCAGCCGCCGCAAACGGGCCAAACACAGCTCGCAAGAACCCCGGCTTCTGGATGCTGCTAGCATACCGCGCCACCGTGTCCTCCGAAAAGGCCGTCGGCCCCGCGTAGCTGCCGTGGTAGAAATACCACAGCAGGAACCGGCGCTCGCGCCCGGCCACCAGGAACTCGGCGAAATCGGGGACCTGGAACAGGGCCAGCTGCGGGTTCTGGTACAGGTCCCAGAAGGGCGCGGGCGACGAGGCGGCCGCGTATCCGAAGCCCGGCAGTATGTACTCGCACAGGCCGAGCATCTTCACCGAGGCCGGGTGCTGCGCGGCGAGCGCGACGGCCATGCCGACGCCCTTGTCGTGCGCGAAGACGTACGCGGAGCTGATGTTGAGGAACGCCAGGACGCCCTCGAGGTCGGCGGCCGAGGCGGCGGCGCTGTAGTTGCCGTCGGGCGGGATGCTGGAGTCGCCGGCGCCGCGGTTGTCCGGCGCGATGACGGTGTAGTTCTGCGCGAGGATCGGTCCGATGAACTGCCATGTCAGGCTGAACTGGGGGTTTCCGTGCACGAGGAGCAGCGGCGGCCCGGAGCCGGCGTAGCGGAAGTGGATGCTGACGTCTTGTAGGGCGACTCGGCCGTGCTCCCAGTCATCCCATTTTATCAGGTCGGCTGCCGCTTGGGAGGCGGTAAGCAGGAGGGGGAGAGCGGATCTCGAGAGAAGCATGGTGTCTGACGATACTGCTGTGCTAAGGCTCTTCGGGGATACGACCAAGTCAGAAACCAACTATCAGACTCCTTGAGACTAGATCACTGATGTTCTTCATCCTTCGTTGCGGGAGGGGATATTCATTTTATAAGCTATAACATATGCCTAGCTCAGCATTGCTAATAACTTGCTTACTGATGCGTCACCGACTATATCCCGTAGATCGTAGATCGTAGTCGATATACCATTATGTGGTTAGCCTAGTTGCTATGTAGGTTAGAGACTTGATTAATAAGACAGTAAAGCAGTCAGATGGGTTTCCCGTAGGCCTGCACAACCCTTGCGGCGCCGAGCCGGCGATGTTGTTCGCTATAGCGTTAGCATTAGAAATCACCATTACTATTAGACGTTTGTTTGAGTAGCGTTGGACGAGAAAAGGTTCGGTGAATTTCTTTTTTTTTTTTACTTCATATTTCGGCTCATTTAATCAACTACCTAGGTAGATACCTACCTAGACAGTAAACCTCAATAACGATCATCCGCCATTCGGTCTCCGGCGTCCGGTATCCGGTAGATGGGTGAGAACCGGGGTATGTGACTCAGGGGTTAGGTTCTCTTCCAAGGCGGACAGTTTGGCCGCATGCCGTAATCTGATTATCATATCAAATACGCTGCTTTCCCTTTACTCATCGGCGCCAAATAAATATTCATACGGCTCGCTCGTAGATACGAGGAAGACCTAGCAATAGTTAGATAGGTGTCCATCAGCCTTCCAAGTTCGCGCTTCCCTTCATCGTCTCGCTGGTATATCCATTTTCATGCTAGAAGGACCTTCGTCCCTCTCTTCACAATCCTCTTCACGCACCAATAAATGCCTTCATAGCCAAAACTGCATCGCCGTCGTGCGCCTTAAGCAGCTCGGTAGCCTTCGCCTTATTCAGGTCGAGCTCATCGACCTATAATCGCAGCCCAACTAGTTAGTGCCTATTGCGTCTATATTATTACACTCCGTGGCTTTGGCAAACGGGAACGTACCAGCAACAAGACGTCAGCAGAATCAACCTTGACCTTCTTGGCGTCCTTCGCGGCACTGGCAGAGGTGCCGTTCCCAAGGCTCTGCATGGCTTTGCTTACAGCCTCCTGATCAACAGCGTTGGTCGAGCCGGCATCGTCTCCGCGGGTGTCGAGGCTGGCCATAGCGGCGGCAGCCTTCCGATCCTCGGCCGACTTCGCGGTGGTCTGGACCTCATCTTCGACGTCTCCGGATGCGCCCTCTTGTAGGTTTTTCGGTTGAGGCTCAGCCATTTTAATTTTACTTCTTTAGCACTGTGGTAGGTAAGGTGGTGAGTGTGGTATGTTGCATTGATATTTACTAACATAATTTTGTAACGGCGGCTCAGTAAAATGCGGGGAGCTTTGAGCCTACTTACCTAGGTATTATGCAATATGCGAATGGGCAATATACACATATCGGTAGATGCCATATGTTAGATACGGATCCATCCATCTGCCACGGTACCTAAGCAGGCAGGTACAAAGCTACTGCAGGTGCATGTGCGTGCAAGGATTCCCTCGCATTTTGTTCAGAATCTTCCCAATTAAGTAATACCCAAGTAAGAATTGCTTAGTGGCTTCTTGTCTTTTTAATCTCTTGACTCATTCATCTTTAATTCCTCACCTAATACCCAGTAGTTATCTTTATTTACCTTCTTCTTAAATCTTAAAGTTAACTTACTACCTACCTAAACTATAGAATTAACAATCCAATCCAATTCGTAAAGTCGACAAACAAACAAAACAAACAAACAAAACAAACAAACAAATAATGGCACCTCCTTCGGAATGGACTCCCTCCTCGTGGCGGTCCAAGCCAATCAACCAGCAGGCCGTATATCCCGACCCGGCGGCCGTGCACCGCGCAACCTCCGAGCTAAGCCGGCTCCCTCCCGTCGTTCATCCGCAAGAGATCGCTCGGCTCAAGGCTAATCTACGCGATGTTGCGCGCGGTGAGGCTTTCTTGCTACAAGGGGGTGATTGCGCCGAGCTGTTTGACTATTGCCGCGCCGATGCTATTGAGTCTAAGATCAAGCTCCTACTGCAGATGAGCCTCGTGCTCATATGGGGTGCCGACAAGCGCGTTGTCCGTATCGGCCGCATGGCCGGCCAGTATGCCAAGCCCCGGTCAAGCCCGACTGAGAAGGTCGTCGACGAGAACGGCGAAACCAAAGAAGTCCCCTCGTTCCGCGGCGATATTCTAAACGGCTACCACCTCGAAGAGCGTGATTTAGATCCCCAGAGGCTTGTCAAGTATAGCTCATGTCCCTGCCCCCTTCCATGAAGCAGTTGGCTTACATCGTCACTTTTCAACCCCCTTAGAGCTTATCACCACTCGGCTGCAACGCTGAACTACGTGCGAGCTGCCATCGCCGCAGGCATCGCAGACTTACACCGTCCTTTGAACTGGACTCTAGGCCACGTTAAGGACCCCCAGCTCAAGGCCAAGTATACCGAGGCTGTGCGCTTCCTACAGGACATGCTGCGCTTCATGCACACCATTGGCGCCGACCGCAGCCCCAAGCTTGACACCGTCGATTTGTACTCTAGCCACGAGGGTCTGCTACTTGAGTACGAGGAGAGCCTTACGCGGCTAATGGAAAAGCCCATACTCCCCGGTGACGAAGAAGCGACCGCTGAATCAATAACGGGGGGCCCGCAGATGGAGTACTACGATACCTCGGCGCACTTTCTCTGGATAGGCGACCGAACGCGGCAGATCGACGGCGCACATGTAGAGTTTTTCCGAGGCATCGCCAACCCCATCGGGATCAAAGTGGGCCCCACGACACCGACGTCGGACCTTCTCGCACTACTACGAACGCTTAATCCCTCGTGCGAGGTGGGCAAGGTAACCCTAATCACGCGGTACGGCGCGGCAAAGGTGCGTGAGCTGCTACCCGGCCACATCCGCGCGGTCGAGGGGTCCGAGTACCGAGGGGCATGTATCTGGCAGTGCGACCCCATGCACGGTAACACCCGATCGACAGCGTCGGGGATCAAGACGCGGCGGTTCGGCGACATCTTCGACGAGCTGCGCGAGACGCTCAGCGTCCACCGCGAGGAGGGCAGCTACCTCGGCGGCGTGCACCTAGAATTAACCGGCGATGCCGTAACCGAGTGTGTGGGCGGTAGCGAGGGGCTCGATGAGGACGATCTGTCGACCAACTATACCAGTTTCTGCGATCCCCGCCTCAACGAGAAACAAGCTCTTGAGCTAGCCTTCCTGGTGGCGGATTCGTTTCGCCAGGAGAGGAAGGACATTCTTCGCCATTAGAGGCAGCGAACTTGAAATAGCTCTCTTGCTAAGTGAGAGGTGAGGACAGGGGGTATTTTATGTACCTTCGAGTCAGTTATGTACCTTCGAGTCAGTTATGTACCTAGGTATGTTAGGTTGCTAACCTAGGTAGGTAGTTTGCTGCTGTTCGCATGTAGACCAGGATACGGAAGATGGGGAATCGAACCGAAAAAGAAAAAAAAGATATAGTTAAAAGACATAAACAAGGTATGGTACGGCATGGCATGGTATGGCATGGTATGGGAAAAGGATCTTCAATGGGCTATGGGTTTCATTTATGAAAAGAAGACTCAGATAAGATAACTGCGCACTTGACAGTGTCAGATGAGGAATGAATATAGAAAAGTCCGTCGTTTTGCTAAAATGCCCTACGAGTAAAGTGCTTTTGTATGTACCTATCTACTACCTATTTGAGTGCCCGATTTTTGTGTTTAATTAATTAATTAATTTTATTTTCTACTCTTTGAGAAAAAAGGGTATGTATAAACGTATTAATATCTATCATCATAGTTAAATATAATACATATATATAACCTAGGTAAGTACCTAACCTAGGTAGGTAGCTTTGCCACAACAATACCTTACAATATAGCAGAATATTATCTATTACGAAGCGAAGCTATCGTGAATTACCAAGTCTAAAAGGCGCGTAGAGACACCCAAAAGCGCCACCCCACACCGCACGCCATGAATAGGTACCTAACCTACCTAGGTAGGTACCTAGGTAACTAATACAGTATCCCCCTTTATATGTGCAAACAGCACAGGTACCTCGAGTACGTAAGTTTCTAACCTAGCTACATGTGGACGTTAAAGCTAGGTTAGGAAGATCGTTCAACCCCGATGCATAAAAAGCCCGTTGAGGCAACCAGACATGCACGCCCTTTTTTGCCCACAGTAGGGGGATCCGTCCCATCCACAAACGCCTGCCCAAGCCGGTGAGTTTATCCCCTCCGAAAGCGAAATGCGGCATTACCGCCCCCCGTGCCGGCACCCATTCCTAGCCTATCCAGCTCGTTCCCGTTCCTCTTTTAACGCCGGCCGCAGAAAATATACTAGGGAGAGCGCGGGACCGTGTATCAATTATCTCCCTGGAGACATTAGATTGTCTCGAATTAGAGGCTTTCGGCCCCAACCTAAAACCCAAGCCCTCGTAGTATATGTGAGTGGAAATGCAGCAAATGTCGACCTGTCTATTTCTTCACGGTCATGTCGGTTTCTCTTCAAAATCGTATATCTCTCTAACGGGCGAGCTCCTCGCGCCCACCTGCTCAAGCTTCTGCACGTTCTCTTCCGTCAATGAGTCGCCCTCGGGGAATGAGTGGGATATGGGCGGCTGTCCTGCGCTGTTCTTGCCGTTGCTATCATCTGCGGCGTCGATGAGCTTATCATCCCGCAGCTGCATAGCTAGCTCATCACTGTTAAGTTGCCTAGATGGCTTAGAGACCCCGAAGGGGAACGTATTTATCTCGTGCGAGCCCGTCCGCGCGTTGATCGGTCTCGGCGTTAGTAGATTTGTGCGGTCGTCTTCCCCGGCGCCATCTAGATCACCGTACTCCGGACGCTCCTCTGGCGTCCTAGGGTTCTGACTGGAGAAGCCATACGTGGCTGGTGTAGGTATGTCGGCGCTCATACATCGACCCGCAGATTCCGAACAGTCCGAAATAGACAGGTCGGCTGAGGAGGATGACATCGACTCTATCTTGCGGCGGGATTTACTCCACCTCACTAGCATCCTTTCAAGTATATTGCTCTTCACAGGCTTAGACAGGTAGTCGTCCATACCGGCTTTCGTGCACTTTTCTCTATCTCCTTGTATCGCCGAAGCCGTCATAGCCACAATAGGCACATCATTAGTGTAGCTCTTATATGGTACGTGGTGCCGTAGTATGTGGGTGCACTTATACCCATCGATCACGGGCATCTGTACGTCCATCAGAATGATATCTGGCTTAGCGAATCTCCCCTCCCTACACGCCTCGAGATGATCAAGCGCCTCCTTGCCATTCCAGGCCGCACAAACGTTGAAGCCAAGCTTCTTGATAGTCTTGGTTGCGATCTGTTGGTTGACCGCACTAGATAACACCATATTAGAAAAAAATGAAGCCCGTCAGCTAATTTCAAACGTTGGAACTCACTTATCCTCGACAACAAGGATTTGCACCTTGGCACGTTCGGATCTGGGAAGGTCTTCGCTTTCGAAAGCGAATGGCGCCATTAAATTAGCAGGCCTCTTTCGATGCCGTCTGGGTTTATCTAAAGTGCCCTGCTTTAAGTCTGCCGGCGGCGTTCCTAAGAAATGCTCATGCTCCGAACTATTACACGAAACGCTCATCTCGGACTGTAGCCGCTCAGGTAGGCGACCAATATCGACAAGCGCATCCCTCTGTGGAGTTTGCGGTTTGTTGAATGGTATCCAGAATGTCGCAGTAGTGCCGCTGCCGATGGTAGATTCTAACGTGATCCTTCCACGCATTAGATCGACTAGATTCTTCGAGATCGTCAACCCTAACCCTGTCCCTCCAAACTTCCTAGCCGTAGAGGGGTCTCCTTGACTGAATGGCTGGAATAGACGCTTCAGGACGTCTTCTTCGATTCCGATACCAGTGTCCTCGATAACGAATTTTATCTCAATCGTTTCGTTGGTTTCTTTTTCTTTCCATACCGAGAACTTAACGTATCCACCGCTGGTGAACTTGATGCTGTTAGTAAGTAGATTCGTAATGATCTGCCGGACGCGGCCGGGATCACCGAGGACTACGAGGTCGTTCCCGATGTCGCTTGATATATCAGAGCGAAAATCCAGGCTCTTCCTCCCGGCTGCGAAACTCAGCATCTTAGAGACATCTTGCACTATCACGGAGAGGGAGAACTGGACTTCCTCGATATCAAGGCGACCAGACTCGACCTTGGAGAAATCCAAAATATCGTTTATGACGGTTAATAATGCATTTGCAGACCGGCCTAAATTCTCTGCGTATTCCCGCTGCTCTTCGTTCAGAGGCGAGTCTAGAAGAAGCTCCGCCATCCCTATCACGCCGGTAATTGGTGTTCGGATTTCGTGAGACATCTAATCGCACGTCAGCATTTCGGGGATCACCGAGAATATAAGACACAGCCTACATTTGCTAAGAATTGGCTCTTTAGACGGCTTGCTTCCTTAGCTGCTGCTTCATTGGCTTTAAGTTGTCTCTTCTCTTTGACCTGCTCTTCGAGATCTTGCTCCCGTTTTTTTAGTTCGGTAACATCCATAATGACGCCAATAGCGCCTTTAATATCCGTTTTGCTAGTCCGACCATCCTGCGAAGTTCTCTCGACGTGAGGCAAAAACCTAGTGCGGTAAAACCGATCATCTAAACGTTTATTAGCGAACTCATATACAAATCGTATATACCTAAGATACCTACCTAGCTTGTGTTCGTGCACGGTCTCTTTTGTCAGCTCACCAGACAATATACGTCTTACGGGTTCGAGGAAAGCAGAAAACTCGCTTGGAAGTAGGCGCGGGTTCAAGTTAATAAACACCTCGTCGATCCTTTTCCCAACATATGTCGGCGGATCAGGCCGGTCAGCACCATCGCTTGTCGCTTCGTCTTTCCCTGAGATCCAAGTCACCGCGCCCTCCAACATTGTTAATTTGAGATCGAGATCTACAGAGAAGATCATGGTCTGCGCATGCGTAAGAACGCTAAGAAGCTGCGCTCTGGTTTGCTTCGCGGCCATCTTCGCTTCAAGGGCCTCGTGGACGTCTGTACAAGTCCCGAACCATTTTTCGATCTGCCCTGTACGTTTATTTCTCAGCGGTAACGCACGTCCTAACATCCACCTCCACTCACCATCCTTGCTGCGGCATCGATATTCGGTAGCATAAGCTTCCCCCGTAACTAGGCTACGCTCCCATCGTTTCCATGTGGCAGGCATATCGTCAGGGTGGAACGGATTCTTCCAACCGAGGCCCAGAGAGTCTTCAGCCGAGAGCCCCGTATAATCGTACCAGCGGCTGTTAAAGAAATCATGGACTCCGTCAGGTCTAGCTGTCCAGACCATCTGAGGCATGGTGTCACATATTAGTTTGAATCTTTCCTCGTCTGCAACCTTTATATCCGTGATCTCCTGGGCTAGATGAGTCACATCTCGGCAAGTTATAATCCCAGCAATGACTTCTCCAGTCTCATCGCTGGTAATCAATTCGCCTAGCACGTCGTATACGATCCTCCTTTCCTTAGTTTTGTCATGCATGCCAATTCTCCACGAAGAAATTGGCTTTCGATCTCGTAGTAGTACGGCAATGGGAAACTCAGACGGGGCATACTTTTTTGTAAACTCGCCGTCCCAAATCTCCCACCGTGCCATCATATCGTACCCATCGATACAGTCCTCTCCGCTGATGGCCGTGAAGAGGTTCCGGGCTGCTCTATTCATGACTGGGGCACTGCCATCCACCCACATGGAAAATATCGGTGTTTCGGTCTTATCGAGAAGCGCATCCTTAATGACAGTCATCTTCTGGAGGAACGACGGAGTGCTTGATGGGGGTAGACGGGACGGGGGCCCCATAGGTGGAAACAGGCTTGCCGAGACTGAGACTGAGCCAGGACTATTGGTGAATGAGGGAGAGCTAGAAGAGTGACCCGAGCCGAGAGAAGGGGGGTTAGAATTTAGGATAGATTTACGCTCCGCGGCTTCGAGCGTGGAAGGTCGGGCAACACGAACCCGTCTACTCGGGATAGGTGAGGGCCCCGATCCGGTATTTGTGAAGGTCAGAGTATAGTAGGTTTGATGGTTTTCAATCTCCCATATCGTAATTATCATCTTAGCGTATGTCTGAAGCTCAGCTCGCTTCGATTTTGGCATTTCAGATATGTTTAAACTCTTAGGAAGCACCACGACGTCAACAACAGAATCTGTTGCCGGCTTGCCCAGAATGCTACCGGGCGGCTCTGCTTTCGCGTCGTCTGTTGTACCTGCAACCTCTCCATTGGAATGACTAGCACGGGGTACCGGGCCTTCTGTTGCCTGCCTCGCGCCCATCTCGAGTACTAATTCATCTAAGAAATACTCCCACGAAACCCAGACCGGCCTGCCGTCCTGCACCATATCGATGCCGATCTGCGAGAGGGTCTGTCCGCGAAGGGACTCGGAAATTACGGCCGGGTCGTCCATCGGCGGAGGCGAGTCGCCCACCATGCCTAACATCTTTCCCATAGCCTCGTTTGCTAGGACGACGGTCTTCAAGTTATTTAGGACCAGCAGAGGCACGGGTAAAAATTGCATAGCAGAGAAGGCGAGCTGGCCAGGGGATATGAAGGGCATCGTCAGTCTCAGAGGACTAGCCGAGGCGGATCGCTTTTCCTTTATCGGCGGCGTGTTGGAGGTATCTCGCCACAAGCGGTTGGTACTAACGGGGAAATGGTCGCCATCCCAAGGAAAACAGGGCTGCTCGGTTGAGCAGGCGGGCGGTTGATAGTTGTCGTCCGGGGTCCGATTCGGCAGCGGGAGGATCTCTGGAGGAGAGGAAGATCCCGGGATCATAGGTACGGGCATGGGACTCGGGGCGCTCAAGGTATCTAGAGGCGTCATATCGCCGGAGCAGAGGGCACGGGTAGAAGAAGGCCCATGAGCTACAATATACGGTCGATCGGTCGTTAGGGATCAGAGGGGATGAATCCGGCCGGTGAGTTATTAAGGTTTTACTAGTCGGCGGCCATGAATCGAGTTGCAACATTCGCGAAGTCCTTACGCAAGGGGTGAAGTAAAATAGTTACTCTTAGGAGCACTAGCTTTATCCTCTTTTTTTTTTCTCCTTCTCTTTTTTTTCTTCTTCTTCTTCTTCCCTTCCTTCTAGAAGAGCTGTTGCGGGAACCAGTGGACGCCAGCCAGCACACCAGCACACCAACAAGAAAACACTATGAGAAGGGGACTATGGCGGACGGTCTCGAACGTTCGGTGACACTAAGGAAGAATTACCTTTGTTTCCTTAAGACGATTGTAAAACCCACTAGCTTCCACAAACTGTATTTGGATGTATTTGGACTTTGGAGGTATGGAGATAGTTATAAAGTATAAGCGAGCAAGCGAGCAAGTGGGCGAGGCCGCACCGCGGTCCGTCTTAGTTAGGTTAGAGTAGCCCGAACCAGAGAGAGGGGGGGTAGCATGTTGAAGAAAGTTATTCGGGTCGGGTCAGAATGGAATGTGTGAAATTCAATTAGGTTAGGTTTGCTGGAGTCTGGATGTGAAAAAAAAAGAATGGGCCATTGTCGGTGTGTGACATTGGACGACACATCAATTTTTAGACGGATGCATGCGCCTCAGATCACAAGGTTCTCGGGTACAGGCGTAAGCTACCTAAGGTAAGAGACATTAACGTATGTAGAGGTATGGATGTATCTACCGTACCGTACCTAAAATACAGTAGCTAAGGTACAGCCACATTGTCTACGGAAACAACGGAGAATACTCGTTCGGAGTGCCGGGTTCGAGGCTGCTATCAGCTAGGTTAGATAGGTAGAACCTTCCAAGCTTCTACTGTACAGGAGCAACGATGGAAGGTAAGCTCTTTACTACCTACCTGCATACATACCTACCTACATGGATCTTAGGTAGGTAGGCAGGTAGGCAGGTAGGCATACCTAACCTTATCCTTTTAAAACGCAACAGACCCCAATTCACCAGCAAATGTCAATCAATTAGGGGTCCTTGCCTTAGCTGATCAAATAGTCGACGATCATTAAGCTAATTAGGAATCGGGAGTGGAATCCGTCAAGGGTCCTTGAGAGCAAGGCGCTATAACTATCTCATGTACGGTACCGAGTACCAATTATACATAGTGTACATTACCTAGGTACCTAGGTACAGCTGATGTGTACATGATGTCCTATAATGTACCTAGTAGATGTGTATGTATGTATGTATGTATGTATGTATGTATGTATGTACTTCTTACATCCTATATCTCGTATACCCGCTGCGTTTCGCACTGTGATTGGACGACAGTGTGTTGTAATATACATCCAATGGCTTAGGTAACCTGAGCAGTCACCAATTATATGAATTTATACTGTCCCGTAGTCTCGAAGGAATTAAATACCTATCAGTAGCTTTAATTGTAGCCACTTATCCTAGGTATTACACAAACAACGCGAAAGTGGCTAACACCAACACCAACATCTTGCTGTTACATCGCAAGCGGCCATCATGACTTTCTATAAGGATCGTGCAGGGTTCAAGATTTTTTTGATTCCTTTTTAACTTATTTACCTAGGTACTTGGCTTGGCGTAGATCGATCAGCGGTTACAACGGCGGCCAACGCCACGCGGGACCCGACCCCAGAATGACGTCGTGGTACGATAATGTTCCGAGAAAGTGCTTCACGCCGTCAGCTCTTCATGCTTCCCCGCCTATCCCATTGATACCGATGGCCTGCGGCTGTTGGGGCCGTCCAGCCCTATGTGGGATCAGCCTTTGCCTTGTTCTTGAAACCCCGAATGGAAAACAAGGTAGTATTTACACTGCATCGTGTATCCGTCATGTTTCGAGGTTGTCGGGTCATGTTGCGTCGTTGTGGCTTACATACATAGATAATAGATAGGTAAGTAAATGGATAAAATTATAGGTTAGTGTACGTACATGAAAAGTCGAGTAAGTCAAGTCAAGTATAATGATATCATAGCTTCACATATCGTAATCAATTGCCGCAAGCGTAAACGATTCTTCTCCACTTCTATATCCGGTCGACTAACTATATTAAGTTTATCAAATGAAGATGAATATTCTAAACTTCGTGAAGGCAACATCTTAATTTACTCATGATGTCATTCTTCAGAATAATCGTAGTTAGGTACATCATATCCCAAAGCAAAGCAACGCATGGACTTAACTAAATTTGGTCCTCTCTATCTTCGGGCAAACATGTCTTTCAAAACCAAATAGTTAGGTAGGTAGGTAGTTAATTAGTATCAGAAACTCTCTATCACAACTCTATCACGATGTTCGCTTGACAGTTCCACACTTATTACAAGACCACCACTGACGCTCAATAACCTCCCCACAGAATGGACATGTCCACGTCGCCGGCTTTGCAGGAACCGCAGATTGGGACGACAGCACAGCCGGTCTCGCGGTCGACTTCGACTTCGACTTCGACTTCGAACTCGAACTCGGACTCGGACTCGAACTTGAACCTGGTTTGAAGGGTTGTGAATCCTGAATTCTGAGTGACGAGAACTCGGCAAGGTCAATAGTTGTTCGCTGTTGATTTATCGATCTTTGCGCGAGACTCTGGGTAATTTCCTCGTCTCGTTCAATACCACACGCATCACAACACAAGTAACTATCCTGGTTCACGAGGGTACAAATATCACAACTCCAGGTAAGCTTTCCATCTCCTCCGTCTTCGTTGCGATCAGCTTCGCGAGGAGTTCTTGGTGCCTCGGAAGCACCACCATTAGTGCAAGCATGTCTACTAGAACTAGGCGGAATGTAGTCGTCGCCTTTCTGGGCCCTTGATTCCTCTATAAACTCCCATAATGCTTGGTTTATCGCCGCCTCGTTTGCGGCATCCTCTTCACCCTGCGTCCTGAACCCATTTCCAGTAGCCGTTTCAGCGATAATCCGAAGCTGATCTTGCGTTTGGTTGTCATTCGCGCAGCCTCTAAGCGTGTTACTGCGACGATCGATCGCACCGGCGAGTATTTCTCGGATATGCTGCCCCGGTCGAGGACCAACCCCGCCCAGCTTTTGTCCCGATCCAGCATTAGCAGTACGGCGATTTTCAGCAGCTACTCGAGCCAGTCTACTGGCTTCCTCTGGACGTATCCTCCTTCCACCGAGTCTTTGGCCGGCCGATAAAAATCCCTCGCCGGTAAATCCTTTCATTACGAGCTCCTCATATTCGTCCCGTAGCTTGTTCCATAGCGCATGGAATTGGGCGTTGTGCGGGCCATGATCATTATGTGCAAGCTCGTGAAGCATTGTATCAACCACTTCTGCGATGGGGAGAAACTGGTTGCGATCGTGGGCATATCGAAGTCGAAGACAAATCCTTCGCCCACCATCTACATTTAAGCCTTCCAGTTACAATATTAGTATTTTCGGGACATAGCGGTAGTCCTGCACTGGCCTACCTAGGAGGTTGTGTTCATTTGGGTAGAACTCGGTCAGTTGGCCAACATACCATTTCCTCGCTCTCATAAGAGGCTTCACCAAGGAAGCCACTTTTCTCAGAGTGCGCAAGCCATCATTCTCACGAGGAAAGTTTATTAGATGGGAATACGAGAGAACCAAAGGATCTAATACGTCCATTTTGTATAAGGAAATTTGTCGGTAAGATGGAAATGAAAACTCGATATGATCTAAAAGGTTGGGAAGTAAATGTCGAGAGGCCTCGCTCAACCATCTCCAGGACTGCAAAGTAATGAGACCATAACGTAAGCTCTTTAACTAAGTTTCTAACCTAGAAATCACGGTCCGTGTTGTTGCTGACGCATCGCGCCACTGCATCACTAAACCAACTGAACGCGAGGTTGCGATGCTGCCTGACAAGCGATAAAAGGTGAGTCGCCATTGCCCCGCAGTTATATATCATTACACGCATATTCTACATAGTTATATAGTTACATAGTTACATAGTATCTAACTACCAAAAGTGTAAAATGCCAACACAAACGAATGGCACTACCATACGGACAAGTCATCGTTAAGCTTAATAAGACTGGTAGTCACGTAGGCCACGTCAATGCAGAATTAAGATTAAAATTGATTAACAACACAACTTTGTTCAAAGCACTAAGAATAGGGCATCAATATAGCTAAAAACTCTGGTTTTGTTACGGTAGATTATCAATATCAATATCATTTCTAAGAAAACCTCTAGACGAGATATCTATAACTATAATAGCATGGAACTGCCAGATTGACCACATGACCAAAAGGTATCTATCTATCTTGTTATAGCTCATTCCTTATTACTTAATACGTGACAGGAACTCAGTAGCTGCTACATCAGCCTTTAACCGCAAATATCTAACCGCCAAATTGCTACTACCTACTTCCGTAGAACCTCATCCGTCGAATAAAAATTATCTCTTTTCCTTTTACAATGCCTACTATGGAGCACATAGGTGGGTACCTAGCTACCAAAACCTCACACCTTTCTAAAAAAAGACCTTAACTATAACTCACTATTATCATACCAATCCCCTCTCGCCCCTGAAACTAGTAATTAAAAAGCCACATCTCTTCAGAGATTAGAATTTTGCAAGTCGTTGCAATGAATGTCTTGATCTACCTACCTACCTAGGTACCTAGGTAATGAGGGAAATATAAATCCGATACCTGAGGACACCCACACCATAGACCCTATTACTATTATTACAACAACAACAATTACAAGTTTATACTATTTATCCCTAGTACTCAACTTAGGCACCCTTACTTTCCTTTTCGGTGTCACAATTTCGTCTTTGCATTTCCCCCTATCTCGCGTTTGTATCACTCTTCCTCTACCCTATGCCCTGAATCATCACAATTAAACTTCACGTCACGTCACTTAGCCACACTGTGCAATGCTAGACAGGAACCGTCTGATTCAGATGCTAATAGATGAAAAAGATACTCTGCAGCTTTGCCGCTGCGAGTGTACGAACGACTGCGAAGCGCGCTCAACATAAAAACCGGGAGAGCCTCCCCAATCTACATACATAAGGTACGCACGCCGTCCAACTCCCAGTCCATGATTATGATTTGTGTGTGGTTGTGTGTGGTTGTGAATGGTTGTGAATGCGTGTGAATGCGTGTGTGCGTGTGTTTGCTTGCTTGCTCTTGCCGAATAGAGAGGAGTGGGAATGTGTGGTATAGTAAGGCTCCGAATCGTCAAATATCAGTCCCTCGCGGCGTCATCTGTCTTCCAAATTTGTGAGGCTAGCTACCAACTACACTCGAGGGGGGCCGTTTTCTGGCTCCCTTCCGTCTTTCCTAGCGTTCCGCGATCTGTGTCATGTCTCGACGGATAGAATATTAATAGTTGTTTCTGAAAAAGGTTTCCGTCTCTCGTATTACAAGGTAAGTAACGTAGGATATAGGCATTGGCGAAAAAACAAGGTATCATTAGCATTCCAAAGATTCCAGAAGCAATTTTGATGTCGTCCAGGCGCACCAGTGCACCTCCAAAGTCGTCTGTTCAAGTCGACAATAGACTTCTCTTAGTGACTAGGCGCGTCCTATTTGAAAATGCCCAAAGACTCCCTAAGGTTCGCCTCCTCGTGCTCGACCCCGCCTCCTGAAAAAGTCCATCACTCTCTTCGCCGCACCGCTACTGCCAGCATGATCGTGAGGTCTTCCGTACTCCTCCCCGTCGTAGGCGTCCACAAATCTCTTATTTTTCTGCAAGACGCCTCTTCCACTTCCACCTCCACGCGCACCCTGGCGCCCGTCGTACTGGTCGGAGTCGTAACCAACTTGGTAAGGGGAGGGGTGTTGTGACCTTCGCTGTGGTTGTTCGATTGACGATTCGGACTCTGAGTTTAGCACCGCACCCTGCTGCAAGTAGGACGGAATTGCCGTAGGTCTCGCATTAGACGGGAATTGCGATTGGACAGGGCTGGCACTCGGTTCTCCTCGAACCGATTCTAACCGCGGTGATTGTAAAGGCTCGTACGTTCCATCTCCGTACTGTTGTTCGGGATTGGCGTAGCCGTGCTGCAGATCAACATATTGATTATATTCGTCGACCTCGGGAGGCTCCTGAATCGGCAGGTCTTGCTGCGAAGCCTCGGGGGGTGGTGTCGAAGGTTCCTTGCCTAGGCCTATCGCCCTCATTAGGGAGAAACGGCGGTTCTGCGGCTTCTCGAGTGACGCTTGAGATCCGGTCATACTACCGCTCCGCTTCCTACCAAGCCCCAAAGAGAAGGATCTCCGAGAAGCACGGGATTCCATAGAAGTCCTCGAGTCACCAGGCACCGCGTTTGACATACTGATCGGGGGATACTTCCTAGATGGTTTATCTCCTTGATCCGGGCGCTTCTTGCGACCTCCAAAGATCGAGCCACTGCGACCGAAGATCTTACCTCCGATTTCGCCGATAGTGTTAGATCTGCGGTGACCTTTGACTTCGCCCGACTGCTGCTGTCCTTCAGTAAAGCCCGAAACCTGCGCGAATTTCGAAGGTACGCTGATGCTAGGTCGACCAAAATCCATGTCGGGCGCCTCCTGAGGGATCGGGTTCGAGATAACGTAGTTCTTGGAACCCTTAGGTTGTTGTATACTTCCATGAGCGTTAGTACCGGCAACGGTTGGGGGTAATGGTTGACCGTACGATCCTCGTGTAGATGAGGCTAGTCTGGAGGCTGTCGATTGCATCGAGCCTCCAGTAGTAGGCCTCGTGGCCGATGTGCCGGCGGCAGCAGTGCTCATGTAAGCATGATCGGATGCGGTGCGGGGTATGTTCGTTCTCGGAGGTGGTGCGTCTCGCCGGTGCGTGCTCGGTGGCTTTCGAGAGTCTCGAGATGGTGTAGCGTAGTCGTCCCTTGAGACCGGTGGGTCTCTCGGTAGGGGCTTGTCGGTAGGCGAAGAATGTACCTCGACCGGGCCTTGGCTGGAAGACCGAGCCCGAGTCTTTCCGCGCGGTGACGCATGGGCATCCGACTGTTCGCCCCCTCTCTGCGTCTGAGTTACGGGAGCCACATACTCTACTTGTACAGTTCGTCGCTTAGTATCCTTCTGCTTGCCGTATGCTTGCTCTTCTGCATCGGCTTTGCCCTGCTTCCGTGCCGGGTCACTTGGAGTTGCATTAGATGGCTTCGTTTTCGTCGCTTCTCTAACAGATGCGCTCCTTGCCAAACTTCCAACGTCCTCATCCTCGGTCGGCACGGTCGTGTTCTGAATTTCGCTGCTTGTAGTCGTACTACTGGTAATGAATTCAACAACGTGCGCATATTCACTCAGCCAACTATGCCGAGCCACCTCAAATAGGTCTGCGCGCTTTCGTGGGCTTGGAACAAGTATGCGACGTAATAGGTCTCGCGCGTGAGGAGTAACATATTCCGGAAAGGTGAGCGGAGTATTTACGATATACTTATAGAGAAGATTGATATTGTCGCCCTCAGGATTGGCGGGATCGTCATCAAATGGTAAATATCCTGCAAGCATAGCATACTAAATAAACATGGTAAGCAAATCAAGAGACCAGCGAGCCGTATGTGAAATAGCTTTAACTTACCAGGATAACACCGCAGCTCCACACGTCGACTTTTCGACCCGTATAGAGCGAGTCGCTGACAACTAGTTCGGGTGCTGCGTAACAGGGACTTCCGCAACTTGTTTGCATCAGATCGCCTCTGCGCATCCCGTTCGATTTTGTCCTATCTAGACCGATGCGCTTAACAAAATCACGGTCAGATAGATTTAACTCTTCATCTTCTGTTAGTTCATCCGCCGGGTCGAAGGTATTGGCGAATCCGAAGTCGGTAATGATAATATTACGGTTTCGGTCAAGAAGTAGATTCTCCAGCTTTAGATCTCGATGGACAATTCCTTTCTTGTGGAGATATCCCACACCTGATATAAGTTGGGCGAAAAGTCTTCGAGCAGGGCCGTCCTTTAAAAATCTGTGGTTGAGGATGTAGTCGAAAAGCTCACCACCAGAAGCGTACTCGAGGACTATTCCGATATGACGCTCCGTCTCGGACATCTCATGTAATCTAACGATATTAGGATGTGAGATTCCGCGTAAAATGGCCACTTCTCGATAGATCTTGGCCAGCCGGGACGGGTTGCTTCCCACGCTATCTCGCCGTATGAGTTTAATAGCAACCTAAGAACGGATATTAATGTGAGCTCTGCAAAGATTGGAAACTAGACTCACTTGAACACCTCCATCTTGCTTCCAGCCGAGCTTCACTTTGCCAAATTCGCCTTCTCCAATTACATTTCCTAGATAATAATCTCCAAATTTCGATCCCTTTTCGCGCTTTGAATGATCATGGCGGCTTCGACCGCCGCGGCGGGTCTCATCAGGTGTATCATTTGCGGCCACAACAGCTTGGCTATCCTCATCGGCAACTCGGCGTCCGGGCTGGGCTTGGGCCTCGCTCAGGCGCTCTTGTTCTCTCTCAATATCATCCTCAGGCTGAGACACGATAACGCGATTAAGTACTTCACTGGCTTCCCGAGACGGCTGCTTTGCGGAAGCATTTGTGGCAGATCTGACAGGCATCGTAGTCGTTACAGTCTGCCTGTGATCCCTATTGCTACTCGGTCTCTGAGCAGGCTCCTGCATGAGATGTTGGGACGCTGCCCTTCGACTCCGGGAGCTCGGGTCGTCATATCCTGCTCGTACCGGATCTGACTGTCCGCTTACGCCCGTTCTACTACCATCTCCTGTTCGTCTTGGGGAGTTTGCAGCTCGCTCTTCAGCACGGGCCGCTCTCCGGGGGTTTGCTGCGGCAGATGATCCTTGTTGCGTAGATGATGTTCGCGGGGGAGCAACTGGGGGTTCGTTTCTTCGCCGATTCGAAGATGACCTTTCATATTCGACCGGCGTACCTGCCACAGGTACCGGCGAGGCCAGCGCAGATCTCGACGTCATCGGGGATGATTGTGCTTGGTCTTGATAGGTTGGGATTGGGCTCGTCGCGCTTGCGCTGTTTCCGCTCGGTCGTCGGGATGGGCGCCTTGAAGATGCAGGAGAAGTGTTCGCGTTCTCGCGGCCAGCATATCGACCGTCACGGCTAGGAGATTGACGGTTGGATGAGGCGACAGCTGGGGATGGCGTATTTAGAGCAGGTATAGCGGCAGGCTGATGAGCTGACTGCAATGCAGCAGACGACATCTTCCACGCGACAACGCGTAGGCTAGTTGTCAGCTGCTGGGTTGCAGTCCTGGGTGGATAATATCTAAAACAGAGAATTGAAAATAAGCAATCTGCAATCCTTTTTTATTTCGGATAGGTTCGAGTGTCGGTGAAGGTATTGCTAATAAAGGGGGGGGAGGAGGAAAAAAGAGGCTATGGGGAAATATAGAAGCACCTGCACGCGCTTGGAATTTTTTAGAAAAATAAACCAGAGGGCTGCTGGTTCGTTTGATCCTCCAATGAGCCAGTTCAGATTGACATTGTGCGTTACAGTGAGGTGCTATCTCGTTTGAATAACGTTCCGCGTGGATAAAGCAGCTGATCGGCGATTCGGATTTCCCTTACCAGTTTCTTATCAAACAACCAGGTCAGATTGTAAAGCTGCAGTGCTGTAGGGGGCAGCTGTGTAGGACGTTACAATTTGAGTGTGTCGTGAGGTAGTCTCAGCTGAGATACAGCCTGTGAGCCTTGTCGATACTACTGTTATTTGGTCGAATGCCGGGTAGGTATTGTGGTGGTATGTAATTCTTGTTCTGTCCTTGCACCGACCAATTCAAAGGAGAGGCTTGGATGCACATGCAGATGCAGGTTGCAGTTTTGAACACCAGTAAATTTTCAGCTTCTTTTCTCCCTTTTTAGAGTATTCGACGTTGCTAGAGAGGGTTAATAATTGTGCGACGCCCTGGTCTACTAACGCGAAAGACTAAGAGTCGGTTGTTGTTGATGTTTAACCACAAGTAAATAAAAGATCAGTTGGCGGCGCTATAATCTGTTGGAATTTCCTTCGAAGAAATCTAGTTTCAAGCTCGGGTATTCTTGAAAAATAAACAGCTGGTTCTGGATCCGATAAAATCGAGGTTGGGACTAAACCAAAGGTACGGACGTTTCGCTGCGGTGTCGATTTGACAATGGTAGGTTTTAGTTGAAGTAGAGGTTGATCCTCGCAATCCACCAAGGTAAGGGTAAGGTAGGCAAGGTTAAGCCTATGTCTCCTTCGCCGGCTCTGAACTGAGTTTAATCGCCAGGTCCGCTTGTCAATTGAGTTGTAGGACTGTTGGCTAATGCACCGCCTAACGGAAATGGGTGAGCGCGTGTGATTTAGGGGGGTTAACGTCCGGAGGACAAGACAAAACAAAATAGGTAAATAGGTAAAATAAAAATAAAAAAGGATTAGAGGGTAACGAAAATTGGGGGTGAGTTAAAGGAGAGAATGATTGCAGAGCTTGAGGTGCGTTTTTTCAATACACCGTCTCCCAATTGGTTTGCATTCACTTAGAATTGCGCGATGAATTTGAAAAGCCTCGCCTGGATAAAGGCAGGCCAAATGGACGACGTGATGGGCGACGTGAAAGAGGGAGGAGAAGCAAACCGACCTAGACCATAACTAAACCATAACTTTTCAAGAGAGACGAACGTCAAATTGGGGGCTTGCTAGGGACTTGCTAGGGACTGCAAGTAGGGATGTCCTTGATAACCCTTGAGAGGGAAATTAGAAGATGGTCGGATGGAGACGCCAACAAGGGGGGCAGGAGAGGGTCCTGTCACACACGACGGTACCGTACCATACATACATCCATATTAGGTACCTGAGGTACTGCACACCTACCTGTACTGCATAGCGCCAATTACTGCGCCAACTGGCCCTAACTTGGGGGACGCGTTCTGTTTTTGGGCGTGATTCTACCCTGTCAGGGAAACAACCAACCCTGTTAAGATGGTACACTAGTCCCGAAAGGGCGCTAAGTGGGCGAGTTAGCAATGCGATACGGGAATGTGGTGGTACAAACTTATAGGGGACTAACCATATCAGGCAACGAACACGACGGGGTTATAAAGTAGGCAAGTACATATGTACCTAAGGTACCTAGGGTAGCAACCTTGGATTGGAAAGTCTTTGATGCCTTCCAAAATGTAATGAACGATAAGTAATTCACCATTTTCATGCAGGTACAATACAGTTTACAATTATATGGGACCTTACAGTAGTGTACCTATCCAAGGCTGCCAGGTTATTTATATCAAGTAACGAGCCATTAGTTACGGCTACATTCACCGAAAAGCTAAGCAAGCCAGTAATTTCGAAGAGACTTTATTTTAAATATTCAATAATTATACATTACACTATAAATAGCATAACGTAAACAACGGGTTAAAGGCTTACACGGGTTAAAAGCCCACAATTTTAAACCTTTTATATTTAATTAAACATTACTTAATCATAACGCATTTAATCTAATTAAAATTTAATTAATTTTCTTTATTAATATCTTTTAATTTAACTTAATACGTTTACATATTATAACTTATATTTTCGTAAATATTATAACGTTAAAAAGTTTATCGAGACTTTTATAAAATATTACTTTTAACAATAATATCGTTAGCTACAATGCCATTACCCTTTTTTTCAACCCGAATAACATTTTCCTTAACTTAAATAAAAAGTCTTTTACGTTATAATTATTTATTTTTAATTTTTCAACATTTAAAAAACACATAATTCATTTTTTAAAAATTTATAACTTCTTTTTTTAATAAAACCATTTTATATAATAATTTATACGTAATTTTATTTAATTTATTTATAGTTTTAAAAATTTTAATTGGTAAATTAAATTAATGGTTAAAGATTTTATTTTTTAAAAAAATAAACTATAAAATAATTTTTATAATATTATATAATATTTTAAATATTTAAAAGAAATTAAAAAAATTAAAGTTTAGGGACAACATATAAACGATTTAAATAATATTAAAATTTAAAATAACTTTATTATTATTTAAAAGGATTAACTTTATTACTTTAAAGTTGGCTTATATATTATTTTTTATAAAATAGCTTAAAATACAATATAAAATAAAAGAAAAAAGTTTTTTTTTTTGATATATATAAAGCTTTAACAAATTAAATCTTTAATAATTAATTTATATACGCGTTTTAAAATTAAAAATATAGTTATATTTAAAGGTTAAAATTTATGGAATAAATAAATAAATATATAAAAAGTTATAATATTATATTTACGGTAATATTTTTGAAATTTTATTAAAATATAATTTTTATAATTGTCGAAAATAAAGAAGCGTTTAAAGCCTTTTATACGCAATTTTATATACTTTTTAAAATATATAAATTATTTTAAATCAATTTTATTTATTATCCAATTATTATTTAATGGTTTAATAACTTAATTAAGTAAAAATATATTATTATAATATTATAATATTAAATATAATTTACTTACTATTATAATAAACAACGGTATAATTTAATTTTAAGAATTAATTATTTAAATGGTTATAAATTATTTACGATTTTTAAGTTAAATTTAATAAGGTTTAAAACGTTATTTTAAATTTATTATAATTATTTTTATAATTATTATACTTATTATAAACCTGGTTTTATTAAAATTATATATATTTTTAAATAAAATATTATATTTTATTATTATATTAATTATAAGTTTAAATTAAATTTTATAAATAATAAGATTTTTGTAAAAGGTTTTTTAATAATTAATTTAATAATTTAAACGCGTTTTAAATTATAATTATTATTATATAAAAATTATTATTTAATTAATTTCGATGTATTTTCTATTATGTTTATATAATAATATATTAACTATTTTTTTAATATAAATAATTTAAGGCGAAAATATTTAAATATTTAATTTAAATATATGTTTAATAATAATATCTTTTTTATATTAAATTAATTTTTACCATATTTTTATAATATTAACGCGTGGTTATTAATTGTTAATTTTACTGCGTAATGTTATAAAAGTAATATTATATACGCGCGTAATGTATTTAATATTAAGTTTTTTATTACGTTACATAGCATTAAATGCCAAATTTATCCTAATTTCTTTTAATTAATAAGATATTTTATTTTAATTAAATAATATATAATTTAAGATAAAAGGTAATATTTTATATTAGTGTAAGCCTTTAACTTGTGTGGGCCTCTGACCTATTGTTTACGTTAGTTAAAAGTTATTAAGGAGCAGTATACTATTAGTAATGCTAGTAGGTACATATATATATAACATTTATTGTACATATATGGCCTTCATCAATGCTATAATACCTATGCATCTCCTATATATAATACATAACTACCGCATACAATCATTGCTTTTTCAAGTTTCAACTTTCGAAATTCGGTGCGCATCTCACCTAAGTAATGCACGTAAAGAATGGAAAGATTGATCTCCATTATGTATGTAAGTAACAGCGCATAGAAACAACACCTTACCAACATACGAATCATGCAAGACATAGCTGCCGCAAGACAAAGAAAGTGGCTTACCCTCGAATTTGTTTATCGATTCCAAGAGCTAGAAACGTACTACATTGTACATACATACATAGTATGTAGGTATGTAGAAACGCGACGGGCAATCTGAAACGACAGGGATGCCGGGGTTTAAAATAAGAAGACAACTACCTAACCTACCTACCTAGCTCCATTCTATAGTTAATCTGTACCTTAAAGTTGTAAGCTATCGTTTTGTTTCTTTCATCCTATCTGCTTACCCGACCTCGAAAGACAAAAGCTACACATCACATCACATCATGGAATACAACATACAGCCTTCTACTTAGCTTCCTTTTTATTTGCTTTGTCCTTACCTACCTAGCTTTAGCCGCGAGATCGAACCCTATATTCCAATCATTGTGTTTTGGTAGTAACTAATCCTAATTTCGGATCAGTATCAGTCGTTATGCATTACGATAATGCTTTCTGCTTAATATTCTCTTTGCAGTTAGCTGCGTATTATCCGGCTCGTTGATACTCGCGACCGCTACGGTCGCGATTACGGCTAGCTCTGGTTTGAACAACCCATTGTTTGTTGTGGTCGTGAATGTTGCGGCCATCACAAACGAGACTTCTTGATCATCGTACGCTGGGGAGTCGAAAGAGCTGCCTCTTTTAATCTAGCTCTAGTAAGGCTGAGACGTTAATTTAATGGTAAGAGAAAGACAGTTCGACATACCATCAAATAACCATCTTCTCCAAATCCCATAGCTACATAATATCACACGTCCAGATGAATACATGCAAAAGTTATTCCCCTCCAGCTTTCAGCTACGGCAGATGACAAGCTCCACTCCACTGACAGGCTGAGAAGATCAGATCTTCTTGCATTAACATCGGAGATGACCTTTCATGGATATGGGCAGGGGTTAGGAGAATAATTGAGGGTTTATTAACTTTCAGAACATGGTCTACCAGGTGGGTAGCCAAGAAAGGGTCGGTTGGTCCGGCTCCCAAAGAGCTCGGACTTTGCGCCAGCCTACACTTTTACCCGCTCAAAGATCGTCGTTATCGCCTCAGACTCATTCGACTCTACCGTCGTTTAATATGGCCAGTGAAGCCATCCCAATATTTACCGAGGCAGTCCTCTAATACATGAGACATTCCAGGAACACAAAGCCTTAGTGCTTCGTGCAACTACAAAGCAAAATGGCCCAATCTAAACACCTCTGTAAAAGCTTGTTTTCGAATCGAAATAATCAAAGGGAAATTCATCCCTATAATTACAAATTTCGACCAATGAAAAAAAGGGAATACTAAAAAACACATTATGGAAACGTCGATCTTCAGTACTTAATTAAGTCTCAAGTAAACCTCAATATATACGTGCATATCCCGGAAAATTCAACCGAACCGATGCGGTATGACCCGGAATTGAGGTTTCGGGTTCGAATGAAGGTCGAGGGTAAACTATTAACTACCTGAACCTAGCATGAGAATTAGCGAAATTCAGGAACACGTTTCTTAAAACCCTTAATACCATATCTACCTACATAGGTAGGTAGCTACACGATCATCCGGGACCGTAGATCATGTTGAGGGGGCTATCTAATACACAGATATATATCATCATCGCCGCACCTAAACGCGAAGATCACCCGTGATCCGATCTTGTATTTTGCCTTTTCCGACTCGCCACTGATTGGACGATCAATATGTAGCAGAACCGGTGGGACTATGCAGATAATATTCCGACCACGTCCAAAACGACACATAGCCTGCTTCAGTAGGCGCCTAGATATATTTCCGATTATCCTACCGTCCTAAACATGGATTCTAGGTTAAGCATTATATCTAAAAGCTACTAGTATCCAATACACATAGGTAGGTACCTATCCACGTCACTTTACTACGTAATTCAAGTTCAAGCTTAACGTTCTGCACACTCTACATAGCCATTCCCACTAGAATACCTAAAATATAAACACAGTATATACTAAAGATTCAAATAACAGTCAAATATAGCAGATGCATATCCAGCTTCAAACAGATATCAATTATACTTACCTACCTAGGTACCTACGTATTATCGTTCTAGCTAATTATTACATTAAATGGGCCCCCTTCAAGAGCCAAAAAAATCAGCAAAACACTTACTCTTTATTACGCCCATAAAGTAGTTTGTACAGCCCACAAAGCTTCTGGAAGACGAAAAGGTAAAATAGCACCACCCGACACAGCGATATCTTATTAATTAATACTGCTACTATTGTGAGCCTTTAAGTTTTTAATAAGATCGAGGCGATGGGGTATGTGGGTTAGGTAGACAGACGTATGTCTGCATACGGTAGGTAGGTGTTGAAGCTATGTAGAGTCTCTTTTAATATAGCATCCGATGACTCCTTAACAACAGGTATGTTATCGGAATAAAATAACCTTTTTGTGATTATTTCATCTGCTGGACGAGAACTGGTATTGTTTTGCCTCATGCTCCTTGACATATATATCCGGGTAGGCGGCTACCTCTTGCCGTACTAAAAAGAATTATACACGCAATAGCATGAGAACTGGGCTGTCTTTGGATATCGAGATGATGTTAGCGAATAGAAAGGTTTAAATTCTCAGCGTATACTCTATACTCATAGCTTAATAGAGATATTCCAAGCATCTAATGTAACCGCAAGTGTCGTGAGAACCGCGGCATATCCTACTAATATACCCATAGCGACACCCGGTCCAACATCCAAAGTAGGTACCGTCATGTTTACCAGTCCTGTGAGTAGATTCGCGACCAAGAAGACTGCTAGCCCATTCCTGTTAAATGCTCGTAACACTCTGCTCGTAGCTGTCTCGTACGCCTCCTGCTCTGTCTTCACGTCTGTAGCATTGTAGAATGACGGAAAGAATACGCTTTCGATAACGCAACATGCCAGTAACTGTGCCGAGTTAAATGCAGCGATCCATAGAACATAAGGCAGATTAGCCAATCGCCGGGATACATCTAATCCTGCGCCATAACTATAGTTCGTCGTGAAAAAGTATAGAATGGTCCAGATAGACGTCCACACAGCCATAGTTAGAACTAGAGTAGTCCGCTGAGTGCTGTTACTAGTTCCACTGCGCGGGTTGATACTCCGGGGCAGTACATACATACCGGTATCCTGACCGGCCAAGAAGATGGCAAGGTATCCAAAGAAGCTACATATACCTTCTTTATTCATAGAGATGATATCTGTCCGTGGCGCGATAAGGATGAAAGCCTTCAGACTCGTGGTCTCCAGCACGGCCTGATAAATAACACCCAGTAAAATGGCAAGGGCCGCATAGGACGGGACTATCTTTAACGCCGACTGAAAAAGCGCGACGAAGGGAGGAAGAAAGCCTAAGGTAAAGAAGAAATTCCAGTGCACGCCGTACTCGGTCACATGCTCGGCATAGTCGAGGCCTTTGACGCTTATAAGGCGAATGACACCGAGAACCAGTAAGGGCAATGAATGTCTCATCGCGGATAGAACCCTCTGGAACATCGGCGTCGTCCTACCCTCCGCTCTCTCCTTAAGAACCGGGCGCGCGGCAACAATACCCGCCGAGAAGACAAAGGAGCCTACGCCCACGTCCATCAACGAGGTGCCCCACGTCTCAACCTTGGCGAATCTCCGAGGGAATATCCTGAAATCCACCGCCAAAATCGCCAAGCAGGTAGCAATCATCATAGCCCCTCGGTAGGTCGTCAAGAACGGCTTGGTAGAGAGGACGCTCAATGCGCCCGGGGGCTTCTGAGCTGGCGCATTGGGAGGGAGTCTGGGCTTCTTTCTCGACACGGCGGGGTTCGGGGGCAGCGCGTAGACGAATATGGCGGGGACGAGGATCAGGCCGGAGAGAAGCAATGGCTTGTCCGCGTAGAGTGTTATCGCAAGCAAACCGGCCACTACGTTTAGGAGGAAATCGATTACAAAGCTTAGGGGCTTGTACGGCTTGAAAAAAGATTGGCGGGACTGTAGAATGGACCATAGGACAAAGGCGATCTAGTTAGAAAGCTCCGGTTAGCTACAGGACTTTTCGGTCGGGAAGTTCATTGTCGGTCAGTCAGTTGTATACGTACAGGTCCTATCGCAGTCACATAATTGATTTCAGAGACGGAACCACCTGATAGGCCGGACACGAAGTCCTCCTTCATCTGCTTATAGCTGGTCGCATTGGAACTCATATTGTGTCCTCTTGAGTGGGTAGATTACGGTAATATATATAAGCACAAGTTTAATGGATATTTATTAAGGAGTGTTGTCGAGAATTAACTCGCATCGTGGCGATTAGAAAATGGGATTATGGACTTTTGTGAACAGATGTCAACTTGAAATGTGCTATGTTGTTCTTTAGTTAGAAAACATAAGGTAAGGTAGCTTCAAGGTTGACAGTCGCGAAAATAGGAAATGGACAAATTAGAGTTCGATTAAGTAGAGTGGGTCATTAGCGACTTGTACTATGAGATCACAAGCTCTGGGTTAGCTCGGCGGCTCTGCAGCTAAGCTTTACTTATTTAGACTTATATAATCAATCAGCAAGTTGAATATTATTCAAACGATGGACTTATATGTATTTAATATATGGTACCTACCTAACCTATGTAGGTAGGTATATATGCATATATAAAATACATCTATTCCTTTCAACACCCGCTTCGTCAACAGATCAACCGTTCAACAACAACACTTGATAGACCTATTATTGTAAACATCTTTGCCAAAACACAAGCACCAGATACAAAACACTCGTAGTCATGTGAACTGTGGCAACATAGATCTCTTTGTCGTGAAGCTTCGGTCAGCAGAAAACACCCGAATCCTCTTCATCTCCCCGCCGGACTGTTATGCCGATTCTTCATGTAAAAAAAAAAAAATGCCTAAGCAAATGACAACAGCCTCAAAGTTTCCCTTTATTCCCTTGTACGGGCCGGTACCCGTATTACGACTCACTTGCCCTCTCAGCCTGGTAGCGTTTCTTTCTCCTTCGCCACAAGATTGGAAATCCATTCGGGAAGCTGGTATTGTTCTACGGCTTGGCGCAACGCAATGACAATTACTATATGGCTTCTTCCTTTGATTTCTCTGTTTGTCCCCTCTGTCACGTAGAAAGAGGTGCTTACAAAAGAGGCTTTGTCCTTTATCTATTCATAGAAATACTTCTTATATTCGATCCTTCGCGATGGCATCTTATTTATTTCTGCCCTACCGTACCCTACCTTACCTTACCTATACACTTTGCTTTTTCCCAATCTCAAGCAAGTCTTCTAAAGAGACGCTTTAGCTAATTGAGCTGCCACCTGAACTTGATTCTGCGCTCATTATCCAATGACAAGCGATGTAAATATCTCGAGGCGTCCGGGCCTCGAGCCTATACGGACTAATAGCCACCACAACGTCAGCAACATGCCCAAGACTATCCTTCGGCCAACTCCCATCAGTGTGGGCCCGTCTCAGTCGCCAATGTCCCCCAAAAGCCTCCCAAGCCTCCCAAGCCCCAAGCCAGTTCATCCTGCCTCTTATGATGGGTCAATGAGAAGGCAAGATCGGGCGCTGGTCAACAGCCTCGACCAGAGAGCGGTACCATCTCTAACCTCGGCACCTCTGACCCCTATCGACGAGTACACGCCGTCACCACTGGTCGCGAGACTCGAAAAGATCAGCATCCTACCGCCGATGAGCATTGCCAATGGCGCATTTACACCGGCTTCGTCAGATGCCTCGTCTCGGAGAGAAAGTCTGCTATCTCTAGATGAGCCAACATCAATAACCATGCATGACGCTCCCTCAGCATACCAAGTTAGAAGTCCTAGCTACTGTAATGCGGACTGCCCCATGTCGCCGGGCTCTCTGCAAAGAGATGCAGCGCTGCGGCTCCGGGGCCAACTTCGGGCCTGGGGCACCGTCTATTTTGGTAATTCTAAGATGGCCGATGCCTTTATTATCGCTAGGTCTCTACGCCAACATAACTGTAACTCCCCGACGAGCCCGGGATTCGTAAAACTACTAGCGGGTGCGCCACCAAATAAGCGACTGACAGTTCGCGCCATAGTCCGGCCTCACTCTCAAGATAGGTCAGCATTCCTAATTCAGCGCAACTTCGATATCGATGAGCTCCGGGCTACTATCCCCGACCCACCTCCGCATATACCGGTGAGCAGTGGCCCGGACGGACAACGGTCCCCAAGTCAGAACAGTGCTTCGGTTCCCATACAGCCCCGCCGCAGACGATCAAGTACCGTGCGGTCAGGTACTCTGCTGCGCTCCGACGCAAGCACGTTGGATCTCGAGACCTTGATAAGAGACGCGAGAGCTATACCGATGCGTAAGTGGATACTCGCCTAAGATGTGTCTAGCCGCGGGCTAACGCTAATAAAAATAAATTTTAGACTTACCATATGCTCGAGCATACTTACCTGTCGTGGCGGCTCTGCTAACCTCCGGCCACGTCCGCGAGGGCGATGTTGTATATCTGCCCATGCCTCATGCCGAGGCGTGGCCTGAGACAGTACGATATGTGTATACGGGGCAGGGCGAGCTGACGGAAGCAGTGCGGGAGAACATATTGTATTTAGCTGGGAAGGTATGATTATGCTGATATTTATTTTATCTCGACGGGCAGTTGGTAGCTTCAGCTTCATCTCCGAGAAAGGGATTCGTGGGATGATAGTACCGGTATGTAGATATATGTTAGACTGGATGCTTGATACGTAGCATGGATAGAAATAACGAGGATACGAATGGACACGGTGTTTGGAAAATGGATGGTATAATCAGTCAGTCAGTTAGTCAGTCAGTCTATCTCTGGCACACGGCATTTCCCCTAACCTAGGCGTTATCTCTTAATACCCAAAATTTAATTAATACTTAGCTGGCAAACAAACAACCATCTCCTACTACAAAGCCTGAAATATATGCCTTTAACTTAGGTACCTACCTATGGAACATATTTCGTTAATTACGGGAAAGGGTTGGGTTAGGGTTAGATACCATAATACCAGCCAGGTCCAAATTACGCAGACCTGATATCCCTATCCACACCCTAGCACCAGACGTAGTGTAATCACTCCCACAATACTTATGGAACTGGATTTGGTGAGAAATAGGTCTCTTTTCCGTATTATCTACTGCCCCTAACTAGCTAGCTACCGACCTAACTACGAAGAAACAAGTCCTAGGGTCGTAGAACCGAGCAACCGTACCTTCGCAACGCAAATTTGAGTCGACTAACTGGCCATAACCCCTCTAGAAAAGAAATCAACGGTGGAAAGGCAGCCCTATTATCCGAAGAGTAGCAGGCAACCCGGAAACCCGGAAACCCGGAAACCCGTGATTCTTTCCTCGGGGCGATGGCTCGGCGATGATTATTATCAAAGTGTGAAAAGCGTGTGCCGACGCCAAAGTCGAGTGTCGTTTGGGCGTCGTGGAAAATATGTGCGCCTTCCATCTCGTCCTGTTGCCAGCCGTCCGTCGTCCGCGTATTAAATCAACGAACCATACCCTACTCCCTCCCTCCCTTCCATGTGGCATGTGTGTGTGTGTGTGTGTGTGCCTATGCATGCCTATGCATGCATGGAAGAAAACAAAGCCGGAAAAAAAAGAAAGAAAAGAAAAAACTCAACGCCCGGGCAAGTGATTATCTGCCTTCCTAGTAGTAGGAGGCCACAAACGCGTCGCGATGTCTGCTCTCTATCCCCCCCCTCAGCAAGGCGCAGCAATAACATCCTCACCAACCCCCCCGGCCCCCTTATCTTCACTCTTGGCCCTTGATCTTCGCCAGCTTCTCGTTAACCTGCTTTCCCATAGCATCAATATCCACCTCGACACCTTCCTTGGGGGTGCACAAGCCGGCCTTAAAGTCATCCGTCGGGGCGCCGATCTCGACAAGGTCAGGTTCGAGGTCGGAGTTGGAGTCGGAGTCGGAGTCGGAGCCATCGAGATCAAAGTCGCTCACATCGTTGGCAGCGTCCTGTTCGGGGGTAGCTTCGGGATCTTGGGGGTTGCGGAAGCGGCCGAAGATAATAGTCGACCAGGAACCCTAGTACTTGTCGACGTAGTGGAGGCAGAGGATGGGCGCGATGAAGAGGCCGATGAAGATGTAGCCGCATCCCATGGCGAACATGCGGAAGCCGTTCATCAGGAACGAGTGGACCGTGGTCTCTCGGGCGCGGAAGTAGGTGGCGACGACGATGACGAGGATAGGGAGCAGGCAAAGAACAGTGAATAGTAAAGTGTAGGAAGGGGCGTCAGCACCTCCATGGTCCTTTTTCTCGCAAGGAGTCGGCATTTCCGTTCCGCCAACTGGATCCATTGTCTTGGTGGATTGATTGATTCTACGAGAATAGTTATCAACGTTAGTTATTGAGTTTCTTATTCGCCGAGCCTTTCTTTATACATACCAAGTGGTGAGTGAAGACCCGTGAATAAATGTGCGAAGGGTAACGTGTACCGAGATGATGTGGACGAGAGAGGGATGGTTATCGGGTATTGCAGTCGTTTGGTTGGATGTGCGGTGTGAGTAGAACCGGATATGAATAATAAATAAATAGACGAGACGGTTGAAAGATAATCAGAATGACTAGGGCTTTATGGTGTGATTCTAGTACTACTGTTGCTAAAGAAAATGACTTATCCCAAGCAAGCGACGCGTGCTATGCAGGCAGGTACCTTTGTGATTTGCTCCTTGGGCAACGCGGTGGGCAGCGAGGGCAGTGAGGGCAGTGAGGGCAGCGTGGGCAGTGAGCTTTTAAATCTTGTTGTGCAGCTACGAACGGCGGGGAGGTCGATCAACAGAAAGGGGAGAGTCAAGTTTGATTACCTAGCAGCCTAACCTAGATGCCTAAGATACGTAGGTAGGTAGGTAGGTACCTAGTCAAATATTTGTGTGCATGTGTATTAGTTATTCGCATCGGCAGCATGATATAAGCAACACAGGATGCATACAAACGAGTACCTAAAGTAGTGAATAACCTCTTATCCCCTCTCTAATCGAAACACCCATCTCCTAAGTCATCCCCTATGATTATGGCCAATAGAATACACCTAATTATGCAAAGGTACCTATGTGACCCCCCCCCTTTCAACTAATAAATCATCCCCTGTGATGCGTGTGTACACCTCGATTCCCCCCTCTTAAGTCTCATGTTAGACGATAAGCTTTCCTCCTAGACCGATTATACTTAGCCTTGTGGGGGATTCTAAGCCCGTTTCTGTCAGCTTGCCCAACCTTTCCATCCGAAGGCAATTGCGCCTAATGGACAAACTGTTCAGGCACAGGGCCATGAAGACTAGACGACCTTGTGATAACCCCCTAGAGGCCGTGATCGGCTTCATAGAGATACGAACCTCCTCCCCTCCTGAGCTACTCTTTCCACACAACGTACTCTGACACGACGCTCTGTGTCTGCCTTTGGTTCGTTCACGGCTTCTTCTAAATTTTGGCACCACTCCAACTTCGTTCCGGCATCCCAATCAGCAACAGAGAGCTCGACTTCTAGGTATTGGAGTCTTTTCAGAAGCTTCAAGCCAGTCTCTATCCATCCTGCCGCGCTACCGTCCGAATTCCGTATCCTTACAGTTGGAGCCCCTTTCTGTGGCGGGCCAGCTACAACCCACGACATCCCTCCTGTTGTTGACGTTCCCCCTCCTCCCCCACCACTGAGAATCTTTAGTCTCAGGCCTTTCAGCCCAGGGGCCCAAGCCTCGCATAGATCTCTCCAATCTTCCAAAGACCGCCCCATGAGGTCCCGCGATAGAAGCTCTAGACGAGCATACCGCATCGTTAGTTGCCACGGCTGTAGCCCTTTCATAAACGACCTCGCCGCCCACAACCCCGACGTGAACCAGTTGACAAATACAAATTCGTTTTCTAGGAATGGCAAATACCTACTCTCATGGTAAATTTGCCGGTTCGCTATCAGTATCGAGGTGGGTATGCAGCAATTTGGCCGGTAAGGAGAGAGCAGCTGCGAGCGCTCCGCTATCTGACCTTGGGTTCCAGCGAAGTCTTCTGACACGCCGAAGTTACGCCGTGGCGAATCTGTTTCTGTGTTCAACGCTACGGCTTGGACGTGATAAGCGTGATAAACTGGGTTGGGGTACCACGGCGCGAACTGCGTCAGCTGAATGGGTGTCATCAGGTGCACCCAGCGGTAAATCTGCAACCTAATCTCCAGGGGCAATTCCATAAGCGGGAAGCAGCCTTCATCTTCGGAGCTGGTGGCCGAATCCATCTCATCTTCCGAACATCCGTCGTTCGAGACCTCCCCCAGCATCAGGGCCTCGAAATCGGAGAGGGTTTCTTTATTGAGATTTTCCAGCTTAAGAGACCCGAATTCGGAATTTTCGACGGACCCCGTTGTAACCTCCTTTTGTTCAGAACAATGGCTTAGTCCCCACGCGGCAACACTTCCTCCGACCCAGTCACAATCGTCAAACTGGTCTAAAAGCATATCCGGAATGGATACCGACGCGGCGGTTCCTGACTGTTATATGTGATCAATGAGTGAGAACTGAACTAGTTAACATAACGTATAACTGAAAGACGAAAGGAACAAGAGGGTTCGACCAGGTGTTCGCGAGACGTGGCGGGAAGCAGGACGACAAGATATTTATAAAATCGTAGCGGAAGCAGCTACGTCACTTGGCTGCTTCCGAGACGGTCGTTTATACGATGGATATATACTGAGCGATTTGATATGAACAGGGCTGTCGTGTCTAAGCCGTATTATAATCAGCCAGCCACTGACCGCCAATCAAAAAAAGTATCAGGGGCCAATCAAGAACCAGCCCGTCAGCGACGATATTGGACCGGCTATAGGAACAAAGGAACTGGTTAGGTGGGAAACCCGCTGGATATAACATCAGCTTACAGGGAAGTCTAGTCACGCTTTTGGAGAGCCGCTCTAGGCGTCAGCTTCCCGTCATCATCTAGGGCGCGGCAATACGACGGCGGGCCGCTTGGAAGGGTACGAATCTGCGAGTCAGCACCGAAATAACGAAAGCAGCGAATAAAACGGTTCGTAGGTATCCTAGCAAATTTATTCCGATTGGGCTCTTTTGCTCTCGATCTCCCTTTTGGAGGTTCAACACGTATTAATTTGCGCCGTTTGGGTATTACTGCATATATAAGATTCGGAGTTGCAGGTTTGATTAAATAATGTGAATTTCCTAGATTTGCTCTATCCGACTTCGTGCAATATTCGCTGTTATTCCTCTTTCACCCCACGCTCGTCTTATCCATCGGGTCGCTTCGGTATTTCCAAAACCAAGATACTGCAGCTCAACGAACGTGGGCATAGGCAGTCAGATCTTGTTGCGCTTACGTATAGCCGGGATTAAAAGTCATCTCTGGCCTCTCATAGGGCTGAACGGGTCACACCGAATGCGTCCGTGACCGGTCAACGAGACTTGGTGATAATCATGTGTGGTACGGTCTTACTAGAAGCCAATGTCGACACTATATTGCGGCTTATGTGCATATTGAAATGAGGCTCAAGGACGGGGATCCGAGCACGTTTTCGTCGCTTATTGATGTAATTAGTTTGACGTGATAGATATTTGACATGAGTAATGGAATTAGCCGGCTTAATACCTGTTAATTACCTACTCATTTTGTAATAATGGTGACCGAGGCCGCGTACTTGACGGGCAACTATAAAAACTTCGGGGATTACCGTCTCAAGAATTATTTTTAGCTCCCGTAACACCTATGTCCGCTTTACTATCAGATCGTCGTTATCGGACTGTCGTCGGAGGAGTAGGAAGTATCGGGTAAAGTCGGCCGCCTCTCATAACCGTACCATCCGATACAACTTCCCCTAACGGGTAACGAACTCTCCTCTCGCTGCGAAACGCATGACGTTCTCTAGCAATGCGCCCTCGATTTCCTGGCTCCCGACCGCGGGTGCTGGAGGCGGAGGCGGACGATCGATGATCATAACGTCGTCGTCCCGGCCTCCTCCTTCCTCATCATCCTCATCCTCATCGTCCTCCTCTTCATCCTCGAGCGATCTTTTAAGTCCCGTCCGCACATTCTCAACACCCCGCTCGCGCTCCTCTTCCGTGAACATATCATCACCTTCGTTTATCACGTAATCTCTCATGCGCTCCTCGCATAAGTCGCGTACAGAGTTCCATATATTTTCCAACTCCTCTTCTGGACCTTTGTCAGCATCCGTGCCGGCGCCGGCGCCTATAAGGTCTTGAGAAGTTGGTGGCGGGGCGAAGGCCGCAACCATATTTCTTCCCTCATCCATAGACGTCGCGATGTCGGGCTCTGGCTTTTTGCGCAGCAATCTTTGGAGTATCATCTCCTGGGTACGCCCCGGGAAGTTAGTTGAGGGATGCACGGCAATGCGGCTAAAAATCTCGGCGGCAGGCGACGTGACACTGAGGAGGCTCTGTATCATGCTCTGTAGAACCTCCGTGTGGGTCTGGAGTGATTCTCTACATACAGTGGACATTGATAAGTACTGAACCTAGGCAAGTAAGCAAGCAAGATAATCGTAGAAAGTACGCACAGATTAGGCAGTGGGTTGTTGATGAAGACGTCGGATTTCAGGCTCGCTATACTACTTGATATCTGCGAGAGGCGCTGCCGCGTCTGCTCGATAGCTCGGAACTCATCTTGGGTAAGGTTAAGCGACGCCATGATCTATCAACGACAGGCCGAACGTGACAAGCAGTGATATGACGTTTGAGATGTATATATTGTGTGTGGTGCAAGGCCTATATGATTTAAAGAAAGCCGCGTTAGGTACAGCTTGGGTTTGGATGAGTTCTCCCAAATGCAATGCGACGCGATGTTGAAGATCGACTTAATTAAAGTGACAGCTTCTCCAACTGCCAATTGACAAATGACAAATGATAATGGTATTTGTACAGTGCCGTTTTCGGTACATACACTATATACGGAGCCTTTCCCTGTGACTGCAGGTTCTAGAAGTTACACAGAGCAAGCACGGACGGGACTCTCCCGCCATTTATTAAGTGTACACCTCTATATTCAATAATTGGAACCCCCGAGTTCCGATAGCCGAATGCAACATGTACGAAGAACCCACATTAGGCAGGGGTATGTTCTTATCAATCCACGATTTTCAGGGTCCACTGACGTCGCATTTAGGTATTCGATACTGCATGTGATAGCACGGGCAGATACATAGAAAAAAAAAAAGAAATCAAAAGAAAATTAAAAGAAAATCAGTTAAGTCTCAATTGACTATCGACTTCTTAAAATTAACGCATTTATTTTCCAAAGATAGGAGGTATCTAGCGCATTATTGTTTTGGTTTTTTTTTTTTCCCCAACCCCATGAAATAAATCATTCATCCGTAACTCGTCGCTAAATCCCAATCAAAAAGCATCGTGGTTTTCGGACTGAATTAGTCCTTGAATGTGCTTAGGCGCCGTAGATGCATCGTCACCACCTAGCAGGTAGGTCTTCATTAATCCCCAACACAAACCCATGTCACGTCTCACGCCACAAGGGAAGCCATAGAAGCTGACCGCTACTCGCCATGTGAGCCGGCTTGATCTATAATAATTCTTCCGGTCTCCCGGCCGTACTTGTCGACAGGGGGGTATCTAGCACGACGCTCTAGGTCATCCAGAGGCAGGAAAGACCGAATATATCTGAATATAGCTGTTAGCCTTAATAATCTAAATATAAGTTAGAGGGATCTCTTACTTTGAAGTGCCATTGTCGCCAGGGTTATAATCCCACGCCTCGAACTTGCCCTTGTTCAAAGCACCCCACACAAGTCTTCGTGTCCGTTGTGATAGTACTACTTGTTTCGTGATGGCATCAAAGTCCCACCGAGCCTTGGCTTCAATTTCGAACTTCTCGAACTTCTCTTTCGCTTCCTCTTCCTCGGGAGCAAGCGCCTCCTTCTTGTTAACAAGCTGTGCTAGGTTGACGAGCTCAAGAGGGTCACGCTCGAGGTTGTAGAGTTGCGGCGGGTCTGTTGGGCACGTAATGTACTTCCAAGGGCCACGTCGAATCATCATGTACGGGCTAATAGTTCCTTCGCCTGTATACTCGGCAATCACGGTGTCGTGGCCCTCTCTGCCCTCCAGGTGGGGAAGAAGCGAAAGACCATCCATGGGTAAGCCGGGAATAGGCTTGGTACCGACCAGGTCGCACAACGTCGGGAGAATGTCCAGAGTTGACACGTTCTGCTTCACGCGGTGAGGGGTGAAGCGCCGGGGGTCGGAGATCAAGAGGGGTACTCGTACTGATGACTCGAAGTAGCTCATCTTGTACCTATATATAATATAATAGTTTAGCAATCAACTTTTTCAACTCGAGTGTATACTTCTTCTAACTTACCACAACCCACGTTCTCCAAGCATGTCACCGTGATCCCCGCTGAAAACGACGATAGTGTTATCATCAAGCCGGCAGTTTTTGAGCACCCGAAGAATACGCCCAATGCAGTCGTCAACGTAACTAACCGCTCCGTAGTATGCTCTTCGGGCTCGCTTAATTTGATCGTCTGTAAAATCCTCATCCCAGAGGTCGCACACCTTCATCAGCCGCTTGCTGTGGGCATCCTGTTCCTCCTTAGGAATCTTGACTTTAGGCAACTCGATATCTACGTCTTCGTATAGGTCCCAGTACTTTTCCTCAATGGTGTACGGGTCGTGGGGGTGGGTAAGAGAGACTGTCAAGCAGAACGGCCTCGAATCTGGCCCTTCGCGGACCTGGTCGTAAAGGAACTGGGTTGATCTGTACATAACCTCTTCGTCATAGTCCAATTGATTGCTTCGCACACAAGTTCCCGCTTGGTGAATGGAGCTCGCGTTGTGATACCACTCCAACCGCCTATCAGGCTCATCCCAGTTGACAGCCCAGCCAAAGTCGCCAGGGTAAATATCACTGGTGAGACGAGTCTCATAACCGTGAAGTTGGTCTCCCACGAAATGCATCTTGCCGGCTAAAGCAGTGTGATAACCCTTCAGGCGCAGATAATGAGCATAAGTGGGCACATCACTTCCGATCTGCGAGGCGTTGTCGTAAGCCCCAATTTTCATTGGCAGTTGGCCAGATATCAAGCTCATACGGGAGGGAGCGCAGAGGGGAGAGGGACAGTATGCAGAGTCGAACTGGACAGACTTGGCTGCTAGGGCGTCAAGATTGGGTGTCTTGATCTGAGATTCCGAGTTGTACATCTTGAGCAGCGGAGCAGCTAACTGATCTGCCATAAGGAAGAGAATATTAGGAGGCTTCTCGGAAGAGCCGCTGGTGCCATTGATGCCATTGGCCACTGGGGGGGCTGCTTGGCGGGGGCCATCCAGACTAGGTTCTGACCGTGGTAGAGAATTAATATCAGGAGCCATTGCAACGGTATTACAAGGCTGAGAGATTGCGTTAAGGGAAGAAGAACTCGAACAAGATTGAGCACAGCTGGTTTAAAAGAGGCTGGCCCAGTGTGGTAGTTATGTAATGTCTATGGTAGTATAGGAGGCTATAGAGAACAGAGAATATAGAGAACAAGAGAAGAAGAAAGAGGTGTGGGAACAGGACTGTTTATAAAGATAAGTAGGTAGGTAGCTAGTCTAAGGAGTTGGTTGACTAGGAGCCCAACAGAACTGTCAATGTGTCTAGGCACTATCGGAGATGAAGATCGTGGAGCTGGCTAAAAGTGCAGGACTTACAAGGGAACCAGTCGGAGCTATAGATTAACTACGAGGAGAAAGTCGGGAAACGTGCCATGAGAAGGACTACATATTTAAAAGGCCAAGACTGGGGGAATAGACGTTCCGGGTAGTGAATCTACCTACCAACCTAAGGTAGGTAGGTAGGTACGTAAGCTGGTAAGGCAGGTAAGTACTACGATACAATGAAGCAAGCAAGCGCCTAACCTAGGCGTTGTTTGAAAGGGGATCCGTAAAATTATTGTTGGAAAGATGGTTTGTGGGAGAGATAAATCGGATCGTTGACTGGCGTAATCACAGCTAACGATGGCGAAAACTACGCTAAGTGACACCGCTGTTTTTCCCCGTGGAGCAGGTTATTGATAAGAATACCCTACCGCTATGCCTAGACGGGTAGTGGCTCAGGGGGGGTATACATCTACCGACCTATCAAAAGGGAGTATCTCCCCCACCTTTTCCACATTCGGAACTTCGTCGTGTGCATGATTCGCCCAGCAATGCAAGGGGTACGTCTTTACAAACATTACCCCGAGGCGTATGTAAAACATCGTCGTGCCCCTGGTTGCAGGACTTTTATTGCTCCTTCACGCCTGAATAATGGATAAGCTATTCAGACTAAAATGGATCCTGGGAAATCTGGGGATCTGAATACCGCAGTCGTTATCATGATGTCGCATATTAATACATACCTCATAGCACCAAGACGGACTAACATATTGTTATCTGATCCCGTAGTACTTCCAGAGTACCGAGTACATCCGCCTACAATCCGCATCCCATCAATACGAATATCCTTAGTCACTAAGAAGAATGAATTACATCAGCCCCAATCACGCCAGAGTCCACATAGCTTGCGCAAGACCATCATGCAGCTGCTTTGGGTTTTTTGAAACTCGACGCCTTTTTCTCAGTTATTTCTCAGTTACTTGGCCTGCCTAGCAACAAAGAACACCGAGTCCCTACCATTGACGCGGGCACCTATCGAGAATCGAGAATCAAGAATCAACTCGCCGCGCATGTCTCGAAAACAGCGGGAACAAACGGCAAACGTGGCGATGCAGCAAGCATGTAAACTAGTTCAACCACATCTCGGGCAGTTTATCAGTAAATCCGTGACCATCCACAACCATCCATCCATAGGTAGCCATCCATGACCAACAGCAAGGTCTAATGTGACTACCAAGTCCGATCTGCATCGGCTATCGGTCTCGAATCCTTCACATACCACCAGCTTGCCGTCTTCCCATGACTGATCCATTTCCCGAATAGATCCGGAAGCGGAGTCAAGAGAGGTTTTTCGCTTGCGTATTACATAGGTACTTGGGTAGGTACCTAACCCAGATATGTAGGTAGATATTATCACCCTGCTCATGGCGCTTAACCATGCAGATGTCCCTGCCAGGATTTTCTTTTCCTCGATTGATAAACAACGGTAGACGGCAGGCCAAGCCCGGGCAACGGGGAGTACGGGGTACGGGCATTAGGTAGTAGCACATGACATGCCAAAATCTGTTTTGATAAGGGTCACAACGCTACCCACGAGTGGTAGACCATGTAAGAAGTTGTGGTATAACATACGTGTATTACACAATATTTGATGTCTATAAATCACTCCTACTCAACAAAGTCGCCTCAGGACGTAACAAGAATTCAGCCCCTGCGTCGTGTCGACGGCCCCTTACTTTTAGGGGTGGCTGTAGAAGCGCCAGAGCTCCGGGCCGCAGCTGGAACCGAAGCAGCCTCCTTCATCTTCCCCCTAACCTTAGCCGACGGCGCATTCCAGTAGTAAACCATCTGTGCGGCCAAGACCAAGTTCAGCGCAAAGCCTGCCACGAAACCATATAAGATCAACTTATCGTCCACCTCTTGCAACGTCGTGAAGATTCGAGAGAGCGAGCCGGCAAGATAGTTGAAGACCTGCATGCCACGTTAGCTTACCCTAATTCGGGGATTCAAGTATAAAACATGGAGGGAACTTACTGTAAAGGCACTGAGCTGACCTGTTCCCCCTGTCTGGTAGATAGCAGCAATTTGAGGCACCTTGCTAGCCACACCAAGCACTCCCGCGCCAGCCTGCAGATATCCTAGGGTCTTCATATCGAGTATTCCATTGCTGAATAGCGTCACAACACCCGTGGCCAGGGCAGCAATGAACAGCGCTGCGATGCTAGCCCTACCGCTATAGTTCAAGACGAGGACAGTGATGATGACATTCTGGCCGAGGATCAAGGCGGTCTCGCCATATGTGCTAAAGGGAAATTCGTTGCGGAAGTTGTAGGCGAGCGAGATGAGGTAGGACGAGGTCTCGAGCAGATAGGATAGAAAGCTGATACCGGACGAGGACTGCGATTGGACGAGCTTGATGATTTGAGGAACCTTGACAATAGACGATGCGCCGATGATGCCAATACCCAACCCCTTAGAGATGGCTAGCTTAAGGCATTCCGAATCCGTAGGGTCAAGATCGAGGATCAACGTCTTGTAGCAGGTCTCGCCAATGATGGATACGCCTAGGTCGCGAATGGGAGTAGGTAAGCTGTTCATAATGGGCTGCAAGGGCTGCAGCGCAGTTTTCAGTGCCTCCATCGCGACTTGTTCTATTTCCTAACTAGAGGCAGGGGTCTAGCTTGTCTGGGCTCTGATGAGGTTAGTCAGGTTGTCTGTCTGTCCGTACGTCTGTCTGTAGTAGGTACTTTATATCGGTACCTATTGAGGCCAGGTGTACAGACTGCTAAAAAAGGAGATTTGATGAGGCTGAGATAAAATAGATTTTCCAACAGGGCTCAACACAAAACGTCCTGGCGCGATAAAAATAACACGCCACGGTACGTAATAATCAGCCAGGAAGTGTCTAAGCTGGCAGCCTGTGACCCTGTCAGCTGGGTTTATGGGGAGGGACTAAGCCCAATTGACATTAGCTTTGAAGCCTAAAGGTAGGTTAGTAGGTACCTAGGTACGTATTAACTTGCAACATATAGTGACTGCTGTGTAACCTACCACGCCTTTATCAGCCCCTACCGATACCGGCATAAGAGGTAACTACCTACATAGCTGAATAAAGTCCTTTTAATCCTCAACTCAGCATCCAGTTTATAGCTCCAAAGAGCCCTGATAACATAATTTTCAAACAAAGCTGAACCTACAGAGAGAGTGTGTTAATCATACAGATAAGATTATACTCTGACGATACTCGGTCAATTGGTTGCGATCGCATACTGGTTAGCGAAAATAGGAACTATGGTCGTTACGTGGTAGATATCTAAATCTTAACAGTAAGTAGCCTATATTTGTCGAAAATGTAAATAATCAACATCACCCAGATGAATATTTCATTCCAACAGGTAATATTAGTAACACCACACACATATAAAAGAAAGGAAGAAATATTCGTATTATCTTGCTCTCAAGCATGTAGCCTATCAACTGTTACAGGCAAATGCGAACAGAGCACCGCGATTATTTACTATCCTCAACAACTACATCATACAAAAGAAAATGACCAACAGCTAGCTAGAGAAACACAAGACGCCTGAGCCCCTTGAAAATATTAAGCGTGAACCTGTACTTCCAAGAAAGCCACCGGCGAATTTCGTCCCATCCAACGCCTAGGTAGGTCCAGCCATTCCGAACTATTACACTCGCAAGGTGTGCCGTTTGAATAAAAACATCCCTAGTCCCAGATTACTTCTTACGAGCAAGTGTTGCGTTGAACTGGGCAACCTTGAGGTGACAATGGTCTAGGTTTCCCTCGGGCTCCCAGGTGTTCTCATTATCGGAGAAGCCAACCCATTTGACGAGGTATTCGATTCCTCGAGTCTTGTTCTTTCGAGTATCTAGGATCTTATCGACCTGCCATTCCTTCTTAACAGCCTTAGCCTTGGGCTTGGCCTTGGCACCTGAGGTCTGGCTACGACGGGAGACACCCTCAGACTTTGGCTTCAGGACAGCAGGTGTCGCGGAAACGACCTTAGATTTCTTGCTCTAGGACTTATTAGCACTTTGTGTATACATGTAGGTATGAGAAGAGAGGACTACTTACACCTGTCTCCGTAATGCGGGAAGTAGCGGCAGCTGCAGCAGCCCGGGTAGATCGTCGAGGACCTTGCGAATGCTCATTCTCGGCCTTAGGTGCAACTCCAAGGACGACGGAGACTTTTCCGGAGGTCTTAGGAACAAGCTTAGTGTCGTCCCTCGCCGCTTCCAAGACTGCCTTTCCCTGGGTGCGTAAAGACTTGCGAGTAAGCTGACCGATGGGTTTAGTTTCCTCGTCAGTGCTGCCAGGTTTGGTCTTGGTGTTGCCCTTCGTGGGTTTGCGCTGCAATTTCTGGCAAGGGGAGTCCCCTAAATCGTGGTTGCCGTTGTCATCATCATCAGTATCGTTCCAGTCAGTCTCCTCTTTGACGGGCCTCAGGTAGACAACGGTAGTGGGGCGTGCAGGACGCGCGGGACGTTGGGGTTGGGCAACAGCGACGTCAACGTTCCTGTCCACGGAACTAGAGCGGAGGAGACGGTGAGGCTTGTCAATCGTGGACGCGCCTCGGGTGCGTGAAGGCGCCATTGCGGTTGTTGTAGAATAGGTAAGTAGATGATCTGACTTTGTTTGGGTGCTTGAGGGGATAATGATTGTGTAGAAATATTTATTGAAAGAGAAGAGAATTGTGTATGTTTTAGAAGGACGCGAAAGTTGGTGATTTTGGCAATAGACGTTGCATATAAGAAAGGAAGGAACGTTAGGAAGTAGTTACTGGTTACCGCGTTCCTGCCTGAACTGTTGCTAGGGCTACTTGCGGTTGCTAGAAAGGCAGGTACCTCCAGGTACAGATGGAATATGATACTTTAAAAAATGTTAATTCTTTTTAAAGTCAAGTAATCCTATGCAGGTATGGTTATTGCTGGTATCTGCGTTTGCTATGACTTCCCCTTTGTCGCATGCGATGTCTCTTATTTTTACCTTATATTTATGTTAAATGGTAGGCCACATACAAAAGCTTTATATTGTTAGGATTCCAGATGGGACGTCTAGAGTAAAGAATTTGTTTAGTATATATGGCTATAGGCTTCCATGGTTAGGCTAGGGTTTCTTGTGGAATAGCCAAGTTGTTTCTGCAAGGAACTATACATACACCAAGGAACAAGTACTGAGGCCGGCGAGTACCCAAATATACCGAGAGCATCCTTCATTTTGGGTGTATCATCTAGCTACATAAGCTCGAGTCACGTCCTACGTTTGATAGCCATTAGAGGCTAGTTAATATACACATAGATACACCAAACTTTTCATTCTCAGTCTCATCAGACATAAAGGGGATTCGCATCTCAATATATATCAGATATGATACATGGAAAGGAAATTATTACGGAGGCCCAGCTCTGAGGCTTCCTAAAGACCAGTTCAATCAGAATCCTCCTTGTAATCATCAGGTAGCTCTTCAAACCGGCCCTCTTGGACAGCTGTTCGCACCGGATTCTCAGCAGAAATAACACCATTCGCTCTTAGCCTGTCCAAAAGTTAGTTGATGTCTACCTCATATATTGGAATGAAGCTCTTACCTTTCAAACAGGACGAATAACCGTTCTGCCTCCCTTTCCCTCTCCGCCTCAGTCATCTCGGGGCCCTCAGGATGTCTTTCGGCATCTAGGAACTGGCCCGTGATCGGATTGATAGGCCTATTAGGTCCGCCCGTAGTAGTGCTGAACGCTTCTGAGACGTTATCAGGAACCGGTAAGTTCCTATTAAATAAGAAACCAGAGGCGAAGCCATAGCCTACGTTCTCGACAAATGTTGATGCATCTCTATCGGACATATCAAAGAATAAATTGGATATTATCTCCCGCAGCTGAGGCGCTAAAGGATTCGTCGAATTCTTCAAGAGCCAAGAAGGCAGGGTGCTAGTTCGGCCGAGTACCTCAGTCCTATCGTCTTCGGTTGGTAAAAGCCTAGTGCGTATAGACTTCTTCACATCCGCAGGTGCTTGTTCATAAATCCCACGGATTGCACTAACTAGTGGCGTAACCGACGGCTCTATGTCCTCATTTGCATACACAGTGGTCGAAGCGGATAGTAGATCTACTAGACGGTTGGCCAGAGTGCTAGGATTGCTTTCGGGGAAGAGAAATGCCTGAACCTCTTTGGCGGCAATATCCAAGTTAAGGAGGGCATGGACTAGTTGGCCGGTAGGGGGGTCCAGCGGTTTCTGGACTTGGAATGACCCTTTAGATAATAAGGTAACAATGTGGGGTATAGTTGAGGTAAACGAAGAAACTCGGTCTTTGCAATGGTGGGTAATATTAAAGAGGAGCTTGAGCGTCTCCGTGAGCGCCATGTCTTCCATGGGATCCGTCACCGGGCTTCCGGTGGTGCAACGCTGTGCATGGCGCTCAAGGTTCTTCTTAATAGCATCTGCAAGATGATGCTTATCAATGAGCTCAGTCAAGTCTGTGTCCGTGCCATAAGTAGTTAGAAAGAGTATCCTAGAAACTAGGAATTCGTCATCGCGACTATCATTCTGCAACTTGTCACACAATTTGCTCTCGTAGCCAAGGTCGACGAAAACCTGACGAGTCTCTTGCTTCAGGAGTAGCGCATTGCAGAGAACTCGCAAAGCATTTCTGGATGTGGTGCTGGATGAACTATTAAGTGCATGTCGGGCGAGCGTCTCTATGCCCTAAGAGCTGTAAGCTTATAGGGTTTTATATTGATGGTTCCTCAACTTACCTCTTTTGTAAATATGGGATCCGCATTCTGGGGATCCCTTCCGTATATCTTAAGCTCTTCTAAGGCAGAGTCGCGTTCTTAAAGCAATAAAAAGGTTAAGGAAGGATAACTAGGTAGGTAGTTTATAATGGCACCTTACGTTGAGGGAGGAGGCTGGGGGAAACCAGATCTTGTGACAGTTTTTCCATCAAACTTGTGACTGCGGCCAGCTTTGCTGCATATCCGATTAATAATATGCTATTGCTAGAGGATGTTAACTACTAACCAGGCCCTCTAAGGGCAGCGGCCGCAAGTACCTGCTGGCTTGGCTGAGACATTTGAGGATGGACCAGGAAGTCCTCTGAACCGCCTAATTGGTTACGAGATGATAAAAACACCCGCCAGAACGACTTGGATTGGGATCGACGAGACTGCTGAGCCATGGTAAGCAAGATGCATAGAAACGTTTAGATGTTCGCGGATAAAACGACAACAAAAGACATAGTGGGTGAGGATGGTATGATATAGAAGGTGCCTAGTTATAATATAGTTACTAGTAAATCAAACTTAGGATGTTGTATGAGATGAACACAAGAACACAAATGGAGCGGGGCTAATGATAAAGATTGAGCATCTAAGGAAGCAAACTATTCGAGAGGAATGGGTTAAGAAAGAACAAGGTAGTACCAATAAAAGGAAAGTAAATTTTGTGTTGCTAAATCGATCTGATAGTGAACCTGTTGGTTTGTATAAGGAAACGTTTAGGACTGACGTTAAGTTGGGATGCTGTATGAAGTGATTCCGGAGTACGAAATTCGTATTGGAAGCGATGCTATTTTCTTTACGTTGGGAACCTGAGTAGAATGTAGAGAATTAATGGATGGCTGAGGTCTGGAGGGAGCTATAGCACAAGGCTATTCCCTTACACAATCGTGAGATAAAACAACAGTCAATTCAATATTAATAGAGCCAAGTATGATGCAGTAGGGATATCGCATGTTCGCATTCGAACAAAACTTCAAATGGGCAGCTGGCAATGGTACCTAGGTACATGTTAGTACATTTTGGCGTTCCGCACATGCACTGGCCATTTGCAGTACGTACATGAGCATGTACCTTAATACATTACGTAATAACGTAAACAACAGGTTAAAAGCCCACACGGATTAAAGGCCCACGCCAATATAAAATACCACCTTTTATCTTAAATTATATATTATTTAATTAAAATAAAATATTTTATTAATTAAAAAAAATTAAAATAAACCTAACGTTTAATATTATATAATATAATAAAAAACTTAATATTAAACGCGTTATATATATATATAATATTACTTTTATAATATTACGCGGTAAAATTAATAGTTAATAATCACATATTAATATTATAAAAATATAACAAAAATTAATTTAATACGAAAAAAATATTATTATTAAACATATATTTAAATTAAATATTTAAATATTTTTATTTCGAATTATTTATATTAAAAAAATAGCTAATATATTATTATATAAATATAATAAAAAACGCGTTAAAATTAATTAAATAATAATTTTTATATAATAATAATTATAATTTAAAATATGTTTAAATTATTAAATTAATTATTAAAAAACCTTTTATAAAAATCTTATTATTTATAAAATTTAATTTAAATTTATAATTAATATAATAATAAAATATAATATTTTATTTAAAAATATATATAATTTTAATAAAATTGGGTTTATAATAAATATAATAATTATAAAAATAGTTATAATAAATTTAAAATAATATTTTAAATTTTATTAAACTTAATTTAAAAATTATAAATAATTTATAACCATTTAAATAATTAATTCTTAAAATTAAATTATACCGCCGTTTATTATAATAATAAATAAATTACATTTAATATTATAATATTATAATAATATATTTCTATCCGATTAAATCATTAAACCATTAAATAATAATTAAATAATAAATAAAATTAATTTAAAATAATTTACACATTTTAAAAAATATACAAAATTGCATATAAAAGGCTTTAAACGCCTTTTTATTTTTAACAATTATAAAAACTATATTTCGATAAAATTTTAAAAATATTACCGTAAATATAACATTATAACCTTTTATATACCTACCTATTTATTTCATAAATTTTAACCTTTAAATATAACCATATTTTTAATTTTAAAACACGCATATAAATTAACTATTAAAAATTTAATTCGCTAAAACTTTATATACATTAAAAAAGAAAATTTTTTCCCTTTATTTCGTATTACATTTTAAACCGTTTTTATAAAAAATAATATATAAACTAATTTTAAAATAATAAAATTAATCCTTTTAAATAATAATAAAATTATTTTAAACCTTAACATTATTCAAATTACTTATACGCTATTTTTAAACTTTAATCTTTTTAACCTTTTTTAAATATTTAAAATATTATATAATATTATAAAAACCATTTTATAATTTATTTTTTTAAAAAATAAAATTTTTAACCATTAATTTAATTCGCTAATTAAAATTTTTAAAACTATAAATAAATTAAATAAAATTATATATAAATTATTATATAAAATAACTTTATTAAAAAAAAAAACCATAAATTTTCAAAAAATAAATCACGTATTTTTTAAACGCTAAAAAATTAAAAATAAACAATTATAACGTAAAAAACCTTTTACTTAAACCGAAAAAAATGCTATTTAAATTAAAAAAAAAAATAATAATATTATAATTAATAATATTATTATTAAAAATAATATCCCACAAAAACCTTAATAAACTCCCTAACATTATAACATTTATAAAAATATAAATCATAATACGCAAATATATTAAATTAAATTAAAAAATATTAATAAAAAAAATTAATTAAATTTTAATTAAATTAAATACATTATAATTAAATAATATTTAATTAAATATAAAAAGTCCGAAATTATAGGCCTTTAACCTGTATAGGCCTTTAACCCGTTATTTACGTTAATATAAGTTTAAACTTGCACGCGAGGGGTTCTAATGTAGGTTAAAGTGGAGGTCCGAGCTTCTCGTGTTAATTTGATAGAAACTACGCGAAAAGCTTACCGCGACGCGTCTCAACTTTTTTCCCTAATACAATCTAATGGTCAAGGGGGTCCGCCTTAACCATCCAGACATATCAGACATAATCGCAATTTGCTGTATCCGACCCAAGCACTCTCGAGATCATCTCGTTCGTTCATTATACCTCCTAAATCACTCGTTGAAATTCATTGAAGTTTTTAGCATTGAATTGGAATTGGAATTTATTGATGTTGCTCGGTTCGTATAACGCATGATATCTTTGTTTCTGGGCGATCTGGGAGCTCTTTTTCCCGGTGGGAGCTGTTGGCTGGAGCAGTCATGGTATCACAAGCAGCATCAGTTCCAAGAAGTTTGGATTCCTTACCTACAAGACCACCGACGCCACCTCGAGACAAGAAGCAAGACACGGACTTGTCCTCGAAGCTCGCTCTCTCTGATCAGCCCGTTGATACTAGATTAAATCTGCATACTCCTCCAAGCTACTCTTCCCATCTCACCAACCATACCAACACTAGCTCTCGGAGATCGTCAAAGAAGGTCGGATTCTTGGCGGAAGCCGAGTATCGAGAAGCTCCAACATATGCTGACAAGGAAAATGTTCGAAACCAAACAACGCCGGCTTCTGTCCCTTCGTCGGTAGCCTCAGTCAAACCGATCAAGTCTATCTTGAAGCAGACTTCGAGCCCCAGTCCTCTCCACTCTCTAGATCCGTTAATCGCCGGCGATCAGGTCAACATCGCAACCATGTTAGACTCAACCATCAAGCAGCTCGCCGGAGCGGATAGGGTCTCTAAAATAGATGCGTACATGATGCTAGCACGGGCATTGAAAACGTCCAATAACTTACCCGACCGTATTGCTCTTCAGGATAAGATGAGCTTGTTTATGCAGTTTATACAACGGGATATTACGACAAAAGCTACAAACGAAAATATCGACTCGTCTATGGTAAACCACGCCCTTACTCTGCTATGTACCTTCTTCCACTTCTCGGCTATCGCCTCTACGTTGTCATCCGACTTTGGCGTCTTCATTATCGACCATTGCATCAGGTCGTTCGAGGACGCTTCCGTACCCAAGGACGTCGTGAGGCATCTGATGCAGGTCGTGGCCTCTCAGGACTTCTCGGCAAAGGTCATGACAACTGACCGCGTCGGCCGGTTGGTAGCTTCGCTCCACAAGATGGAAGAGCATATCAAGGGGAAAAGCATAATCATGTCTCGTATATTGATATATCGAAGATTGATTAAGCAGTCAAGATCCCACATGATCACTCACTCGGACTGGCTTCTAGATCTGTTCACCGACATGCTTAGTAGCATGAAGGAGATACGCGCTGCGGCCATTGCGCTAGGGCTCGAGGCTAGCTTCACAGTCGGCAAAGAGAAGCAGCTGTCTAGAAGAGTTATGGAGATACTACAATTACAGGTTGACGACACTAAGTATGTCGAATACTATGTAGAGAGGTTGACGAGCATGACAAAGGACAAGGCCCAATCCGCATCCGTCCCTCAAGTTTGGAGTGTTGTCATCCTCCTTCTCAGATGTCCGGTTGACAGGTGGGAGTTTTTCGGATGGTGGCTAGAGATTATCCAGCGATGTTTCAACAGCGGGGATTACCACACTAGACTCGAAGCCAACTACGCCTGGAACAGGCTCGTCTATGCCCTCCATCTCAATGAGACATCGTTTTCAAAAACTATCGGTACAATATGCCAACCCTTCATCAGCCAACTAAAGAGAAAGAACAGCACCAAACAGTTGGAGGAACTACGGAAGGTTGTCGTAGCTGGCGTCTGCAACCTTTATTACTACGCCTTCAAGCCGAACTTGAGTACGGTGCAAGTCGATAGCTACTGGGATGCGTGCGTAAGGCCTCTGATTCAAGGACTGGCTTTCCCGGAGGTGGATACCAAACAAACCGAGAAATCCACAGCTATGATCTCCGACAACCTGACTCAGGCAGTTCTAATATTGACCGGACTATTCGATTCGTCGACGCCTCGACTATGGAAGGAAGATCGCGTTGCCGAGAGTGCATCCATAAAACCAGACGAGCTACCTGCACTGGACCCGAAATGGGTTAGACGAAACGCGACGAGGGTATTCTCCGTGGTGGAACCTATCCTACAGAAGACGTTTTTGGACCTTGCAAGTCCGGAATCCGTCTCGTTCAAGCTCTGGCGCACCCTCGTGGGCGCCGTGGCGGCTGCTGCGTCCAAGGAGGTCAAGGTATCCACCGACACGGCGACTTTCATGGCACATGCTTTTAGCGTACTAGCGAGGATATGGTCTCTAGGACTTGACGGCTCAGACGCCCAACCCGGGTTGCAGCAGATATTCTTAGATGCGACACAAGCATACCTTTGGACGATTATAGAGTCTTTGGGTCTCCTGCCCTTCACTGAGAAGCTCCTCTCCCTAAATAAGCAAAATTCATTTATTCCAGTGGCGACTCCTTCTCATCGCTCAGGTAGGGGTCAGGGCTTAACGCGGACTCCTCTTCATCACCTATTTTCTATCCTCTCCGCACTGCCTCCTGGCATCCCCGACGACGACGGCTTATTAAATCTTATCAGGGTTGTCTTAGATCCCTTCATAATTTCTCGATCCTCCTCTCATGGGAAGACTGAATTAGCTCGCGAATTAATACAGACTTTGCCCATGGACGTCCTCTCACCGTATGGGCCGTGGGTTTTCATATCTGATATCCTCTCCCTATCTCTAGACAGTAGCCAATCTAGCCATGTCACCACCAGCTCCGGAAGCGAGTCGATGACGGTTGGCCACGAGTACCGCGAGATTATAAAGCACCTAGAAAGGGGTCTCAAGTCTACACCTAATCTTCCTTGGGAGCATTGGGATTCGCTCTTCCAATTGTTGTCAACTCGAGTCTACTCCGAGGCTGGCAATGCAGGACTAGCCATCGTGGTGATAGAGCCTTTAGCTAAGCACTTCTTAGAGTTATACTCTTTGCCTTCCAGTGATGCGATATCGCCTATGCATTTTAAAGCTGGCATTAACCTAATCTCTGACGCAGTGCACCCCAAAGATCGTCAGGCGCTGGACGCTGCTCGACGGCGGCTTTGGGGTACTTCTATTGGCGGCTCAAGATCTGCTTCTTTCGACCCCTTCGACAATTTTTACCGTCTCGCAAACCGCCTACTAGAAGTGTCGTATTTGCACGTGGAGCATTACAACACCGACGACATAATCGTAAATTTATTTACTGAGATTAATTGCTTCCTGATGCGATGCAGCACCTCGCTGGGTTTCAAATCAACAGCTCACCTCCAATATGGTATTGGTCTCTGGATTCAAGATGCGAACGCACAGTACAGCATGGTAGAATCCACGACAATTGCCCAAGCTGTAAGTAACGCAGTCTTTCCTATTTTCTTTTCCTTTGCGCCCGGCATTAACAATCACAGGTTGAAACTCTATGGGATAATATTTGTATGATGCTTCTGCATCCAGATACTCGAGAAAACCTACAACTCGACGCTATCGAGGAACTGCTGTGCTCGGCGTTCCAGAGCAAGCATAGGGATATTGTTAATCAGACTGCGGTCATGTGGAACCGCGCTTTCGGGCAGAGCGAGGAGATTCAATACCCAGAGAAGCTTAAAAATGTGCTCATTTCTATTCATTCTTACGTTGATGTAGTGCTTCCCGGCGTAGACCTCTCCAGTTACGCGTCTAGTGGGCAGGGGCCGTCATTCATAGAATCGCAGAGTAATCCAGAGACCACGAATCCGTCCCCCGACAAACAGGACCATCGCAAAACACCTATAGCAAAGCGATCATCTTCAAGACGGTCTACAACGCCTGGATCAGTACAGCTGTCGTTGTCTTCTAAACAGGGACTTACTACTACCCCCAATCAATCTCGACCAAGGTCAGCTAGGCGTAGCGCGACTCCCAAACTGCGGCACGACAACTCCCAAGTTCAATTCGCTCCCATCGAATCATCACCCAGCCGTGAGGCAATGGAATCTCAATTCTTGACAGACCGACAGAAGGAAGTTCGCGAACGACAGCGAGATAATGCCGTCATTTTCGCCCATATTCGGGCCAGCACAGAAAATCAGATCTCAAACGAAGCAGATATTTCGAAAGAAGAGCAAGATGTGACGCCGCAACGCAACCAAGGCCTCGAGGATTATGTAACATCCACGCCAACACCTAGGCGTGGCCAAGCTCCCATGATAGATTTCGATCAAGAGATGACAGACGATATCCCTTCTTCGCCACCAGAACCCTGTCGGAACTTGCTCGCAGAAATGAAGCCACGGATGAGAAGCAGTAGCGTGTTGCAAGATTTCCCTATCTTATCCTCGCCTGTTTCTGGATCTCCCGCTACAAAGCGACAGACGGCACCCGCGAACGAGAGCCATTTGGAACGAGGAGATGCAGGAAACGGCGAGGACGTATCGGGAGCCGTAGAAGAGGAGAGCCCGGACCAAGCTGCAGGATCCCAGCAAGAGCGTATACCTACAAGCGTAGAAAATAAGCCTGTCCAGGCCAATGCCCCCAGAAGACCAACCACTCCACGGAAAACCCGCTCAGGTAAAATTCTCGACTCCTCGCCGAAGTCCGACCCCGAGATGTTCGTAGATGCTCTCACCAGCCCGGTCTCTCGGTCGCCTCGAGCCCTCCGTAGCAACACGGCCAAGAGTGTGCAGACCATGCAAAATTTCCCTTCTTCTTCTCAGTCCAAGGACCGTTCTTTCGAGCTTAGTGATGACGAAGAGCAGAGCCTAGCACGTCTAGTTATCGAGATAGATTCTAGAAAATGCGAGCCAGCAACCAAGTACGGTTCAGAATCTCCAGATAAGCCCCGAGAGGCTAGGGTCCAGTCTTCGGAGCACGTCACGGTGAGCACGGGATCGAAGAAGTCACGGGAGAATTCTACGTCCAAGAAAGACGAGAGCAACCAGTCTCCGCCTGTTATACCTTCGTCATCTACAGAGGTGTATAGCTCTCGTTCACCGAGTAAGAGATCGAAAAGAAAGAGGAAGCGGCATGTGGACAGGAGCCAAGAGCCCGGCAGCAGTCAAAAGAAGAGGCGGCAGCACGTGGATACGGATGTCGAATCAGTACCCAATAGCCAAGCTCCCCAGAATATCGAAGGGGATACAACCGAAATTAATACCGAGGTCGGCACTTTGATGGAGTTAGACACCAATATTGCTTTCAGCTCCTCGCAAGATTCGGCGAGACAGGAGCCCACAGCTGCAGAAGCCGCTCAGCGAAGCTCCTCGCCTGTGGGTTCCAACGACAGCCTCGTTGAGCGCGAATCGGATACGGAAGCAGTAACTTTACAGATAATTATGGAAGCGTCCCAACAGTCAGAAGTCGAACCTATTCTTACGGAAGCACTAGAGGACGCTATATCTTTAGTAGATGATACGAAGATGGCGGACCAAGAGGAGGAAGGAGATGCAGAGAAGGCGGTCGAGGTTGACGCTGGGCAGCTTCGTCCAGTCGAAGAAGAAGAAGCAGCAGTTGAGAAGTCGGCAGCGGAAAGAATCATGGATGCACTGAAGGGGGGACTTGAGGGTCTCCGCACGGCGACGTTGACTCGAGACGAAGTGAACAGGATTGAGGACATGTTCTTCGATATCAAAAAGGAACTATACCAGGCGGAGAGTCGGGGTCGATGCTAGGTTTTAGGGGGGGGTTGTAAAGGTTAATGGCGGACGACGAGGAACATATTTAAGCACTGCTATGCCATGCGGTTATGAGAATAGGCATTGTTCAGGCGTTTAGGACGTAGATGATACCTACCTGTTACGATACCTACCTGCTATGATACCTTAGGTAATCTATCTATACGAATGGAATATTTAGAATTATTTGCACTTCTTTTACTATGTATGTGCATGGTATGTGACGAAGGTTGCAGGGTCGATGTTAAGCCGAGGGTGTAGATGCTCGGGAGATGTTCCCTTGGTTGGGACGATTCCGGCTGATTGCCCGCCTCTCATAGGCACGTGTAAGAAAGATGGGCGTTTCAGGTTATGCGGTGCCACCAGGCAGGATACGGGAATGCTTGCATAATATTGTATACATGAGCTAAATAAGGTGCGACATACCTATGCCATGTACGTATTATGTACATACATACGGTATGACATTAGGTACCTACCTACTGTTATGTACCTACGGTTCTTGATCTTCGGAAGGGTCGTCTCAGTTGCAGGTCTCAGTTGAAGGAAGCTACATCCAATCCACCTTACCTGACTTTTAGTTTCCTGCGGATCCCAACCTTTTTTTCAATACAGTTTTCACTATTTTAAAAGGGGAGAGCTCCTAACCTACAGCTTAATTTATTATACCCGTTCCTAATCTACTGTCGAGATAACACAGATTCCATTCGATACCAACCCAGGTAATAAAGGTAGGTAGGCATTCAGACAATAGTAGGTATTACCCCACCAGCGAAGACCTCTTCGATTATCGATTATAACCCCGCCATATAACATCACATTGTTTTCTTGTCCTCGCTACCATCTACCTCTTGACATCTCCATTTCCCACCTATCGTATACCAACCTAACCTTGCCTAACTCAACCTACTGAAGCTAAATAGACTTAGACAACCGACTAGGTTAGCCATCATGGTTGACAGACCAAAGAAGCCTTTGGCGCTAGCCACAACCCCGGGTCTGCCACCTCAACCCCAGGTCAACTTCTCTCAAGACAATTCGCGAGTCACCGCCGTCTTGCCCACCGGCGAGAGCGTCGAGGTCCTCCTCTACGGCGCTACCGTTATCAGCTGGAAGAACCGCTTCGGAATAGAGAGGCTCTGGCTGTCCAATGCCGCTAAGCTCGACGGATCCAAGGCCGTGCGAGGTGGCATTCCTCTCGTCTTTCCCGTAAGCTACAAATTGTTACCTCGTTTGCTTCGAGATAATATCTTCATAATATCTTTATAAATGGCGCTGGTTAATACTTATGGCGGATCGCTAGGTATTCGGCACGGCTCCTAATCATGCTGCGACCTCGAAACTTCCCCAACACGGCTTTGCGCGCAACTCGCGATGGGAATTCCTTGGCAAATCAAGCTCCGAGTCGACGGGGCCGTCTGACACCTCTATCAAGCTCGACTTCGGCCTCTCCTCCGCTACCCTAGACGATAAGACGAAGGGCCTATGGCCGTACACCTTCTCCATCATCTATAGCGTTACCTTGACCCCGGAGAGCCTGGGCACGAGCATCGTCGTTACCAACGATGGCGAACAGCCCATCGATTTCCAGGTCCTATTACATACCTATCTGCGAATTGACGTAAGTAAATTCCTACTGCGCATAAAAGGCGCATAGTACAGCGGGAACTAACGGAAATCCCCACGCCGAACAGGACATTTCAAAGATTCAGGTGACGGGTCTCGAAGAGTCAGAATACATCGACAAGGTGGACGCGGCTAAGGCAAAGACACAGTCAGGCGCTATAACCGTCACGGGCGAAACAGACAGGGTGTACACGCCGGCCAAGGGTCCCTCGACCCCGGTGGTGGTCACAGAGGACGGCGAGGCGGTTTTCAGCATCGTGCGGGACAACCTTAAGGACGTTGTGGTCTGGAACCCCTGGACAGAAAAGGCGGCAGGCATGGGCGACTTCGAGCCCAAGGACGGCTTCAAAAATATGATTTGCATCGAAGCAGGCTCCGTTAGCGGGTGGACTACACTGGACCCGAACGACGCATTCGAGGGCGCCCAGACGATTTCCGACTGACTTGGCGGTGGTGGGGTTCATGCAGCGTCACGAAGTAAGGGCAGGCTGTGAATAAATACCGATCGGTCGGGACCAATGGCGAAGTAGACGGAGAGACGAAGATATCTTTGAAGATATTGACAATCCTTGAGCGGAGAGGATCCTAGTAGATCTCTTTAGTTACTCTTTTTTTTTTTCCACATAGGAAGAAAAATGACTGCTCCTACTTGATTTGATACAAGCTAGCCAATCATAAACAGTTGCACGTCTGCTTGTCTCCTATTGCCCTTGGACTCGGCCAAGCATTTGTGTTGTTGTTGTGTCCAATATTTGAAGTTTGACCTCAAGTAAATCGCATGCCTGAGTATATAAAAGTAAACAGGAATAAATCAAAGTCTTGATTAGGGGGTTAGTTTAAAACAAGCCTAAGCATGAAAGTAATAGAAGAAGACAAGTAACTAGGAAGCTAAAGAAACTAGGTTAGATTCTTCAAAGACAAGTAAAGGCCCAACCTAACGCAGACGAGATCCATGGCAAATATGATATACAACCACCCGCCTCGCAAACATAGGCTATGCTCCTATACTCCTATGAACTATATCATGCCCATTCGTATAAAAAGAAAACGACGAAGGGAAATCACCGCAAGCCCTCCCCTTAACCCTCCCTACTCCTAACCACTACCACCACCACCTACCCTTCATACCCCCTCCACCTCCACATCTCCGGCGCAAACACAACCTCCACCGCCACCTTATCAAACACCCCCACAGCAGCACACAAATCATGATAGCCCTCCAACCCCGTAACCGGCAAATCCTGGTCCCGATCCGTCTCCTCGTGCAGATTCCACCGCCCCGTCTCCGCCCCGTCCCGCGTCACAAACACCTCGACGCCAATGCCGCCCCCGTCCCCCCCGTCCCCCCGCGCCCAAAACTCCATGCCCAACCCCACCGTCTCCCCGGCCCGGAACGGCGTCGTAAACGCCTTGCCGCCCCACCGGTCGTTCACGTACCGGTGCCCGTCGTCCCCGTGCACGCCCACGCTGCCCCGGTGCCACCCCGGCAGCCGGAAGCTGGGGTACGGCGGGGCCACGAAGCCTAGCGAGAGGGAGATCTCGGCGGGGCGGCTGCCGCGCTCGAGCACGCGCACTTCGTAGTACGCTGTTGTCTTTGTCTTCTTCCTCCCCTCCGTATTCTCCGTGACGAGCGGGCTGTGCGCCGCGGCGTGGTACAAGGGCGGGTACGTCGCGAGACAGGTATCGCGGCCGTTGCGCGGCGACGACACGGCCCATACCCCGGGCCGCAGGTGCGTGAGGGTGCCGCCTGCGGAGGCGAATGCGGGCGGCGCGTATAGGGCTATGTTGCCGGTGCGCGCGGCGGCGGCGGCGGCGGCGCTGTGGGGCATGGGGCTGTACAGGGCGTATTGCTGGCACCAGGACTCGCCGGCTTCGCATTCTTCCTCGGTGGCGTTGTTCGCGGGCGAGCGGTCGAAGCCGCTGAAGAAATTGGGTGGTGGGGGGAGGAGGGCGGTGTCTGGGACGGCGGTTTGCCAGTCGTGCTTTTGCTGGTGGGGTTTGGACTCTCCGTAGGATGGTGGTGGACCTGGTGGAGGGGCGTATTCTGTGCCGGAGCTGGAGTTGTTGTTGTTGCTGTTGAAGAACGGGTTGTTCTTCGTGTCTGAGGGGGGAGGCGCGTACTCTTCTTGTCGATGAGATGGAGGTGGACCAGCCGGGGGAGCGTAGTAGGCAGATGATGATGATGATGGCTGGGACTGACCGTGACCGTGGCCGTGGCCATGAGACGGCGGGGGGCCGGGAGGTGGCGCGTAGTCTTGCGGCATGCTGGCTTTGGGATTGGCGGCGGCGGTGGCGGTGGAGATGGATGATGATTGAGGGACCGGTGCCGGCTTGGGAGCTGGGTCGGTGGATTTGTCTTTACTTCCGAAACACATCGGGGTGTGTGTGCGTGTGTGTTCTTGAGGCTATGGATGTTGATCGTGGGTGGTTTATGATTGATGGTTGATGGTGTAAGTGTGTAAGTGTGTAGAGGTAGAAGTTATGTACCTAAGGTACCTAGGTAGTTAATTGCTTATTGTTACCAATACCTTTTTCCAAATAACTAAGGTACCTAACCTAGGTAACTACATAAAACACATACGTCATACCTCAGTTATCTTATCTCACCTAGGTAGGTACCTACGGCACCTTAGCATAGCCCCCGTCTAGAACAGCCTTTTAAACATGGAAGTCGTGGCTGAGTTTACACAGGTAAGTTGCCAAGTCAATCCGGTATTTCTAATGATTTGATTTTATACATAGGTACCTAACCTAGGTATGTACAGAAGTAAGCCTTAATTAAGCCTTGCTATTTGGAAGCTAACCACGTGGTAATATGGTAATATTTTCAGTTAGATACATGTATTAGGGGAATAAATTACCCTTTCACATGTAAAGTAGTAAACAGTAAGCTTAACTTAACAACTTCATGTTTAAAGACGAGATGCTCTTATTGTGATCCTCTCTATTCTTGATCTACCAAGTATACAATTTCAAATCTTTGAATTCAATTGTTTACCATGTAGCTATTACTTACATACTTAGGTAGGTACCTACTATACAACACCACGGCTTAATATAAAATAAATTCGCTACGTTATCCTCAGTCCCTCACAAACTACAACACATTTCATACCCTTTCAAAAGAATCAATTTATCTGCAAAAATGAGAGTATGTCCAATTCATCCGCTAAGCAGCTCATAATAACCCACAAGTCTACAAGTCTGCGTCGCTAAACTACTTAAGCTATCTGCGTGTTTCCACACCATCATCGCTATCTGCATCAGAGCGGCCAAGTTGGCTGGCTCAGCTTCGTCCGAAAAAAAGAAAACAAATATATTTCATAAATTCAAGGCAATTTAATCAAATCGCAAGAGACCTAAACTCCGAAAAGTAGATAGCATCCCTTTAAAGAAGTAAATATTTCATCTCATCTTCGTACTCTCCCCCTCCCCTTGGCCGTGCAGCGTCAGATCGTCAAATATGTGCTCATAAACCCGCTTCGTACAAGCTCAATATTAAAGCAATAATAAACGAAACGTCGTATCCCGTGCTCGAGTTAAAACATTGCGTCGTGTTGTCAGATAACAGGTTTCAATCTGCACTTAGGAGGCTAAAGGCCCCCTTTAGGCGCCTAGGGCGCCAGCGGCATCACCCTCGGGGTAGAAGAACGCCACGACCGCGATGATTACGTACGTAGCGCAAAGCAGCGCACCCTCGAGATAGTTACTTCGGCCGTCCAAGATCAAGAAGTTGATGATGAAGGCCGATACGAACAGGCAAACAGTCTCGAATAGGGTGAAGTAGAGCGTCATGGGTTGTCCGATGATCCAGCCGATGATAACCACCAGAGGCGTCAAGAACAGGGAAATCTGAATCGAGGAGCCAATAGCTACACCGATAGCTAGATCCATCTTGTTCTTCATAGCCACCGAGACCGCCGTTACGTGTTCCGCTGCGTTACCGACAATAGGCAGAATGATCAAACCGATGAAAGTCTCCTTGAGCGCACTATTCGCCACCACATCATCGATAGCATCCACCATGAATTCGGCACACACAGCCACGAGAGCCGTCGAGAGCAGTAACATGATAATGGCCGCACCGCGTGAGAGGTCGTCTCCGTGCTCCTTGCCTTCTTCGCCAGTACCGCCGGTTAGGACAGAAATAGGAATCTGAGAAGGCATCATGGCTCCAGGTGGTCGGTATTGGTATTGATTAAGTCTTTCGGGAAGAGAGTTGGTCCTGCGAATCCCGTATCTCACGCGCGGCACAGGTCCAATCGATGCCGCCGGTGCAGCTCCAATGTCCGAAGTGAAAACGGGTGGTGCTAGGCTCTTAGCCACGGGCCGAAGTGAAAGAACACGCAAGTTGTTGAACGGACGCCTAGGTCCTGTAGGAGTAACCTCGAGCTCCTCTTCGACATTGGCGACTGTGTCGGCAAAGTCTACGCGGCGGGGCTCCCCGTTACTCGTAACAAGATCCTGTACGGCATCCGGTCCAATGCCAGCAATGTTTTGAGGCTGAGTGGTTTCTTCGACACCAGTTGACGCCTTCCTATCTCGCTTACGGTGCTTACGCTTGGAGCGCTTATGTTTACGGCGGGATTTGTTTTCGTCTTCCTCCTCGATGGCCTCTTCATTACCGGTTGAGTTCATTCGAGGGAAAGCGAGAGGGCCCTGCAAAGAATCTCCAGACTTGGAACCCCCTTCATGGGTAGGACTAGCGCTATTAGTTCCAAGGGACGAGGTGCGAGTTCGAACTCCATCATCAGTGTCCACCGATGCCGTACTCGACTTCCTACGGCGGTGTCCACGGATGGCTCGTTTAACGCGCTTGGACATAGTTTCCCTCGAATGGCTCGAGTGATCCGAGTCCGAGTCCGACGAAGAACTCGAGTCGGAATCAGAGGACTCGAGCCACGCGGCAGCCGGGCCTGGCGTTGCTTCCTCATCGATGATGTGTTGAGGAGTCGATTCATACATGTATGCGTGAGACTTCAGCTGGAACAGAAGGTACACGACATATACCAGAAGAAGAATCTTAAGACAGTGTTAGTAGGGGTCGAGGAAATATGGGGAGTAGATAAGTACGTACCACACTAACACCATGGCTGATCTTCAGAGACTCGTTATCAGCCTCTGTTTTGTCTCGGAAGGAGGCATGGAATGCGGTCTAGTAAGACTGTTTAGCAAGATTCCAAGTACGATTTGGGGGTTTGTTGATGTTGTAGACTAACCGGTAACATGAGACTGATGACACTCAAACTTAGCAAGCAGGCACTCATCTGAGTCACTGTGCTGTTGTAGATCTGGAAACTGTTAGTAGATGCAAAGTGAGCAAGTTTGTACTCTACTGACCTGTTCACGGTATCGGAGACCACCAAGGAAGAAGGCCATCCCCAGAATCAAGAGCAAGTTTGCGAGGATCGATCCAAGTAAAGAGGCCTGGACGATGCGAATCTCACCCTACATAGAATTAGCAACGTGGATCACAACAGTAGTCAGATCCAATATTTACCTTAACTAGAGCAATGCTATAAATCAGAATGAGAGGTTAGCAGATGTCAATACGCGGCTTTCATGTACCGAATGGTACAAGACCACTCAACAATGGATCCCAAAGTATAGCATAGTTAACTTACATGCTATTGACTTGTTAGCTAAGAGCGCAATCGAATTGAGCAGGTAAAACTTACAAAATAATGAGTTCGACAGCATTACCAAACGTTACGTTAAGCAACGCGCCGATTGTGTCACCCATCTTGCGGGCGACGGACTCGGTAGCATGGCTAAGGAGTGCTGCAAGAGGAATGATAGCAACAGCGTTAATACCGAAGGTAGCTCCGGCATTTCTATTCGGAATATTTGCGATAGCAATCCCGACGGGTACGAAAACCAAGAATAGGTTGATCCAGCTGTGGAGGACCACCTTCTTTAATTCGTAATAGGTTTCGACGACGACATTTTGTTTCTTCTTGGCGCCGTTTTCGTCTACGACAGCCCCCGTCCCCTCCACTTCAGATGTTGACGGAGCCGACCTATCGGCATGTTGGGTATCCGTTCCGAAGTTGGGGGCGTCCTGAGGTTTCGCGGAGCCATTAGGAAGGGCCTGATGGCCGTCGGAACCGGCACCGCTAACATGGCGGATCTTCTCCGGATCTTGGGGCGTGTGTGTGTTATTTACGGGAAGGATGGGGTTAGAGTTGGACGCGGTGGAACGTGTAGAGCCTCCATACGCGTGACCTCGTGCCCAAGAGCGTATGCGATCTATATTAGAGGCTTTGTCAGTTGAGCTTTCCTTCATCGATGTATGCGGCTTTGGCAGATTCGACGCCAAGGTCGTAATTGTTCTGGAAAGAGAACGGGAAGAGGGGGAACGTGTCTAGGACGTAATCCGACAGCGAGAGAGACCTAGACTAAATAGGCGTAGAAGCAAGTAGAAAAATTGGGGAAGGACGGTGGCGTGGGGAGAGCTTTAATTGGAAGAGATCAAGCCGTAATCTAGAAGCCCAGGGGTAAAGCCGAGCGGTACTGCTTGCGGATTGGTTCCCAGGACTAGTTCCCAGGTTAGAAGACTATCCAAGCCAGTCACCAGAGTCCAGCGGTGTCGTCTACACAGTATATTGCAGACTGTAAGGTAAAGTTGATATGATAACTTGTAGAATAACGTGTGGACTTAAACTGTGTGGGTTTCCGCCTTGCTTTTAGGGATGGCGATACGACGTAGATCCTACCTGAGGCTAGCTAACACGTTTGTCTGTGCCGCAAGCCTTATTAAAACCCCCTGATAAAGACATATTCCCTCTCCACAACTTCTTTGTCGTCGTCGGCGGCTGAGAGACAGATTCCTTTAAAACCTTTGAGCTGTACAGCTGTACAGCTTTACAAAGCTCCCGTAAGCTCAAGGTAGTGTATAGGAATAAATCCCGATCTCTTTCGCCCCTCTATGACACCATACCAACAGATACCAACAGATTCGAAGCCGGCAGATCATCCCCACTTGGAAGCTTGCCGGAATTAATGTAGCGTCGCGTCGGGTTGAATGGACACCCGCATCAGCATGCGAGAAAGGTACATGGTGTGGTGACGGATAACGAATGCCGAGCTTTTGACTTCGCTTGAAGCGACTATGATATACGTGTCCAAAAATAATCAAAAAAGGAAAAGAAAGGTAGGCAAAAGGGTAAGGTGGAAAATATGAATATAGCGAAGGAGAAATACCTGAAGAAATAGTGAAAACTTACGCATGTTGTCTACCACAATCAATCCCAAAGAGAGAGCTATCGCCTAGTACCTAAGGCGAGTACTCTCTCTCCGGTAGGTGTGTTCTGTGTACCCGATTCCTTAACACTCGATTCTCTTCTTCTCGTCAGCGGCGTGTAACAGGCTCCTGTTCGATAGGGTCAACAAGGATTGGACGGGGCGGCGGAACGGCAGAACGGCACCACCGCCTCACTTCTTACGATACAACGTATAAGCGACTTACGATTCACACTGTACTTCGCGTCACCCGAACAAAAGCGACGAAGCGTGCTGCGTGCTGCGTGCGTAGGGCTGATGAGCTAGCTCCGACGGTGCCTCGGTAGACTGGATAAACTGGGTAGCCTAGACTGTAAAAAGGAGGCTGAGGCTAGCTTCTCTGGTGCTGTACGCGTAAACACGTGTGTTTTTATTAGTTTGTGATGGATTTGGCGTTGGTCGTATTTGATAGTAGAAGATATGTAGGTAGGTGTAGTTATATGATGGCAAATAGTTGTTATTGCTATTGTTGTTGTTTGTAAAAAAAGGACCAGGTACCTAAGGCAGAAGTATTGAGGATGGTTGGTGGTGGAGATGATAATTAAATACAAAATAGCTACGATGCAAGACTCAGCTAATTGACGTAGTCATAACATTCCCCTGCTGCAGTGTTTATTAGGTTTATAGTATAATCGACGAAATCGACGAAATCGGAAGTGAGTGGAATCAGGTTACGAGTCATAACTATCGATTAGTGATTTCGATTCATAACAGTTCTTTCCCGGCTTTAGAGGTATGATTATAGATACATCATACCTGTGAGGCAGGTACATCCCATAGAGGTAGCCGCAGAGGTCCCAATCATGCTTAAAATCCAAGTATGGAAAAGCAGGAGAATGATGACGTAGTTGCCTGGATAACTGCACTAAGTCTGTGTAACCATGTGTGACCATGTATGACCATGTGGATCAACCAACTTTTAGATCATATCAGTTACAGCAAGTGCAATCAGTAAAATATAAGGGGTTTATTTATGCACTTAGATCCAAATACTTGAACTTTATTGTTCATATTGTTCATATTGTTCAGGGTGAGTAATATAACATTCTCAAGGCACTTTTTACTCTCGACATCTGCCTGATGACCCCAATATCAACACAGCCGATGTATGTATGACTCGCAAAGGCCTCAATGTTAGATGAGTCGCAGCTTAATCCACAGGCATCCTACCCATGACTGAAGGTCTGTAGTCAGATTAAGGCCACTGTTAGATCTCGTATCTCCGCCACCTTGCTGTCTTAGCGGGGCTATCGGCTCGGATCTAGCCAGCGTTGGGGGGCTTAAACCTGATGTCGGCGCAATGGGGATCCATCATGAGTAGGTACCTAGGTAAACCCGAACAATGTAAACTTTATGCCGATAGGTTTGAGGTCCGAATAGTACTATATAATATAGTCTAACAGTGAATCCTATCAAAGAAGAAACCACGGCACCATGCTATATGTATAAGCCATATAAATGTGACTGAGAGTACCTACATAGGTACTAAATGAATGTAGAATGATAATACATAATGCTTAGGTAGCTGTTTATATCCTCCCTTTCTCCTAGAAACTCATATAATGACATAACGAAGGTACGTTTCATCAACGTAGTTAGTGAGTGGCCTTTGATATATTTGTATTAATAGAGAGGCGTTAGTTAGTCAGGCCTCCATTGCTAGCATATAAATCATAACAAACAATCTACGGGGTATCATAAGCGCTCTTCAGCCACGTAGGGCTATAGCCTCTCGTATTCAGCATAAGAGACCACCAAGTCAACTGTAAGATTGTTCTCTAAACACCAAAACACTCCTATGCCCAGCTGACAAGTAACCAATTCAGCACTCATCGTCATAAATTAGGTGCTATAGACCTACTTCGGGATTGCCTCCAAGCGTGATATTAGAGGAAAACTTGAAATGAAAGGATATTTAAACAAGACTAAGCTCTCATATTCAGTTTCCAATAGGCCCAGTAACCTAACTACCTCACGTCCTTCACATATAAGAGTAAGCACTCATAACAAGATCTAACTCAAATAATGTGAATTATCTAGAGCACGTATCGACAGTTATAAATTATAAATACCTCTCTCCATCAACTTTCTAAATCGAGCACAGTTGCTTGGGGCGGCCGAATTGATTGTCCCATGTACAGTATACATATTGTTTAATAACATAATCAAAGATTAGAGACCACCAGGTTAAGATAGAAGTCTCCATCCTACGCATTCATCCTTCTTTTTGCTCACCCCTTACACCAATCCGCCTAACCTAGCCATCTTTACTGCCACTTCCCCTCTTGCCTTAACTCATGTTTGGTCTCTTCGCCTTTGGGGGACCTACAAAACACACTCTTTTTATTATTTGTATAGGAAGCTCGTAGAATATTAACCTAGGCCCTTCCAAGTACTCGTTAGGGTAGGTCTGTCCAAATGTCCCCAACTGATGGTATCATAACGTTACCCACCTAATTATCGAAACTACGTTCGTTATACGTTCACGATAGATATAGATATGCTCATGTACTTCTACTTCCATTACCCTATCGCGGCCTCAAGAGTCTATCTATTGCGTGTTTAGGTAATACGAAGGCTTATTAGTTAGACTATGTTAAGATTAGGGAGGGCGTTCAACCATATGACTTTACATCTATACCTAGGTACCTGTAGGTAGCTACCAATTTCGAGTTATCTCAACTCTAACAGATCTAGCTTCACTACATCATCAATAATCCTAGCAGTTTGCAACATCATGAGCTAAACCACTATATTAGGCAACAGACAATAGTATCACCCATGCATTGAATTAGATTTAAGTCTATATCGTCCAATTCTTTGGATTATTCCTTGCTTCTTCCACTCTCCCTCCTGCGATCCTTCCCTACCGTGCCGGAATCTTGGCAGCCAAGTCCTATGAACTCCTAGAAATGAACTGTGGCAGACTAGAAAGACAATAGGTACCAAAAGGAAGGATGCTTATGTACAAATCCGCTCGTCGGTTTGACGATTCGGCAGTTCCGGGTATTCGTTTCCTGAACAAAATTCCAAAAAAAAGATCAATATGTGATTGCAAAACACGTTCCTACGCCATAAATTACACGAATGACCTTCCAATGTGTTTTCTAATCCACCTCCGCTTAGTCCAAGCTCATCCATGCAAAGGCCGAGAGAGATCCTGCAATGATGAGGGCTGTCAGGATGCCCGCACCCGCCTTGTCGCCGCCGGTGATCGGAGCGAGCGTAGGCATGATGGGCTCGTTGGAACCGGCGTTCGCTTTGCCCTTGGAAGTACCACCGGTCTGGTTGGTAAGGGGTGCCGGGACGTCGGGAGACAGGAGGCTGACCAATGCACCTAGGACGTTCATCTGCTGACTGGCACCGACATCGCCGTCCCAAACACCGCTAGTCCAATGGAAGCCACAGAATCGACCGTTGGTACCGCCGGTGCACTGCTTCACGGCGCCTTGGGTGGATGCCTTGAGAATTGGCAGGATCTTCTCCTTGGTAAAGGGTGCCACCTGCATAGTCGTACCCATCCATCGGTGCGTAAATCCCTTGAAGGACTCCATATCAGAGTTACACTGCTGGTTTTCACAAGACGGCTCAAACGCAATGTGAGCGGGGGCGGGGAAGAAAATTTCGATCATGCGGTCTACAAGGTTATCGACGCGGTCTTTCCAGATTTGCTCTCCATCGGTCTAAGTGATTATGTTAGTATTTGAAAGAACTCTTCTTGAATTGGTACTAGGATAGCTGTAGTCGCCTCCAGGAATTTTACGAGAACCTTGTACACTAAACGGAGCGAATGAACTTACGTAGTTATACAAGAAAGCAGCACCTTGTAGCAACATGGCGGCGTTGTACGAGAATTGGGCTTTGTTGAGGTCGCGACACTCGGGCAGATGGGCGCCATCGTAGACATCCCACTTGTCCGAGATGTAGCCTAGATTGTCGATCAGATCCCAGGTTCTCGTCGCAAGGTCGGCGTAGGTCTGGTTGCCGAAATAGCGAGCCAGTCGGGCACCGATGTTGAAGTAGCAGGCGTTAGCGATGGCTGTTACTATGTTAGTGTCTGATATATTATTCGTAGGCACCTAGATTAGTCCGACATACTGTTGATGTAGTCGTATCCATTATTGGTCGAGTAAACCTGCCATCTGAGACCCCATTTGCATCGTCCGTCGGGAACTCTTCGGTCTTCGCTCGTCTGCTCATTGAATACAGCCTGCGCCAACGCTACCCACTGCGGCTGGTCCTCTGGAGGATCCGTGTATCCTACTTCGGTGGCCAGCATGGCCGACAAAGCCCAGAAAGCTTGATCGTCGTTACCCATGGACGCAGACCAGTTCCTCGGTAGGTAGTCGGCGTTATCGCCAACCTGATGCAGCATGGCTGTCGTTATCAGATCATCGAACTGTTTGTCACCGGTGTTGTGTCGATAATCTAGCAGCGTACCCCACATCGCACCACCCTGCCACCAGTAGTAGTCGCCGTCGGGGGGAGGACCGGGTAAGATACCGGGAACCATGCCCGGTTCGTCGCCATGATAGAAGGTGAGAAGGTCTTCGGCGACTTGTGAGGCAGCCTTCTTGATAGATTCTAAATACAGAATATCCCCTGTTAATCGCCTTTACTTATGCACAGGGCAATTCCCAATGGTACTGGGGAATGTAAGTAGACATGTACACACCTGGATCGTCGAGGTTTACCTCTAGGGCACCGAACGCTCTGTCGGCGAACAGGCCTAGCGCAGCCAGCACCGGCGTAGATAATCTCACCATAGTTTGGGAAACGTATCTACTCGGGAGGGGAGTAGAGGAAGCGAACGAACGAACGAACTTCAATACGGAATTACTAGGAAGGGAGGCAGAAATAATGGAAAGATAGACAACGAATGGATGACCTGGTTAGAGATGATGGATGTAAATCACGACTTATTTCGGAGACGAGAGGGTTTTGGACTTGAAGGATAGTGGAACTCGACGTCAACGACGTGAAAGGGCGAAAAAACGGGCAAAAAGGGACAAGACAAATTAACCAGCTTAAACAACTAAGCAACCGGACTGCATTGGCAGAGAGGGCAGAGAGGGCAAAGAATGGGAAAGGCCAAGATTTCGAATTGGATTTCAGGAGGTAACAAAAGGGAAAAGACAGGATGGTTAACCAATCAAAAAGAAGGCTTGGCAAAGACCCCAAGCCTAGACCAGAACGGCCAGACCTACATACATGTATGTAGTGTACATATGCATATGTATATGTACCTATGTACGTATGTATGTACTATGTACGTATTCGCCTTTCTGTGTTTTTCGTATTTAAGGCGTAAAGTTCCCGAACGAATCCGCGTAATAATAACTTGACCGAGAGATACATAAAATAAGGGATCATAAAAAAAGCAACATCTTGCACCTGAAACTTTGATGTTGCTTACCTCTACACTACGTTAGGAACCTAACTTAACCTAAGGTACATGCTAGTGTTAGTAGCGACCATTAATTAAACCATCATGCACGTAAACCATAGCAACGCATTACCTAAAGCAATAAATACCTATACGCCATTCTATACCTAAGCTTCAACGCTCAAATTAAATAACCAACAAATTAAATCAAACAATCTGACATTGAATCATCTCCCCCTCCCAAGAAAACCACATGCTGTGCAACGCACCCCTGAAGATCTTGGCGCCTGACCCGCCAAGCACCAGCTAATCCCCACACGGACTAGAAGATCTAGGCGCGCGCCAGAAAAATAACATTAGAAACCAATGAGGACCGACTAACTACCTAGGTACTCAACGAGGAAACCCGCGTATAAATATAACAGGAAACAGGAAACAGGTAGTAGATATAAATATAAAAGGGAGTCAAGCTCGTCTTGTCCCGTCTTGACCAAGACGCCGAGACGACGCTTGTCGATGAAATGTAATACATACGCTTACACTACATACACTACAGAGAATGGTGTGGTGATGCACTCCGCAAGGTGCCGACTCTTCCTGTTTACCTACCACCTGCCTACCACGCCTAATGTACGCACATACATACTAATGTAGGTATCATTTATTACCTATTTATGTGTGTTGATATGCACGCATAAGATCTGAATTTCCATTCGTCGATATGAAGATCTGCTTGATGTTTATTTACAGGTCTAGATGACTACGATACTACATACGACGCAAGCACTTGCATTACCAAGATACGTGTAAGTACATTGATGGCGGATTATACCAGACTATTCTCAAGAAGCCGACAGACATTTCAGTTGGTTAGACCATAGCACGAGTATTAAGAACATCTCGTATCGTATTAGTCAATCGTACATAACACTAGGTTAGGTACCTAGGTAGGTACTTGGTAGAAACGTAAGATTTAATCATATATCAGAAAGGGGGCTATGGCATCTTGGCCGTCTACTTGATCCATTCATTCACTCAATCACTCAACACTCAACACCTCAAGAACTACGCATGGTGACTTTGCAATTCATCATTGCTATTTGTGTTTTCGAAGGGAACGCTATTCGTCCCATCCGCAGATGCTACCATACCTATCTATTCTACTACCAATGTAATTGCACGTTCCAATTCACCGGTACATATCCCTTCCCTAAAACTTCCCGGAATACCGCGGCGGAGCACAAATAGGACCTATCTGCCCAGAACCAACAACCCCTTACTTGTCTTACCCACAGAGCTGGGGCATGCTGCCACATGCTGCCAGGATGTGATGGTAGATGCGAAAGGGGTCGAGGTCGAGTATGTGGATATATGCGGTCTCTACTTTGATTGCCTTGTTTGCCGGGTATCCGATAACGTAGAAGAGAAGTGAAAAGAATGGTAAATCCAATTGTCCAAGCAGACATCGGATCGTTTGTGGCGCTCTCGCCTTTAGTGCAAAACTCCCAAGAGTACCTAACCCAGGTTTTACCCTTCCGTTTCCTTTAATTCCCCATATCAACGAAGCAGGGTGAATGCAACGGCGTATCTAAAACATGTAAAAAATGCAACCGACTTGTTTAAACTCCAAGTCCAAAACGCCCGATTCAACGATGCTAAAAGTGAAAGTCGTGAATGCAATGGATATCGTATATGCTCGTATGCCTTTGTTGCCAACGGCCTAACGATTGATATGCGTGGTTTGCTCCTGCCACTCACGCCATCTCCGTCGTGCGCAAGATCGTTCCTTTCGACGATACTGAGCTGGGTATGTATATATCGTGGGTATATGTATGTCCGTAGGCCGGCTAAGACCTGAAAATAAGATATAAAAATGTGCGGGGGGTCCTCCAGGGAGGCGCACAAGTCAACGGTTCTTGCTGACCCTGAGCAGCTTGGTTCTAAGCCATAATATGAACATAGTCCACGTGCTCTGGGTCTTCCTCTTAGCTGTATTTCTGCGCTTGGTAGGCTGAAAGGGAACGCTCTGCGCCCCTCCGGCCTCGTTGCCAAAAGCTGGCGGGCTTCGCGCATCCATGCTGTCATAGTTGCTGCTAGCAAACTTCCCAGACTCTCCCAAGGGGCTAGGGATATTCTTACGCGACGTGCTCGGCCGCGACATGCTAGTCCTAGAGATGGCTATGCTTGGGCGGTTGCTACTGGTCCCGCTGAACTTTCTATTGTGCTTCCCGCGAGCTATTGCTTCCTCGAGCTCGGCTGCCTCTAGGCGAGCTCTCGCAGCTATCTGCTCCTTATGCATAGCCGCCGCGTACCTTTCTTTCTCGAGGGCGCGCTTGTTATCGGCTCGCTCGCGACGCTTGATCTCCTCCCGTGCGTATTTCTCCTCTTTGGCCTTCTCCCTCAGCTCGAATTTCCGACGGGCTACCCGGAGGTGCTCAGCACGAGTAGCCGTGTCCAGATCGGACTTTGCGCGTAGGCGCGGGAAACCGCTGGCATCAAACGAAGATCGTAAGGGAGACATCGGGGTTGATGAACTGGCGGGCGATGTGACGTGGTTTGAGGGAGTATTGGATGAAGATATGGGTGAGTCCTTTATGCGATCCAGCTGTAGGTCCGATCGGCTTGGGACATTGGGTAGGCGTGAAGACTGGGTGGGAGATACTAAGACGGTCCGCGAAGTATTTATTCGGAGGGGGGGTGGGTGTTGAGATGGATAGAGCGCTGGAGTATGCGCATTTTTGACGTCGGAAAAAGATGAGGTGCGTTGCGTGCTTGCTAAAGATGGACGGCGTATGCCCAAAGTAGGTTGCGAATGTGAATGAGAGTTCATCTGAATATGAAGGCTATTCCTATGACTGTGACTTGCGTCTAAGCTGTTGCTGTTGCTGTTACTGTTACTGTTGCTGCAGCTACCAATGCTATGCTCGTTATCGTCGTTCTCATCGTTCTCATCTTCAGTGATATCGAAGAAGGAAGTTTGCGAATTGGCATACGATAAGGGTGGGGTTGACGTCCGAGGTGTCTGCTGGAAAGGATGTACGAACGGCGCACCGACTTGATGGCGGGGGCCAGAGCTGCTGCTAGTCGCGACAGAAACATGGCTTGCACCACTAATCGACCTAGCATGATTATATCGGTTCGTACCAGCCTCGTTCAAAGTAAAGTTTATCTCCTTAGTCGATTTCTCTACTCCTGCTACCCCTTTTCCTCCTACTACTCCTGCTCCTACTCCTACTCCTTCTACCCAACCATCGCGGGTTTGATATTGTTCATCCTGATCTGTCCATCCTCTATCCAAATCTAACGAGTTCTTCTCCGACTGCGACGAAAGTTTCTTAAGAATTGGCTTGACTGCCGTCCTAGCTCTCGACTTGCTTATCTTATTGCTCGAACCATGCGATCTGAGCCCGGGTAGGCTATGAATGGATGCCATAGTGTGGAATGGCATGGAGGCGACGGCCACGGCGATGGCGATGGCGACGTACTCAAGTATAAATGGATACGTAAATATGTCTCACTACCATATGCACGTAACGTATCGTATACCTGTTGCTATCGCGGGACCGTCGACGTATGCAAATAATGCTGCCGGGAAGACAAACAGGATTGTTAGACGCGAAATAATTCTTTTGTCGCGCGTCAGAACAGAGAGAGTAAAAGGGGGCTCGCAAGGGGGCCCGCAAGACGGCCAAAGAGTCGGGATCACCGGAATAAAGACATTGAGTAGGACCGACACTAATGGTCAGGTGCGCGACGGTTAGGAGGTCTGAATAATAACGATAGATAATGATAAATAATAACGATAATAAATCACTCAGAGCCTAAAGGTGAGATGACTAAGACCAACGATAATTGCAGTCAAAGTAACATCAACGAGAAGGCTTTCATACGGGCTTGATATGTTCATATGCTCTGAGAAATAGTCATGAGTTTTGTCGCCCTTTACCATGTGATAAATACTGAACGGGATAGATAGACTGGAGTTCTTTGGTGGGCCTTTGATTTGAGGGGTGGAGGGATTGCTCGGTCAATACAGCATAACGATGCGGATGGGACGCGCAGCAACAACCAAGCAAGCAAGCATCCAAAGCTCGGGTCACCTTGGGAGAGGGGACCAAGGCGGTGAACGAACCAACAGAACAAAAGCGGTCTCTCACAATTATGCCTTTTATTTTCTCAGCTGGTTATAGCGCAAATATGTATGTACGGCGCATGTTTTCTAGCAACAAAAGCAAGCAACGATGATAATGATGATGATGATGACAATAAAACTAATAGTAATAGCAATAACAACAATGACGAGCGAAAAAGTTAATAATGAACAAAGACTACAAAGACAAAGTAGTATGATGAGTAGATTACGCAGCTGATGCGAGGCTTGAAAGAGGCGGGCAGAACTTAGCAAAGAAAGGTTACCTAGCCAACTTAGCGTCGACAAGGCGGTGGACAATGAACAATGGACAATGGACAATGGATGATGGAACAATAGTTTGTAAGTAGGATGAGGAGTCAGCACAGCAAGTCGGGTAAGTCGGGAGAATGGGGTAAGTAGGAGAAGGGGGGGGGGGGTGTTACAGGCGATAGTTCAGCCTCACGATTCCAGTCTATTATTTTTTCAGCGGAACTGAAAGTCGACTAGAACGACTCGAGGGCCACGTCCTGGCCTGCACGTGGTGGGGAATAGGCAAGTTATTGTGATTGAAAAGGGAAAAGGGGGGGAACCTAGCACTATTCTAGCAATTTTCCACCTTCTAAAAAGAGGAGGGGGGAAGGGGGGCAAGAAGGGAAAGAAGGGAAGAAGGAGAAGATTCGCCGGGGGTTGGGTCGGGGTATGCGGCGCAGCAAGGCCGGGACAGGGATTCAAGCTGTGGTATGCCTTATCGATTGCGGATTGCGGAAATTGACCATTGATGATACCGCATTCGATCGAATGAGTTTCCACTGATCAACAGCGAAGCCCTGGGCAGATCTAGAAGCTACCTAGGTATGAATTCGGTTTGGTATGAACTGATCATGTTTCCACTCAGCTAGGTGTACTTGCAGTAGTCAGCCAAAATGGAAAAAAAGGGAAAACAGAAAACGGAAACTCCTAGGTTAACCTAGACTACTAACAGGTAGGCTCTATGTTAGGTACACTATGTACATACTGTACTCTACCCAGGGTTCTACATACACTACCTACCTAGCCTAGGTTCTCCTTATCTTCGCCAACTCCGAAAGAGGGGGAAATACACATGAGCTAACGTATGTTTCATGCATCTAGCAACTGATGCACGCTGTCGGAGTCGAGGATTCGAGGAATTTAGCGTGGACAACGCAGATTAGCAATGCAGGGGGATCTGTGTTACGGCGGGCAGATATCTGTCTATGCTATTGCGGAAGATGTGGAAAGGAGGATGTTCAGATGTTTACCTGAATTTAATGGTATTTTTATATTGACTGTATTAGCTTCAACTATAAAGGGTGTGCTTCTACATAGAATCGCTCGATATCGTAGGTTGGGGTACTTTCATCGAGTCACCAATTTGTCCGTGATCCTGCTCGAAGCTACCTGGGTAAGGTAGGTAGGTAGGTAGGTAGGTATAGTTACTTGAGGTTATACTCACCTCTTTGTTCCACCCTCCCCGGGAACTACCCGGTCACCTACACATGACAAGTATGTAGTAGGCTCGCTAGCCGAATTCAAAATCGGAAGTAAAATGTGCCAACTACAAGATCCTGATGGGGTTGGGTCGTCATTTAGAGTTGTCACTTGCTAGATTTGCCGCGTAATTTGCTGTCGCAAAATGTCGTGGACGCAAGTCAGTCGATCGACGCCGTTTAGCTCAAAGGAACAGGCGGAGCCGAGCCATGGAATACTAAATAGCCCGTTCACTCAGATGGCTGCACGTATGCGTCCGCTTGCGTCCTCTTGCGTGCTTGAGATGGGATATCTATAGAAACAGCCCGAGGCGGTGTATCGGTGATATGGTGGGCTCCCGGCCCAAACCGCCCGGAAACGGCGGACCCAATCCCGTGAGGCATTAGCGCCTATGTATAAGAGCCATACAATAAGTCGGTGACGGAAAGGCTAAACCCCTTCGTTGTCTCGGAGTTATGCCGGTCGACAAGTTCCGAGTTTGAGGTCGTGGCGTTTTAGGCGCATAAGAAAATGAGAGCTATAAATGTCTCAGTAGACCGCTGAATGCCATGCCATGGTGAACTATAAAGAGTAAGTTTGATCCCTCGACATTTCGAATAACTATGTCTTGACAATAGAATACTTGTATTGGACAATTTTGGGATCATCCTTGACCAATGTTAGCTATTTCTGACAGGAGAATAGGATAATGCTAGTTATATAAGTGCTTTTATAACTCTGGCTGGGGGCGTAATCCTAACGGTAAAACGGTGTAGAAGTCTTTTTTTAAAATGAGGAAATCGTGGACAGCAATTCTTCCCGTGCTTCTAAAAATTCTAAAAGGGGACATGGAAGGCGATATTGGACGTGACTTATAAGTAGAATGAATAGATTAGGTTATAAGAACTTCAAACGGGAACCATATCGACCAACCAGCAGTACCGTGTTGGCTGGAATGAGAAACTCCGCGTTGGGCCTGCCGTTGGGTCTGCCACCTCAGAGAAAGACGGGATTTGTGGAGATGTGGTGGTCTGAGAGTGCGGTACGACGGCATCCGACGGCCCGATGACTTGTCGTTGCTCCTATTTCGCCCAGTCGAAAGGGTGGAGGCCGAACACGTCGGTCTCGCATAGCCTTTCGCTCGAACAGGCCCGTGTCGGAACACGCTGAAAGCGTTACCGCCGACGCCGGTCCAAAGCCTCCATCGGTAACGCTCGGTCGCTCGAGCCGTTGGAAGCAGACGTCAGGTCCCCCGCTCTCGGAGTCCGGTCCGGCGGCGTTACCAACTTCCTGCATAAGGTAATCGTTCCGAACCACTCCATGCTCGTTCGTCGCTTGAGCTGCCACGATCGATGAGATCGGGCTTGACACGACACGTCGCCTCGATAATGCGCTCGTACAGAACCACCACTCAACCGACCAGATTTCGGCGGGAATGGAACCAAGATTAGAAAACACTGTCAGATGACAATTGTCGTAAAATGCAATACCAGATCCACATAGACACCTAGCATCTCGTCCGAATCGAACGACTCGTTCGTGAGAACGGTATCTTTTGAGGTAAGGTACTAGGTAACGTTCCGGGTCTGTCATTTCGGAGGGCCGACTTATTAATGGCATGCACGGTTCGCTATTTCGTATGGTGGAGAGTGCCCAGAGAGAGAGAGAGAGAGACCTTAAGGCCGAAGTACGTGTCTCATAGGTTTTCTTTTTTTGTTCCAGACGGTCACCAGTAACGCTTCAAGCAAGATTCTTCTGTGGGCAGTTCTCGGAAAGTATCCAGAGTAATTAAATTTGTCACGCGTCGTTGGCTTAGCTACGATGTATCAATATAGACTTGAAAACAATCCTCTAGGTGGGATATCCCGAGAACGAATAGGGTAGTTCCTGTTAAGGCTCCCGAGTTTCCGGTTACGAGTGATTGGCATAGCTTAGCAGAGAGAAGATCTTGGTCCATTAAAGGTGCTACAGTAGATCTGGGCGGCGAAACTCGCATATCCGTTCTAAGTCGAGCATAGGTATTTATCTCGTGTGCCTTACCATGTGCTACTTGTCACCATTGGACGAATAGAATCGGGCTTATTACCGGAAGAACGCTCGGCTTGCCTCCGCGGTACTGTAGAGGCCTCGTGATCTATAGTTCGAGGATCGCCTCTGCTACCAAGATCAACCCCCCCTTCCCCAGTCGATTGCCACTACGTTTGACGCTCGCGACATTGCGCGTAACGGAGATCGGCCATCCCGTAGCTGCGCGAGAGCATGCTAGCGCTTAGCAGACCGGCGTGAGAAGTGAGGGGAAAGGGGCGACGGGAAACAAGAGGCTCATCATACAGTAGTGACTGGGGCCTCTCGGCAAGTGAGAATCTAGAACTGCACTGCCGAATATCCCGGTACGTTCGAATCCGGAAAAAGAAAGGCACGATGCTGCTCCATTGTCAAATTATCGTGGACGACCGCCCGGTCCCGCACAAGTCTGGCCCAACCGAGTAATGGGGGCATCGATCGCTTGGAGACGTGTGACTCGTCGGAGCCGTGGTCTAAGAGTAGTGTGGCCAGCTGGGTCTTGTCTATTACCATGGTAACGGCTGTTGTCCGTGGCCTCAGCTGAGACCTCTTGTGCATAAGGGCAAAAGTAGGCAGAGCTCTCTATTCGTCGCCTCAGGCCAATGCAGGTGGGAAACCAACGAACATCGACGCCAAGAACTCGATTCGCTACAGGAGTCGCCACAGTGGTTAGCCACCAGGTTTAGCCACTTCGCTCGCCATCGCACAGGCAGACAGAACTCAGGGTCCTACATGCAGGTCCTTTTTTGACGTCTTATCGGCGGCTTGCTGTTTCATAATGACAGACGTGCACCTGCATATATCTCTGTAGCCGGAATGGTTGCCGTAAGCGGACGTAGACGGGAGGTGGGAGTATATGTTGTGCACCCTGTCAAGAATAGCCAATGTGTGCTGACCGCCACATGCCATTAAGCTCGTGAGATCAGTGTGCTGTGCCGACAGGGGGCAGCTATGTAGCCAAGTGACATACAGCGATAGGTTGGTTGGTTTAACGCATCCCTAGGGGTTTTTAATATCTACTCCTGCCAAAATGGGACATGGTTTTCTGGCGACAGGGGAACGGAGAGGAACAGGAAAAAATTTTCTTCCTTTTTCTTTCAATATCAACAACCCTCGCAAGTTTGATATCATACCGTAGGACGAAACGTGGGGTTTGTTTCCCACGGGGCCGGCAGAAAAGACCCTCTCTTGCATAGTAGAACAACTCATAGTACCGCTGTCATATGCATGTTGTGCTTTAGGAGCATGCACCATCGAACCTGACGTAAATCAAAGACCGGAGAGGAGTCGACTGATTAGCGAAACCATTAGACACCCATGGGGGTTTACTATGCAGAGGCAGGAAATAGCTTCTGAATCTAGATATGCTGTGAAATGTCAGAAAGCATGCTCGTGGATTTATCCGCAAACACAGTAATTTCGCCACAAAGTGGCCCTGGATGCACATCATCTGGATCACTTCTTCCCGGATGTGAGCTTGTGCTTCCGCGAGCCTTGTCTCCCGCTGTGGGCCAAATTAGCATTTCTAGATCTGGGTCGAGGTTCCATCGACTAATGGGACTCTGGAGCTGCCGAATACAGATGTGCTGATGCTATGATTCAGAGGGACCAGCGAGTCTAGGTACATCGAGCTTTTCTACCGCCTCCGGTAGGTCCTTGCAGCGACGCTTCTCGTGTTCTCTCTTTTTTTTCTTGCTGGGTACCATCGTTGCTATCTTCAGTGTATACGTAACAGGTTGCTAAGAGGGACGCTTGACCGCCTAGACGACTTGGGATTGGTGTCATGTAGGTAGATATGTAGGTGGAAGATGGGCTGCGAACCACCTCGCTCCTTCGAATAGACGACCATGTACACGCACGGCTATGGGGGGGCCGGTACGAGGGTGTACCTTGCAAGTACCTCCGTTATCTTGCTCGACCGTAAGAGGAAATGAAAAGAGGGCAACGTGGGCGGCCACACTCCTCGGAAGAAGTCAAATATGTGGCTAAGATCACGCCCTTGTGAGGGTGTGAGGTATTAATCCAGGCCCTATAGTCTAAGCGAGGGTTTTGGTTGCAAGAGGGCCACTTGGGACCCGGCGCCGGACGAGGATATAAGGTGGAACAGCGCTGATTTGCTCGTTCCCCATTCTCCCTTCCAGCGATAGGTAGGTTGAAAGGTACCCCGAAGAATAGCTGACGTGATGGACTGATGTTGGAATGAAAATCTAAACTTCAGCTGTTGGAACCCGTCTTATACAGCTGTCCTCCTGAAGTATGTAGAACTTGCAGGTGTCTGCCGCATTTGATCTGCTCGCGGGCTTCGAAGACGACATGATTGATTCGCTAATCGTGCGCGGTTCGTGATCCTGAGGGTACTGTAGTGTTTGCCGAGTGAACCCTGCTCTCTATATGACGTGTTGGGTAACTAGACATAGAGAGAGAGAGAGAGAGATAAAGGCAAAAAATCATATGGAGTTAAGGGTAGGTAGGAAGCATATGGTGAAGAAGAGCGATTTGATCTCTGACCTGTCATGAGTTAGGATTGGGATCCTGGTGCCGAATATACTGAATCCATGCTTTGGGAACAGCAGTCCTATGTGTAATGAAACATTTATAGCAATATTCTTGGCAGACATTCCTTTCCGACTTGTTTGACCTGAGCTCTCGGTCAGCGAAAATAGCTTCACCAGAATTATTGACTACCTATGGCTATCTCTTCGTGCGTCATATCGAATAAGGCATGTAAGATTGCCAAGCTGCCCGAATCGAGATCCGTCGCCGCCAGGTAGAGGATGCCGCTAATGCGAAGCCGCTAATTAGTGGGAGGAAGAAAGTGCCTTCGCGATCGCTTCGAAAGTTGCCGATGGTGAAGAGCAATTTAGAACTGTACACCTTTTACCGGAAATAGCTCACCGATTCGGCAACCCCTTAATAGCGCTTCCACGCTTTCTGCCGTCCTTCTCTGCGAGGATGCTTTCGTTTACGGAAGATGGAAGAATCCCTCGTTCGACTGAAATGTAGGTACGCATGCTACATAGCCTGGATGCGTATTGAACCATGGTAAGAGAAGCGATGGGCACGTTCCTTCGGTGGAAGAGCCCCATCGTGGGCCTGTCCGCTCGGTCTGGGTGCTCGGTCAGTGGGCGACCAGCCAGGGGCCATAATAGCAACAGTGCTCTCTGGCCTTTTTTTCCCTCTTCTCCACAATCACTCCGTCGCTAAAAATGGCTGCGGGAAGATCCTGATCATCACAGCACTAAATAGATGGCGAGTTGATAATTGATACATGCCGCATGCGTATCTCCCCCTTGTTCTACGGTAGCTCCCTGGAGGTTAGAGGCGAATAACCGCGGACGGGGGCTCGCTAATACGATACGTATAACGCAGCAGACGTCTTTCGAGTTACTCTGTACGGATCCGTATATACCTCGAGCTTACCTATTCGCGAGAGCCGCGATAACGAAATCTAGGATATTCGCAACCGGCGGGTTATATTATAGGTACTATTATGTCCTAACGGCGAAAATCATAAACGGAGTTGGATAACCATTTAACGAGTGTTGATTGAATAATATGGCGTTAATCTAAGCATTTAGATCCTAGCCAAGCCCAAAAGGTCTCTAGGCTGAATAGCAAGGTCATTACACGCCGGTCATCTAGGATTCAAGTAGTAATTCGACATGTCGACAACGGTGTCGGAGGCTAAGGTATGCAAGTAGCTAGCTTGACCGAGGAGATTCGCCGGTTACATAGTACTGTAGAGTAGTAATACATGCGAAACCCTGCTCGATAGAGGCATCATACAGCCAGCGCAGTTGCGCCTCTGAGGGAGCTGGTATGATTCTAGACGTTGGCCAGCCTCAGGCGAGCCCCGATTCAAGCTTGTTGGATATCCGGTATGATTAGGGTGTCATTCCGGCAAACATGCAAGACACGCCATGTCCAAGGGTCATTAGATTTCGTGAGGTTCCGCGGTTGGACTCTCCTTAACGGCATGGGTTGATGATACGCTAGAAATGAAAGTAGACGACGGACGGAGCGCGGAGTACATCTACGGCTCTGGTAGCCTCATCGGCGATCATACCAGGAGTACGGGATTCACGACCGAAAGACAAGAGAGAGAGGAAATGTTAATCTAAAAGAAGGCTCAGGAATAGAGCTATATGGAGTTACGTGGAACTAGCCGGCTCAAGGTTTGTCGAAACTTATGTAGGTAGGTAGGTAGGTATGTAATGTACGTAGCCCAATCCCTGGGATGACTAGCATGGTCACAGCTTATTAGGGGGACCCAGGGTTCGTCCCCAAAGCGTCGAGCTGCATCTATACGTACATCATTATCCCCACGCCGCGAAGAAGTCTTTGTCGGGTTCATCTCCGAATAGTAGGAGTCTGAGAGGGGGAGGTAGGCAATCAAGAATACTAGAAAGAGCACTAGAAAGACGCCCGGCTGCCGTCCCTACTGTGCTGCAGGTACGTCACCTCGAACGTCTACGCAGCCGTACGTAAACGAATATAATAAATATGTTAGGCACGAGAAGGCAAATACTGTCGTCTCCCAAGAGGACACGCACCTGGTCTTGTAGAATAGAAGATAGGATACGTGGGGCTCGGAGCATCGGGTTCACCCCTCATCCCACCACGACTATCGTAATGATTTCAACTGTCGTCGCTCGACCTTGGTTGAGATGCAACTACGGTTACACTGTAGGACCGTGGTGATTGGACGTATCCTGGCGTATGGCATCATGTATGTAGGTCATACAGGAAGGCGTTGCACTGCTCTTCCGCGGCAGATACGTTGGAATAGGAAATCAAGATTCGAAGAAACGAGGGATCTACATAGTCTGCATGTACATTTGCGGCTTGCGAGAGATGGATCTGTAAGTGATATTCCAGCAAGGTACATGACGCTGACCGAATCTGGATTGCGCCAGAGCACGCCGGGAACCATGCTTAGCAGGCTAGGAACAAGGCCCGATATTGCATGCCGGTACGGTAAATCAGGTCATTGGCCAATGGCTCGAGATCGTCCCAGGTTACCCCAGCCTCAGCTTTCTCCTACTATCCCGGGTCGACGCTCGCTGACGGACAGGACGCTCACGGATCCTCGTCAGGGACCTCTCCAGGGGCGCTGTCGTGTGACGCTGCGCTGTGCGGCGCCCACTCTCTCTCGCCCACAAGGCGGATACCTATGGGGGCCTTCGGCTGGGGAAGTCTGCTTCATCTTTTGTCTTTTTTCCTATTTGCGCGATTCAGTCGTGTAGCGTTCGGTGCCGTGTAACAGCGGGCGAGATCATCGTCGGGGGTGTCACGGCGCTGTGCTTCCTACCCCCTGTAATACCACTTATACAGGTTGGGGAATCTTGGCGAGGCCGACCTGCGCACATTTGCTGTTTATTATCGGCCGACTGATCTAAATGGTATATCATCATTCGAAAACCAGGATAGGGGACGATGACGGCCGCCAAACCCTGTCGGCAGCAGTCTTCAATCGGCAGGTCGTTGTTTGGTCTTGCAGGCTGCATTAAATCTTGCGACTCTACCGGAAATAAATACACGCAAGTTGCACCGGCGAGGAATAATAACACCTCGCAGAATGACAACCAAGCCTCAACCTTTCGTGGCTTCCAATGTCTTGCCTGTCTCTGCGGCAAGGACGCATGCACATCTCATCTTATCACCTATTCCTGAGCAAAGAAGGCTCTTGTTTGAATTTTTCTTCCTCTTCCCTTGTCGGTAGGGGGGGCGCGAAAAATATTTTTATTTTATTTTATTCTTTTCAACAAAAAAATGGCGCGTTGATACTGTGCTGCGATACGTTACGTCGACTATCGCGATTAATACCTAGGTATCATCAGCATCTTTTTTAAGGGGGTGGCTGCGTAGGCGCAGTTTGCGAGACAATAGCACGGCACTCCGGCAGCGGGACGTGCTAGTCGACCTACCATATGCGTAATTTCGAGAATGGGGTGTCATGTAAGTGGCCCGGCAAACATCGAAGCCAGAACAAGAGACCAGCAGCGGCGATAGGAGAAGCTGTCAAAGCTGTCCAAGCTATACTCTATACGCTGTACGCTATACTTGCAAGCTGTGCGTACGTACATACGCGCATCCGGTATTTGATATGGAACCTCCCACTGCCTTACATAATGAATCTGTGGGGGTTGACATATAAGTACCACCGACGACGAGCATATATGCAGGTATCGTCGTCTGAACCAACATACGGAGGGGCGACAGTGCAACTTTAACACACGGGGGGCCGGACCAACCCGGTACTACTTCCTAGTAGATCGTTATTATAGCAACACGCACACGCATAGGTTTCAGTTGCTTCTGCATGGAGCCAACCACGCCACGAATTCTGGAAAATCCGCCGTGAATGGAATTTTCCAGATCACCGTGAATTAAATGATGCATCGAATCCAACCCAAAATCTGGCGAGACCCGTGCTACTTACAGGGACGGGTCGCCGGACCCAGTGTTTCTAGACGTCCACGTAGACGCAAAGTCGTCACGGCTTCTCCAATGACAGGTGGCCATGACGAGGTTAAGTAGTATAATACGTATTATCATGCGCTGATAGGGGACAGCGATGATTCTCGTATGCCTGGGGCGCGTTGCAATCATGGGCAAGCGGAACCGAGGAAGCTTTTCCAGACGACGACTCTAGAGATATATGTTATGTCCTATCTTATAGCCTGTATTTGTTAACTGGGTACCCAGCACGTTGCTGCTGCTGTTGCTGCCGGTGTTGCTGCCGGTAGGGTTACCCGTTTGATAAATATTGACAAATGATGAATAACCTACAGCTAGCTGCTATAGGTGTTGACGAATATTGGGGGCCGCACGCTTTAAGCTCTCGGATCTTCTACTCGCGCGGCTACTATAACCCATGTCTTGGCCATTAGATCTTCATATAACGTCTAAAGCGAAGAGGAATAGGATATTTCCCTCCATTCAGCAGGCGGGAATTCGTGCTTTCGCCATCGCACAGGGACTTCCCCAGCGCCTTCGTAATCCTAGGCCCATTGATCCCATTGATCCCACTGATAGCGTCCATCGTAGAGGCTACAGATCAGCGCTAAGTTCACTAGTAGTCAGCCCGAACAAACCTCTAGCCAATCGCCAAGAGCGAGATCGTTCGAAATTGTAGTGTATACGGAGCCGTTCTTGTGAAGATCGATTTTGCGCTCCACAGTAGCACATCTCGAACCTGATTCGCCTGAGACCCGGGATCTTTAGTCGGCTCGACAGGTCTTAGCGACTTGTGAGCTCCGACCAGTGACAGGGCCGAACTCTTATGAGCTCGTTCAGTCCGTACGCGCTGACTGTGTTCAATTGGGAACATCTGATTGAGCGATGTACCGTACCGTACATATGCCAACATATGCCAACATTTCCCTACATGTGCTACGCATACTACTCTCATAGCACTTTCTAATGTGTCAACCATACGTGCGAACTTCGGAGGGAAGTCCTTCACTTACATATAAATTACGAATCTCATGTTTCTATTCTGGTGCACCAGTGAGAAGGAAGAGTGAATTAAAAATATTCGGATGATAGAAAGTCAGGTCACTGTGATTCATCTCGTAAGCATAATTATTCGTATTCTTGTAAGCGTATCGCCGCAAGATGGGATGCTTCTTGGTAAGTCTGGTGAGTCTGGTAGGTCTGGTAGGTTTAAGATTGTATTGCAAGTATTCGTCCAAGTCTTGCGATGTACCGGCCAAGTACCCGAGAAGATAGCACGTTTTGCCAGTTAAATGACTCCATTTTCTAGTTTTTTAGTTTTCTAGGGTCTGCAAAGTGCAAAAGTACAGTCTAGGCATCTCTGCGCAGCTTGGATACACACTGCACAGTGCTCCGCTTAGGTGCTTTTCGCTACGGTAGCCGCTTAAAGAGCCCTGTGAATGCCTACCTAAGTAGTTGGTTTAGTGCAGCTGGAAGTTTGCTGTCGAACTAACGCGGTTTAGACTCTTGAACTTTAGAGAGCTCCAGTACCATCTACATCTATACACCCCCCGGTGCCCTCTAAACATAAACCCCACTACGCCTTCCCTGTCTACCATGCCCACTACATGCGGTACCTACCTTACAACCCACTGCGCCGCCATTGCCCCTCGTCCTTGCCGTCGAGTTTCTTCAGTTAGAGTTATTAGAGTATTAGAAAAAGTTAGGGATCTAGAGGAGAATCCCCGTTCCACATTGGCCCCAGAAGCCCCAGCTAGCCAAATCTAGTACGCCCACCCCGACCCCAACCTCCAAAACCGGACATTTCTTAGCAGCAGCCGCTTCTCCAACTGGTCAAACTGGAAATAGGTGGCTCCGGAAAACCATGAATTTTTTCAGGTTCTCCTCTTCTAACTAAAACGTCCAGTCACTTCTTTTTTTTCTTTCTAACCTTTAACCGTCACGCGCGCGCTCTCTCAATCGGTTCGACAAGTACCAACCGAAGAGAGCAAAATGGCAATCGTAAAAAAAAGGGGAGTAATTTTACCATTCCCTTTTTTCTCTCGGTCTGTATCTCGTTTCTTACTCGGTTGTATTTGACTTTCCCAGCTGCTTTTGATAGGCAACTCGGGGTGTCTATTATAACCTATGTGACATTGGAACCGTTTTCCTACTCTCTAACCTACATAAACATCCTCTGGTACCTAGCCTGGGCAGGTAGCATTGTAAGGTTGTTTCGGCCTTGACGTCCCTTTTCAAATTAATACAGTATATTACATTTCATATGCTCGGGTTTTATCAATTTATGTCTCTTCTTTTCCCTTTTAGTTCGTGGTCTAAGATTAAAGCTCTTAGATTGTTTCTTTTTTTTTCTTGTTCTCGTTCCTACATACCTGTACATATTGTAATAATATGCACGTCGGACCCAAGGACCCAAAGTATTATTAACCTATACGCACTTCCATGTCTTCTTTCTAGCAAGGTACCTGTTCCCATCATCTACAAGCTGCATACGGGTCGATCTAAGCACTACTCTACTTTTCCACTACCCTTACTTATTTCATGTATTTACGCATGTACGCATGTACGAGACTACATGTATGTAGGTACGGTACCTGTCTACCAGCCTACATGCCTACATGCCTACATGCCTACCTACATACACCTACATACACCTACATACGCCTACATGTCTCTTCGTACTGCTATGCCCCCTACTTATCTTCTTAGCCAAATATATCCCCATAATTATGTCCCATTGCATCGTCCACCGTTTACGTATGTATGTAGGGGAAATAGTTAAGGTAGGTATACACATCGACCGTTTCCTCAATGGGGTCATATGGGTCCATCTGCCTATATATCCTTGCCTCCTCTCCCGGGTCTGGCCCGCTGGCTTCATCTTGACGACTTCTCCTATGTCCTCTGGAAGCCCATTGATCATCGTAATGGCTTCTTTTCTTTAGGGTTTTCCTTTAGTCTGTTGTGTATTATATTGTTGTTACCGGCCCTGCCTCCGTCTCGGCTTAGATTCGCCTCATCCGGAAAAGAAACAAAAGGGAGCTCGAGGCTGCTCTTCTCGTCCGGTGGATAGGACAAACTCTCGTTTCGAGGTCTTGGATTCGGGGATTTCTTCTTTCTGTTGTTGTCTACCATACATTCATCGGAGATCCCACGCCACAGGGGACTGCTAATAGTTGCCACCGTTGCATGGTCCCGGTTTCGTCTGTTGTTCCTAATTCCGTCTATTAATCACAGACGCAAAGAAGGGCCTTGTCTGATTTTTATGCCCCCCTTCCCCGTTCATACTACGCGTGACTTTACTTCGTCGAGTCCAGATCTCGGAAGATAGGTTAGGTGCTTGTCACGTCCTAAACTATTAAATACATAAGGCAAGTAATTGCTTCTCTCCATCTTCCGTCTCGTCACAGCCGTTTCTCCGACTAGCATATCACGACGCACCTGTCCCACTTTGAAAATCCGCTTCGTTACTTGCTCGCGGTTGCCGCTTGGAGGGGCAGCGGTTTCTTTTTATTGCGGCTCTTATAGAAAACCAACTACATCCTAGCTTCTCTTCGCAAATTGAAAATTACCTTACACGTACTTTCATCCCAAGGTTAAACAATCCGGAAAAACACCAACCAGCTAACATCATACTTCCAGTCACTTCCCAGTCACTTCCTAGTCACTTTCTAGTCACTTGGGAGTCGATTAATACACACCTGGTGGAAACTTGTCAACTTTTCCCAGGAGATCACTCAGACCGGCTCTTACATAACTGCACGCGCCTTCAACAGCTTCCTGACTAAAAGGGGAACAAACAGGAACAACAATCTGGACCAATCTGGACCTTTCCTCATAGAATTCTTGACAACAACGTTGATACGTCACAATACATTAATACGTCTATCTGGATCTCTCTCTCTCTCTCTCGCGGGGAGAATTATCCACGATGGGCATCACCACACCCCTGTCGGGCCTTGTTCACGTGCCCCTCGGCTTTCTTTCGTCGCCAAACTTCTGGTGGTATACTTTCTGGCTCTTGTGGTAAGTTCTGCGCGTCCATAGCCGCTACGGTTTCCCCGATTGGACAACTTCCGGTCGATGCTCCGAAATATCTAACTCTCCACTATAGGGTGCATCGTTACTTGCGTTTGATCGTTCACGTGTTCAGCCACTGGACCTACAAGTCGAAGCCTATTCCCGTCAAGCCTAAATACTGCTCCAATGACGTGACGGTCATTATTCCTACCATTCATAATGCCTTCGAGGAGCTCCGTCCTTCACTGGAAAGCATCCTGACTTGTCAACCGTTTGAACTGATCCTCGTGACAACGTTGGATAAGCACGCGGCGCTGGAAAGACTGGTGAAGACCCTCTCGACCTCTAATATCCGCGTGTTGTCCGGACCCATCGCGAACAAGCGACTTCAAGTCTGTGAAGCACTTCCCAAGGTGAGGACTGAAATTACTATTATGGCAGACGACGACGTTACCTGGCCGTCTACTCTCATCCCGTGGATCCTTGCTCCCTTCGAGGACCCGAAGATCGGAGGTGTTGGCACCTGTCAACGTGTGCGTCGAGAGCCGGACGGATCCCTGTCAACTCAAATCTTCAACTGGCTTGGAGCAGCCTACATCGAGCGCCGCAACTTCGAGATCTCGGCTACCCACAACGTCGACGGAGGAACCTCTTGCATGTCTGGCCGCACCGGGGCTTATCGATCGGAGATACTGTCGAGCCACGACTTTCTGGAGGGGTTCAAGACCGAGCGATGGCGCGATTATATCCTGAACGCTGACGACGACAACTTCGTGACCCGCTGGCTGGTGAGCCACCAATGGAAGACTTGGATCCAGTACGAACGCGAATGTGAGATCGAGACTACCCTTGAAAACGGCCTTAAATTTCTCTATCAGTGCTCGCGATGGGCGCGAAGCAACTGGCGAAGCAACTGGACGAGCTTGGTTCGAGAGAAATACGTGATTACGTAAGCTTTTCTGACATGCTTTCTGTTTAAACCCCTGTCCCCATATTCTTCACCCCCTGGTCCCCTAGTCCCCTGGTCCCCTTGTTCCCTTGTAACATGGGACTACCCCAACAAGGTCGCTTTTTCATAAACTAATTATCGTTTCGCGTCTTAGTCAACAGCCGTGGTCCACTTACGCTCTTCATATTGCAACCTTTACTTCCCTAGCCTTCCTCGTGGATCCCCTTCTACTAGTTTCGCTCTGGTGGGGTACCGAAGGTTGGAGCTTGGAAGTTCGCCAGCGTTGGTTCTGGGCTCAGTTTATCTACATGTTCGCTTTCACCAAGGTGGTTAAGCTGATCGGGCTCTTTCGGCGTAACCCAACCGACATCATCTTCCTCCCGGTCTCCATCATATTCGGCTACTTCCACGGCTTGATCAAGCTATACGCTCTGATAACCTTGAACATGGTAAGGCATACCTCGAAGCGCTGCGATTTCAAATCCTCATGCTAACGCGGTTATAGACCTCTTGGGGCAGCCGGCCTGATGGTGATGCCAACGACGCCTTGCGTATGTCTCCTCGTCCCAGAAGGAGCAACAGCATTGCGACGCCTTTGCCTCGATATGATGATCTCGAACGTATGATCAGCAACTCCTTGGCCTTGCGCAGCCATCACCCCAGATATTCTGAGAAGGAACCGCTTCTCGACTACGAGAGAGAGATCCCTTCGATTGCCGTGGTTGCGGGTCTGTCCTAATGGCACGTGGGGGTTCTGTTCCGTCGCGGATTTTTATTCGGCTATTTTGGCACGGATGATTACGGCCTCCCGATAGGAGGTTACGCATTTTACGATTCATGAATGTTATATCTACGATTTGTTTCACCGAAGGGCTTATCGGAAGAGGTCACAACGGTACTCATACGGTATAGGACCGCTACCTGAGACATGGATTGCGGCCAATAGCTTTCAGCCTATAGCACGGCATTGGCCTTGGGAACTTTTTCGGACATCGGTTATTCTACGACCCCCCCTTTAAAATAGCACCTGGTCTTAATTCTTCGTCAGAGAAGGCGGAGGAAGGGTTTTAGCACACCCGAGTAATAAGTTGACGGCTTTAGGGTTTCAGCATAGTGGACGGCGAATGAGCTAGAGAGAACTCATTTTCGCGCGGTTACCGTGCGATACTTAATCAGGCGGTTTCTACAGGACGGGCAGGTTGCATATTCATTTCCTATATTTCTCTCGCGTCGCATAATTCGGCATGCAGCATTATTTTCGCGCTCGATTTCGACCAAAAGCAAAATGGTTGGTACGGATTAGTGTGTGTGAAGATGTCAGGGATGGATTTGGTTGGAGGGCAAAAATAGGGAATAGATTGTGACTCTAGTCTGCATGGACGTCTTCGGATTCCTCATAGATGTATTAGAGGGGCTACGATTCGAGACCAATGCGAGGCCGAGAAGAGGAAAAAAAGGAACAAAATAATAAATCTGAAGGGTCTTCTTCTTTCTTTTTCACATGCAACTAGGTACGTAATGGGGCATTGGCCGACTGGGGAGGAGGGGGGGAGGAGAGAAGAAAATAAAAAAGAGTGCGTCGTACTGCATAATACATGTAGTAAGATTTTTAATGTGGTGTGACTTGCACTTTTATTACCTATCCCAGACGTCGATGGGATACGACCTAACCCCCCCAAAGCTACCGATCCGACACCCCCGCGATATGGAACATCTGTGGTACAGCAGACAAGAGGACGACACGGCATATGCTAAATGCAACTGAGAAGAACGCGAGATCAACCATCTGAGGAACCCCTCAGGAGACTTGATGTCGCACAGCATGGCCGGCAACGGTCTCACAGGGGTTTCTAGAGCATCGCGTAAGAACTGCTAAGCACTATGTCAGCACGCAAGACGAACGGGGTTCTTCATCCCCAGCTTTGACCACGCCAAGCCTGAGAGGCTCTGTCTTTCCATCCTCATAGGTCCCTTGGCGACCCAGTCGGATCCCTTAACGACTCGTTTGCGTTCCCGTGAGGTATACCACTTGACTATCTCGTTGTTAAGTACGGCTATCACTCGTCACCTAGGTCGGGTCTAGACTGTCCAGCCTTATCGCATCCTACAGTTCTAGTTGTATAACTACCTAGGTACCTAGGTTAGGTATTCAGGGTTTATCAGCTGAGGGCGGTTTACGCCCTTCCCCATACGACTGACTGCTGGTCGCCCAGAGCTATTCTGATATCGTGACGACCTTGAGTCCATTGCGGACCTTAGCTAAACCGGGCGATTCGGGCCTACGCTTGCTAAGATTCGGTTACCGACGCAGTAATTGTCGAAATGGGCTCTCGTGCTTGCTGCGGGATATGCCTGTCACCCATCCATCCTACCTGGAGCCAGGAATGCCCCGGATCATTCCAGATCTTGGGTCGCGGTCATCTCGGGGCGATGCTCTTCGCTTGGACTTAGCGAAACGCATAAGCCACTCGCCTGGAACCATGCGAGATGGACTGATGAGGGGAAATTCCCGGAAGGCCAGGGAGAGGGAGGAGTCCAAGAGGATCGAAAGACGTCGACTCCACCCGTCCTAACGTTTAGCACCAAGTCAACCCATTCCCATGTCGTCCTAGCCCTGAGCCTGCGTAGATTACTTATGGGTAAACCCCGCAATTGCATCTGAATTCGTGATCGTGCTCGATGTGACCCGGTCCTTACGCTATCGCCTTTCCAAGTCGTCGTGCCGCGGCAAATGGCTTGGCTAGCTTGGTACTTGGTGGCTACCGCGTAGGTACAGATCTAGATCACGTACCCGATACGGCGGAAGGTTGGGACGGTTATCTACATCTACAATACTCCGATCAACACATGGTATCTAGCTTGTCATCTAGCTTGCCATCTACCTTGTCTGCTCTGCGCCGGAAAATGGACATATACGGACTTTGTTCGACTTCGCGGCGGACTCGGCTTCGGTGCCTCTTAGACGCGGGCCGAGTACGCTCATACGCTCATATGCTATGCGTATGTCCTCGTAGTGGGGAATTGTGACATCCGGTGCAGATACGGTAGATGGTAGATACCTAGATATGTATGTAGATTGACTGGTGATTTATCACTTCGCTTCTCCAGCTTATCTGACGTTGGCTGTGCGACCGCAGCTGCAGGAGGACGCGATCCCACCACTGTGGTCCCGGCGGAGCTAATTTAGGAGTAAAACACGAACAAAGAAATGGTCCTTGTCAGGTAGGCTGTTACCATGAGAGGCTACCTGCATGTCTTGGCGAAGTTGGACACAAGAACGGATAGGTTCTAAGCAGCCCTTGCGACTGATAGATACCCCCCGATACTCCTCCCCCTTCGGCTTTGAGAGTATTACTTGAGTACCTAGACTAAGGTTTTAACCTAAGGTATTGTATGTGTAATAGACCAAACGGCGCGGTCTCTTACAAGACGTACATAAGCTATAGGATAGGGACCTACTAACGCCCGATACCAGCGCCTACGTAGTAGACCTACGCCAATGCGATATCACTTGCATGCGCAACAACGCTAACTTGCCGGAAGAGGGAGTGGTGACACAACTTTACCTTACCTTACCCTCATCACCAACTCCGAGAGGTTCAAGCGATGACACCGGCTTCGTACGCCTCGTCGCCTATAGGCTTCTCGCTACCGGCATTAGTGCTTATCTACCAGGGGGGGGGAGGGGAGAACACGACCACCACGCATCCGCGTCTCGCTAATCCACCGGAGGCGGAGAGGGACAAACAAGGGTGAAGACAATGTTAAACTCCGTATGGGGATGTCACAAGAGCAGCCAGATTTAACGACGCGCGCTCACGGGTGCTGAAAAAGAAAGAAGGATCCGGTCACGATTCCGATCTAGATTTTACCGGGTGAGACGGGTTTCTTCTCAACCGGGTAACAGAGAGGGAAAGCAAGAAACGGCTGACGAGAGATTCGAACACCAGCCGTGGTAGAGTTAGAGACCATATCCCGGCAATGAACCACTATACCCTGCTAGTCCGAGATCCTAAAGTGATCTCTCCAAGGACTCTCCTCGATCGACGATCACACCAGCGGAATACGTACCGCATTCCTGAACGGGGCACGCAGGTGTGGGTAGGTAGGGGAGGTAGGGGAGGTAGGGGAGGTAGGGGAGGAGGGGGAGGGATCAGATGGGTAAGCAATCTATCTAAGGCTACCATAGTACGTAAGGTGTGCAGGTGAAGACTCGAAGATGCAGATATGACGATCGGCGGCCTCGATCTTGACGCGATGACGATGATAGATTACCTAGCTCGACGTAGCAGAGCATAGGTAGGTAGGTAGGTAGGTAGGTAGGTACCTACGTGGGAAAACCCCCAGCTTGGCATATATGTATTCCTCAGGGCTAAGAGTTCAAGATGGTACACAGTACACCCTCTTCGTCTCCGGATTTCGTTCCCCCTTTTCCGCTAGCCAACCTTGGGCAATGAACAAGCATGAGCAAGCATGAACAAGCATTTTACTACGCAGCACATACAGTGTAGCACCATACCATGTAGTATGTAATGCAGTATACGACGCAGTATACAATGTAGTAGTATAATTCCAACTGGACTACCTCCTATGTACGTACGTATCTGCAACGCTAAGCTACCTACCTACCTAGCAATCAGCGGCTCCATATACTACCTACTTCGCCCTCCTTTTCTCCCTCGCGCATTTGGTAGCACCGTACTCGTACCGCATCTACATACACTAGGTACCTACACGCGAGACTGCAAATCACCAAAGGCCAACGTGTACTACATAGATAGTACAGGACCGCGCTAATCACGAACCACGTAGAAAAGATCCTGGACGGTTTGTAACTTCGCGAGCCGCGCTTAACCTCATCCTCTCGGACCTGCGTCTACCATCATGCACGACCTTACAAATAAGGTGGGTAGTAGAGGACGAGGGTTGAAGGGGGGAGGGGGGGAGGAGACTATGTACATACATACATACATACTTACATACATAGGTACACACATAGACTATGGACTCGCATGCATCTGCGCTATCTATCGAGACGCCCCTAGCTTTCCCCCTAACGGGTATGGCGCGACACGCCCTTATGCAACCTGGAGTTTCCAAGATGCTATCTCCATTGTGACATATGTATGTATGTATGCGTATGTACTGTAGCTGGACGATAAAAGTGCCGTAGCGAAGAACTCGAGCGAGCACAACATGACGCCGTTCACTACCTATTAATAGAAGGGGAACCGGGCGCATAACGAAGAGCAATTGATAACTGAGGTATCACATATCGCAAGCTTTCTTCGACGGATATGCGAAATCATCATAATGACGATAGAAGAGGGATGGGAGAGATAGGTAGGGTCCTCAATCTCAATCTCAATCTCGACCTCGTGCGAGACGCTTAGATCGAGATTGTGTCCCGGAGGTCTAACACGGGCTTGGCGGTAGGCTTCCTATTTCCTACCCGAGACACAACACAACGTGGTAGTCCTCGCGTGCTCTTGCGTAGGATATGGGCCTCAATGCCTAGGTAGGTAGGTAGGTATGTGAAATGAAGATGGACCTCGGTGCATAGATTTATAGTACGTGCCTCCTTCGTACATATCGACCGATGTACATGAAAACTACAAGTTAGCGTAGGAATAGATACATAGACAACAGACAACAGACAACAGACAACAGACAATAGAATGGTATAGGTAGGTACCTAGGTAAGGCGTGTGTAAGACGTCGTTTGCATCATCAACTAACTACAACATCATAATATCCAAACGTCTCCCACATCTGTCTCCCCCCCGTCTCCATCTCCTCTGCGGAGTTTCTCGCTCGACTACCCATTAACGTGTTACGTAGGTAAGTAGGTAGGTAGGTAGTGACATATACACTACTTACGGTAGCACCTCTAAGGCTAGGTACATTAATTAGCGGAAGCCCGCAGCTGTAGCCCCGGTATTATCTCCTCCTAGCGTGCTACATGCCTCCCGGCCTATTCTGTAGGTACATGTACCGTAGCAGGTCTTTTTTGGTTTTCTTTTTGTTTTCTCTGTTTTCTTTTTTCTTGCAGATCTCTCCTGGTCGATCCTTAGCGGACGTCATGCACGAAATAATTCAGATTTGATGGTTTTTCTTTTTCTTTTTTTCTTTTTCTTTTTTCTTTTTTCTTTTGTTTCTTCATCAGAACAATGTCGACGGATCGGCGCAGCGGTCGTGAGTGGGTGCAACGCTGCCGGGCTTCCAGGGATTGGGGGGTTGAGTCCAACGTTAATACATAAGTTGGGGGCACCGTACCTTGCCTAATAACAGTAAACCCCCATCCAACCCCCCTTATTAGGCACTTGGTCTCGAATCAAAATCAAATCTTCAAATCCACGGCCGGGTTTTGGATTTGATTCGATTTCGACATGTCCCGTTTAGGCTCTAGATCGTCTCGAAACTATGCGCTCATTGCTCATTGCTCATTCGCACACATCTCATTTTACGCAGATCCACGTTGGCGGAATCTCATCGTAGAGCCAGTGCTAGGAGCGATCTGCCCGCCGACGGCCAGCACGTCGCATTCCCCTAACCTAGGTTAGTGGATGCCATGGAGTGGAGATGATGCCGTTAGGTTAGTCGGTTAGTTAGTCGGTTTGCGGATAGTGGAATTCACTGCTGCATGCTACCTCCCTCCTCAGCCATACGACAACGCATACCTATACGCCAATGGAGGCCGTCATGTGTAATATGTACGAGTTATGCAAGAGCTTCCTCGTAGGTACGCGCCAGCTTCGACTTGCTAAGGATCCTAGGAAGAGTTTCGCCAGATGCGCAACGTATTGTTGCTTTGCTCCCCCGCTACCCCAAAATCCGATGATGGCACAATGATGTCGTCAGATAAGGGGTCCTGTCCTGTCTGGAGGCTAGCAGTTTGATCTGGCCGTGGCAATAAGCTTATCAGAGCCGAACCAGATTCGTGGGACCGCAGACGGACTGTGAGCACCCGGACGGGGTAACCAGGCGGGATCTAGATAGACCTAGAGCGCGATCTAGACCTCCGGAGATCGTCTGGGGAAGCTGATCCGGTGGCCGGCTTGCGCCGCCGCGGCGTAGTAAGTACCTATCCTACCTATCCTACCTATCCTACCGTCGTATATGTGCTCGCATGCACTCCTATACCCCACGCCCGTATGCATAGATGTAGAAAATAGCATACCTTAGGTAAGCTACGTGGGAAGACTAGGCTGGCATAATAGATCCTGTTATAGATCTAGTTGACATTAGAGTAATATCTATTATATGCCGCTATTATTAAGGATCTACATATGTGCTTGTAGATTATTGTAGCGTCTTGGTCCGAGAACCTTAGAAAAAGCAAAATCTTATATGCCTTAACTGAGACTATCTTATTTTTACTTTATTATGGCGCTGAGCTACTGAAATATTCGATGTTGATAAATTAGGGGTTCGGTGTGAACTGGAGAGAAAATGTAAATTGAAGCACTTGCGAAGTTTTATTGGATTAATATTAATGACTTCATCCTCTGATTTGCAGCTTGGTAGCCTACTTGATACGGACTTCTCCGAGTACGTTATACGATTTTGTCTAAAATAGAGGAAGATGTATAATTATACCTCAATTCTTATATAAGGAACTATCAGGTCTGAGATCTGACACCCGCACTCCTGTTCGCGCAGACACTTAGATGCCAGAGATATCGGCTGGCGTTACTATATATGTCTATAGGTTGCTTTGGACTAATCAGACGGAATCAGAGGGTCACAATTTCGCGCCCGCTGTCCGGGACCGTATTGCAATCAATAGGAGACGTCGGTAGAAATTATTTCAGCAGCTTCCAAAGCTCAAGGCCTATGTAACGTGTAAGCCTAGGCAGTGAAGTTGGGGAATATAAAAGCCCAGTCCTATTACTACCTATAAACGGGATATTGTAACTATCGCGAAGTAAATTTAAAAGGCATACAGGGGGAGAAAAGTAATTAAGAGAAATCGTCGTCCCGTAAGGAATCCCGAATCAAGCTTCCTTGGAAGCATCCTTTGGCCTGCGTGCCTCACCTAGAATCCTAATAGAAGTTTGGCTCATAGATAGGGTTTGCCGTAGGAGCGCTCCTTTATATCTTATTCTGTAACACATAAAGATGCCAACGCTGCTTGCAAATAAAATTTTATCTATTAATAATTGGGCTACAAAAATTAAATACTTAACTGGTATTGTATGTTCAATTCATTTAACTTAACCATTCCGCCATAGCGTTTCTTTTTATTCTGGTCGGCTTAGTGGCCGGCCTCACATTACGAACTTGCTGTGAATATAAATAATTTCACGTTAAATGATTATTCCTCGCCGCTGGGTCGTCCACGTATATCGTAAAGTCTGTGATAATGGATCGGGATAATTGAAAGACAACCGTGGCGGAAGTAAACGTATCCTAACTAATAAGCAGAGCAGATTATGATTACACTACCCTCTTAACTACTATAAGCTGGATGTCTTCGAGTATTGAAGTACTTCTGCCACTGTAGAATACCTCCATAACCCATCTCAGCCGGTACCTAACCTCTCTCGTACCTACACCAGAACTACGTTACCGTATTGTCAGTGTTTGGGACCTAGGATTGATGTCATACATAAAGTGGCCGTTAGGATAGGTATATTGACCTTGCAATACCTGCCATTCTAACCAGCGATGGCGCTACACGCCTCTTATATACCCAGCATACCCCTATATCCACCCCTTATCCACTTATCCCCTGACATGTGTTCATCAAGAATCTCCTGGAGACGAGATTCCGAAGCTATGACCTCTATAAGGGCTTCTTTCTTTCATTCCCGGGGCAAATTTCTTTTCTTTCAAAGATTACGGTGCTTAAATCTGATTTGTGATTCTTTATTTTCAAGTTAACTTTTCTCTGCTCGGCCTCTGGCATAGATGCTGCTAGAATGTTTTTAGTCCTTAAATATGGTTCTTGAGTAATTTATTAAGTTGAAATACCATTATTACAAATGCGCTATGCTTTAAAAAATAACTTTTTCCTAAAATAGCTTTGACGATAATATTTCAATTTAAAATATTTTGATATGTCCCGACAAAGCCGAGATAATGATACCCTAAAGCCTTATTAAATACTACGGATGGCCACTCGTAAATACATTGTATATCATTATTCGGTACCATGGGTCCTCTACCTTTACTAGAAAGAAATGATCACGTAGCTGGCTCATTTAGGATTTTCCTCTCGTATCTTGACACTATTCTGGTGTAAATCGGTTTATCATCCCCGTTCTCGTCTTAGTCCTGTAGGTTTACATTTAAGGGAGTTACGACGTGCTGTCCTATCAGCGTACAGTGACGCGGCAGCTTTATGCAAAAGGAAGGGTGGCGATGTTATGTCAAGAGACGGCTATGCAGCTGCACTGTAGTGTCATTCTTGCATTGGGCTTACAGGTAATTGGCCGGTGTGGCTGGCGCTTGATTTATCGGGGCTTTGAGGCCTCCCGTGGCTAAGCCTCCCTTCATTACTTTAAAGACTATTGTGTTTATTCCATCGTATAATATGCGACCAACTCTCCCGATCATCTCGTAGGGACACCGCAGGAAGATGTGGCAGTTGGCCAGTGGAGTATTCCAGACATCTACCCTAGTGCGCTGGGATCTCTGAATCCGTCGCTAGGTAGGAATCAACAGAGGTAAGCCTTAGCGGGTGCTGTGGCTAATTTGCTGTGGCCTAATATTACCATCGTGACGTCAAGAGTACCCAGCTAACGACTAGATGCATATGTATAGGACCAGACGAGATCTTTGGAAAGCGGCTCTCCAGAAACTTGAACAATCCGATAAGAAATTAGCGTCAAGCTTTCGGGATGATATTGATACGAGGCTATGCGATGCTGAGGTCAACCCGGTGCTTAAGCAAGCAGCCGAACTCTATAAGGAGTATCGGGAAAAGCTTTTGGAACATAATGAAGGAACCCCGAAGAAAAGATACGCTGCGTGGAATAAGATGCATAAAATGATAAACTCCATAATGCAGTTGAAAGGGCTCTTGGATGCTGGCTTGAAATTTGACCCTTCTGGATACGGTAATTCCATCGATGAACCTGCGTTGTATAATACCTACTAACTTTAGTTATTATATAGGAGCAATTGCTTGGGCGGCCACTTCATTTTGCTTTCAGGTAAAGTCTCATATGGTCAGGCGGTATCTTAACAGGCGTGCTAACACATTTGTAGATGGCTATCAACCATAAAGACAAAGCTGGTTCGGTCCTTGATGGAGCTGAATATTTAACCCACCTACTTGCACGTTATGCTCTAATCGAGACTCGATATTTCACGACACCTTCCAGCGTCTTAGACAAACTTGAATCATGCGTGGTCAGCGTATACGAATCAATACTACAGTATTTGGCAGAAATGAAAAGTTTCCAAAGCCAAACGAAGCTAGGTATACCCATTGTATCTCCTTATAAGCCATACCGAAATCAATTTCAGCATATATCTTACAATTTACCTAGGCATTATCCTCAAAAGCATCACACCCTTGTCCGATAGTGCACTGAAGAAATTTAAAGATTCTGTTTTTATTAAAGACCAAGAGGTGGATAAATGGACGGCACTAATCGAGAATGAATGTAGGAGTATAGACGTATACTAGTTATACTATGGCTCTGCTGATAGTATTATAGGTCATTCAACCCAGATCAAAGAGCTGCAAGCAAGAGCGGAAGCTCTAATCTTACCAATGTATCAGATAGACCAGAAAATATTATATGTTGATGAATATATTCAGAGTAAGTCAGACATGCCAATGCAGGAGAGTGCTTACTTCCTGAGTAGGACAACACAAGCGAGACGTTTTGGACTGGATATCAACTACGAATCCCGGCTTCCATCATAAATCAGCTCGTGATAGGGCCGTCGGACCCGGAAGACAAGCACCCGGGATATGGATTCTCAATGAACCGGAATATAAATACTGGCAGACCGCAATAATCCTTTCAATTTTGTGGCTCTCCGGAGACCGTAAGTGTCTAAATGGCCTCGCTCCCACTGTGATATGTCTAGGCTGACTTAGACTTAGTCGGAACGGGAAAAACCATTTTGATGTAAAAACTTGACCCTTTCCTTTGAGACTGCAATGCTTATATGCTTATATGCTGACTTTTTTTAGGTCAACTATGATCGAGCATATCAGTACTCTTTACGGGAAACAGAACCAATGCACAATGGCTTACGTTTATTGTTCAGCCACACTAGGAACTAACGTTGATTCCATCCTTCGAAGCATCCTAAGACAGCTAGCAGAGAGCAAAAAGGGGCTAGATATGGTGGTAGAACAATGGAAAGCAAAATCATATGGTAAATATTTGCTCACGCTGGATGAAGCTAAAGCGATGATAAAGAATCTCGTCAGCCTCAACGGCAAGATACAAACAACTATTATTATCGATGCTCTCGATGAGATAAACCTGAAGGACTTATCTACTCTATTCGATTTCTTGCATGATCTTCTTCGTATGGATACGACCAACTGCCTGTTAAAGGTTCTACTATCGAGCCGACCGGAAATGCGAGTCAGTGACGCAATTGGCCTTTGGCCTAGAATTAAAGTCAACCCCTCAAAGACGAAATTAGATACACCTCTAGAGCACAGGCGATGAAGGAGAAGATTAAAACGGCGCTCATGGAAAGAGCTCACGGAATGTTAGTATCTCCTCTCTCGGTGATGTTAAACGAAAAGTTGGCCTTGTGCTTATTCAATACTGTTAGGTTTGCCTACGTCGAATTCGCTATTGACTATGTCTGCAACTCACTGGACGGCGGCATGGAAATGGCCCTATATGAACTCCCTAGAGGATGGTTAAGGCACTCTTGGCCAAAGGGGCGCTTCGAGACAGACGTAATCTGTGGGACGAGACGCACATTCATTCAGCTGCAAGACAGGGAGATGTGTCTAGGATGAAGCTGTTTCTTGACAATAACCCTACATGGAGCAAGGAGGAGGTCAACTTTACAGTCTTGCATAAGGCAGCGGAGTGTGGACATGGCCGAGTAGTAGAACTACTCTTAGAAGAAGGGCTAGATGCCAACGTACAAGATAACGAAGGGAAGACAGCTTTACACGAGGCTAGCTCATCCGGTAAGGATAAACTGGTGCGGTTCCTTGTGGAAAAGGGAGCCGATGTAACAGCGCAGGATCACGACGGGGAAACCCCTCTGCACCTAATATCTGGCCAAGGCAACACGGGAATTGTTGAGCTATTATTGGCAAATGGAGCCAGTGTTGACTCTTGGGACAATGAGGGTCGAACTGCGCTACTTAGAGCAGCAGAGAACTTTCATAGTGCTGTGGTACATTTACTGGTAAAGAAAGGGGCGAACGGGGCAATAGCCGACAAGCGCGGGAAGACAGCACTGAACTATATGGCTTCCAAAAGAGACCGTACAGGAAAGGGGCTATTTAGATATGCGAGACAAAACCGGACACACAGCCTTACATCTGGCATCCGTAGCACCCTCCGAAGAAGTCGTTCGGTTACTCTTAGAGAGAGGAGCCATGCCCAATATCCAAAATGACTACGGACAGACAGCATTGCACTTGGGAGTAGAGGTCCAGTCTCTTGGTGTAACGGAATTACTCATTAGACACGGGGCTGGCGTTCATATCCCTGACGCAGGAGGAAAGACAGCAATACACGTGGCTGGAGCATACCTCGACGGGAGGACGAATGCCCCTAAAATGGAAATGGTACTAAGATTACTGCTGGCAAATAAATCAAATGCCAACTCCCTGGATAACGACGGAAGAACGGCCCTCCACGAGGTAATCAAGAAACATCAAGGAATACTGATCAAATCCGCACAAGTGTTATTAGAGAATGGTGCAGACCAGAGAAAGGGGGGAACCCCAATATTCAAGATAACGATGGTAGGACGCCGCTGCATATAGCTCTTATGAAATCCAATAGGAGATTGGCGAGAATTCTGCTGGAGAATGGGGCTAAGGCTGGCATTGTAGATAAGGAGGGGGTTCAAGCGTGGGCTGGTTGTGCTGGTTGTGCGTAGGAAGCAATCGAAGTCTTCATACATATTTCAAGCATAGGTAGATATGGCGCCTGGACATGTGACATCGCGTTGGAGAGTGGTGGGTGATACGATGAGTCAAGCTTGCAGGGGACATCGTGATGTCATCGGCGCGCATTGGCTAGCTAGAACTATGCAGGATTAAATAAATTACTATAACATTAATGGTATATGCCAATGAGACCGTAATTGTCATATAATTCTATACATACATATAAGGCGGATGACTAATCCGGGCAACACAAGATATGCGGGGATCGGGACACACTAAAGTTAACTTTCGGAACCGGGGGTTCTTACACTAGGCTACCTTCCCTAGGTAGGTAAGGTAGCTAAGCCTTAAGCTCCGCGTCCTTCTTTCCCTCCGGAATTATCATACGTCCGTGACTCAACTTCTTTTTGCTATATTGACTTGGCGACTTGTACTTTCCGACATAGCAAACATCGAGAAACCCCCAAGGGCTATAGCAGGTAGTTACTTGAGTTGCATATCCTAGCTACCCACCTACCTACCTACCCACCTACCCTCTAGAGGCACACAGAGCCTCGCATGGTTAAGACTTAGTATCTGATATAACAGCATACTCACTTAGTCGAGCATAATCTCAGACGAGAAAAGACACAACAAAGCCATGGATGCCCGGTGTCAATGCGGCGCCGTCGCGTTTAAAACGCCCCTGCCAAAGCCCCTGGCCCTCTACATCTGCCACTGCGCCGAATGTCGCCGTCAGACGAGCTCTGCCTTCGGCACCTCCGCCATATTCCCCCGGTTCCCGCTGCCTCGCGCCGAGTTGATGTCGTGCTATACGTGAGTGTTGTATCTGTTTGTTTTCTCCTGGTATTTATGCTATGTAATACCTAGGTTAGGTAGTTATACGTACCTTTATATGGTACCTAAGTTATAGACGGGTTGAAGTGTGACTCACTGACTCGCTGGTGACGATGTAGCCGGCCGACACCTTCTGGCCACACACTTTATTGGTAATTACCATGTCTCTCCCCTGGTTTATAACGGCGGTGATGGGTTGATATGATTTATTTGTGTTAGCTATTTTTGCCGCAACTGCGGGACTAGACTGCTTCACACGACACCGGTAGGTGCACGCCATCATCGGTGATACATGCAACGTATTCGCTAATACTATGCAGGGCAAGAACGTTGTCTCCGTCAAAGGAGGAGTACGTATATCCTCGCTTTATCTTTAGTTTTCATCTTAGTTGTGCGGTGTATAAACCATATAATCACCCACGAACCCTCAACCCATGACTACCTTACCTTACCTACCTTACCTACCCTACCTACCTAAATATCCCATCTAACTCTAACATGGACAACCACTAACTTCCCATACTCCCAAAGTGCATAGATGGGCTCGACTGGTCGGCAGCCATCCACATATGGACCAAATCAGCCATGATCCCCATCCCCGAGGGCTCCGAGACATACTCGGAAGAGCCCACGGAGTCTGACTACTGCGCCTCGCAGGAATCTCTTGACCAACCCTTCGACCGCGCGGGTATACTCGTGAATAGCGGCGCGGCCCCGACGGCGGCTGATATAGCGGGGGAAGCTGCTCATACGGGGCCTGTGAAGGGCGCCTGCGAGCTAAGTGGATCATAGGCCATGTTGAAAGTTTTGATGAGCGGCGTTGGCGCTCGTGCCTGGTTGTTGGTCGATGGTTGCTGGTGGTGTAGCGATGGTAAATTTAAATCGGAAAAGTTATCTATGTACAAGATACCCTCGTTTCACTTAAGTTCTATCTGTTAAGGGCTATTCAGCCCGGCGGGGGTCAATAGGGGGATTATCGTGCCACTCTTGATCCCCTGATCTGCCGATTTTCGGTGATCTCCGAGTGTTTGGCCGGATCGAATACGTACCTAACATAGGAAAGTCAAGGAACGCCGTTCTCTTTACGGTCGGAGGAAGCCGTCGATGAATCTACGATGGGAACGGAATTAAGATGCTAGTACGGTTCAGATACCACTGATAGCCTTCCCAACTCAAGCCCCTTCTCATACCGCTTCTTAGCAGCCGGGACCTCAAACAGCAACAGCCCCAAGGCGAACATGAGTAGGATGGTGAGGAAGAAGGGACCCAAGATTGTAGCATAGAGCGCATTGAAAGTCTGTCCGGCGACGGGGCCCTCAGCAGCAGATGAGACGCACATTATATATACCTACGTTGATCATCAATTTAAATCCTCACCAATATCCTCCAAATGAAACCCTACAGAACTGAATGATAACCTCCCCGAAGTAATTTAGATAACGACTCCAGTAGAAGAAGCCCGAGTCACAAATCACACTGCGATCATTCCTCGACCGAAACACATAATTTATACACGCCACTCACGCTCTCCACAGCAAAGGCGATACTAAACAAAGCCACACTTGCTATACCCAGCCCTATGTCGAAGGAGACTCAGGGGTGGTAGCTATGGATGGCGGGGAAGTTTAGGATGCATAGTCACGAGCAACGAGACAGCCCACGCCCAAAGCATGTGGAAAATCCAAAAGCCGAGGAACGGGAAGAACTAATCGCGTGCGCCGTCGAAGTCCGTAATATTATAAGACGATAATTCCCGATTAGAACCCCATCGAGGAAGAAAGAAAAGTACGGATAGAGCCTGTAAGTTTATCGAACTCGAGGATTTACGCTATCGCGAAGGAGAGCAGCTGATACGCGAAGGTAACCAGGAGTACGATGGAGAAGCGGTAGCCGTCGAGGACGCGTACAGGACCCATCCTCTCGTATCCCCTAAATCTATAAATCAAGTTCCAGCTATTTCTATTTTCGTATTATTAGCTGGTTACTTATCTAAGGCCGATAGTGAATTAAGTATGGTTGAGAATTAAACATAAAAGGCTAGCATGAATCATTTGCGTACCTACCTTAGGTACCTAACCTAGGCAGGATCTAACAATAGACAGAGAACATCTACGTCGAGTCTTAAACTTCATCTCTCTTCCTCCCTACCGAACAAGTGAACATAAACTCATCAACCTCACCCCGTGGCATCTAATCAAACATAGACATAACCAGACTTCATTACTTATTGAACGTGAGACATGAAACCTCGGACCCCTATTGAAATGGAAACTATCAGATACAAGGGGCCAAGGTACTCCTAAACCCCCACAGCCAGCCAGCCAACCGACCGAATAATCATGTTTGTATGAGAATTGGACCTAGAAACGCCTGTCTCGACCTAAACCTTCCCCACGAGACGGGCGAAGACGCATATGTGCAATCTGCTCAGCAGCAACTGTACTCCCCGAGGAGCCCCCGACGCCTAATCTTATTTAATCAAATACCTTCACGGATAGAACAGTCAACTTATCGCCAACTCAGCGTTCCCTTCTCCCTCCTCGCACCGCCTACAGCCGCCACGCCCGCGCCGCCAATAGTAATGCGCCGTCCGCGGTTGCTGGCAGCCTCCAACCTCCTGTCGCTCGGGCTGGTCAGTGCGCTCGTACCCCTTACGCTGTTGCTTATACCCATCCGTCTGGCCTGGCCCGGCGTGAATGCTTTCGACTCGCGGGTTCCCATGTCCGGCGGTGAACAGCTGATGGGAGGGCTTCTATATCTTTCCGCGCTACCGCGTCGTAATCGTGAGATACCGTTCGTGCTCGACGCTAAGGGGGGGCCTGCATAGCTGTTGCTGGTCTTATGATAGTTGCCGCCGATAGATCCGATCGAGGACACTCGCCTAGAGACCACAGCCGGACCCGTCACGCTTCCTGCTAGCGAAGAGAGCCGCCTTGGTCTCTTGTTGGCGTGGATTGCCGAGCGAAGCTTAGACGTGTCAATGATGGCCGAAGTCTCCGAGTCGGATGATGGAGGGTGGTTTTCGTCTGACGACATACTTTGAGGCACTGGTATGGAAGACTTTGGACTTGACGATAACCGCATCTTGGGGGAGTTGATGTTACCAGCTCGCGACACGTCGAGGTTACGCAATGGGCTAATCCGACCCTCGCTGCCGGGTGAGGACGTTAGGTTTATAGAGATCGTAGGTCCGGTGGGCGAGCCGTTAACTTCCGACGGACGAGATTTCGACAAAAATCCTGCCTGGAACCTATTAGGCTTCGCAACCGGAAGGCTTGTCGTCTCGGGGATCGTCAGCTCGGTACTGGAATCATCTGCAGTGTCATCTTTGTGCAAGTAAAACGGGATAGGGGGGATCGCGGGTACAGCCTTCTCGGGTGAGCTACGCTCCGGCGAAGAGTAAAACTTCTGGGGCGTCTTCTCGAAGTCGGCTAGGGTGCCCGATTCGCCGTCGTCATCACGCCATCGTACCGCCCGCTTCGAAGTCTTCTTAACCGGAGTAAACGAGACGCCCTTACGCGCGTTAAGCGCTTTTCGACGTCGGGGGGAGCCCTTGACCGGAGAACCAAACATTTGTGGCTGGGAGGCTACGACAGCTGCTAATGCTGGGTTAGGGATGGGCTTCATCGCGTCTTTTCCCATGCTTATCCTCGTCGTCTTCTTGCGCTTCGGAGTCCCGCGCTTCGTTGGCGGAAATGCCTCCATCGGCATCTTGGCCCCGTCTGGCTTAACTACTTGTGAGGAGGCCGCATATCCTGTCTCTAGTAAACGGTTTATGATACTTTTAGCATGCGCAACAGCCTCGCCCTCGCTCATATCTATCGTCTCTGATAGCGAGGCGAGGATTTCAAACTGCGCGGTAAGAAGGACTTGCATAATCCCCGAGTCACCGGCTTTATCCTGATCGAGAACCTCGCGGTCGGCTTCGCGCGCAAACTTGGCTTTCCATAGTTCGGCTTCTCTAGTGAGGCTTTCGATCTCGCCATTATCCACATATACATCCCCCTTTGGTAGTTGGTTGATACTATGTTGGAGAGCTCCGTCGATAGCGCGCTCCCAATTCATTCTGTTCAACTTTTGGTGGATGTGTTGCCGACTATCCTCAAGTTCTAGCTGGATTCCCATCGCCATTTTGCGCATGGCGGTAAGATTTGACGGCATTGTATCCTCGTCCTCTCTCATATCGCAAACCGTGTCGAATGCGGCGATCCACGATGACAAAAGACCTATGCGACGCTCGACTCCTCTCTGCTTCTTCATTAGGTTTACCTTCTCTTGCCTCTCAGATGACGAGTTCTCGTATGCCGCCTGGATCCTCTGAACTCCTTCCCTGACCGACCAATTCCTCTTCTCTAGTTGTTTTTGGAATTTAGCAAAGAAGGTTTTCTCGGCATCCTTCTGCTGGGCTTTGAGCTCGTTGATCAACGCCATCTGCTCGTCGATTTTGACAAGAAAGTCCTTGACGTGTCGGTTGACGTTGAAGACATTGCGTGTCACTTTAGTCTGGATATTCTTCGCCCTATTGGCATATCGTAGCGTATTCTGAGTTTCGTCGAAGTGCACGCTAGACGGGCTCACACAAACGATCATGACCGTTTTACAGTTGCCGCCCAGCGAGAATTTGAGAAGTCGTGTCAGCTTGCTGTTCCTATAGGGGACGTGGTTCTTCTTTCGGGGGTCGCAGAGTGCATTAATACAGCTGCCCAGTGCAAGCAAAGACTTGTTAATATTAGCACCCTCCATCAGGCGCTCGCCTCGATTCTTGGTAGCGCTAGCTCGCTCGCTACCAGCAAGATCGATAATACTTAGAGTAGCCATCGTATGGGGTTCGTTGACGGCGGCGTTGCGGTCTTTCTGGGCAACGTTGATCTGCAAGACCGCGTGGGATCGTGAAGAAGTGGCATTCGCTTCGGTGGGTGATACCGTTCGGTATTCGTTCCCCTGAACGATCATGTCCATAACCTCTTGAACATCCTTGGGGTGATGGCTTGTCAGTCCTGAAACTGTTACAGCTTGGTTGGAGTCCTCGCGAAGCATCAGCCCTTGCTTGCTACCTCCGGGAACTAGCAGATCTCGAATGGTCTCGTTGTAGATCTCCAAGTACGACAAGGATATATCAGTTTGCTTTTCGTCGCTACGGTCGGCAATCTTTTCGAAGAGTTCCTGCATTGTCAAGAATATGATACCGGGCATCTGGGCCGTGCCGGTGATTGTGTGCGTTTTGCCACATCCCGTAGCTCCATATGCAAATACTGTGGCATTATAGCCGTCTAGTACGCTATCCAGTAGGTTCTTCGTTGTATCTTCGTATACTTCTGTTTGCGTTGTGTTCTCGTCGAATATGCGGTCGAAAGCGAAGACTTGATCTTTGACTTTCTTGCCATTCGGTACTACGGATCTCGAGAATCTTTGTATCGGGTTATCCTCCGGCGGGTCAAACACTCTACAATACGTCCAAGTTAGTTATTATAATGTGACATCTGTTACGTGAATACTTACAAGCATCTGTCATCGACCACTTTAATAACGGATCGTATGCCACCTTGCTTGAGTTTTGGAGTGGGAGCCGCAGCCAGGGAGCCATCCCCTAGAAATAACGCGCCGTCGTCGTTCCTTTGTCTACACTACTACGTTAGCATGTCTATCTCGGTGCTACGGGGCCGGCGTTGGCGTTGGCGTACAGTTGTGCAGCTTCTCTAATGGTAAATGGTCGAACTCGAACTTTTGACACGTCAGCATCATCTGGTTTACTATTTTATACGGCAAGTCTAGCTTACCTGCGACCGTGATAGATGATGCTCCGGGGTCTATCACAGCCATTTTGGATAGCTCTATTTTGTCCGTCTTGATTATCCACCTCTTTAAAGTCGTCTGAAAATTAAGCTAGAAGTGTCGACATAAACAATATCAATAAACGGGTAGCGGATGTCGTTGCCGTGTGAAAGAAATCAGTGCCCGTCGCGATTTTGAAAATTTAAATCGATTAACGAGCGTATATACACCTGCTTAATGGGTGTTGTCGAGCTAGATGAGTTAGTAGTAAGAAGTTACGTTGTGGAAGGACCACGTAAAAAATATCGTCATCAGGAGCTAAAATGTGGATAGAAAGTGTTGCAGGTCGCTAAGGTAATAAGTATTGAAACCCATGTTGATTTTTGGCTTTAAAACTTCACCAGGGCAACCGGTAGCCGCCTTGTTTAGATGTACGTATGTACATAGTGCAAGCGTGTGCTACCGTGTGCAAGCGTGGCAGCCCTAACCATAAAATGAGTGGGGCAAGAAAACAGACTTCCGGCATATGATTCGCAAGATTACAGTAAGCCTAGCTGGACCTACGCACCCCGGACTTTTGTTTCAGCAGGTTCTAAGCCAATTAAAGACAAAGTCTCCACTGACAACTCAGCTCGATTGAAATAGGGAAGGGGATTGCATGATCGAATATAAACCCCTAACCTAGTATGTAAAAGTTGAGGCTTGCAAGAGCATGAGCTAGGAAGGATGTAGTTAGGTAAGTGTTAAGAGAATTTAATCGACAAAAGTTTTACTCTAGAAGCAAACGAAAAAAGTATCAGCTTAATGTAACTGTACCCCTTAAAACTCCAGTCATCAGGACATATTTGCACTGTTAAGGTACCTAATAAATAAAAGTTTATCATAAAACCTTCACTTATTCTAGAACATTAAAAGACGTAGATAAGGTAAAAATATAATTCTTCATTATATACACTAGGTATAGTTACATATTATATATGTTCACGGCCATCCTACCTCTTCGCAGTTCCACCAAGAACCCCCGGGCCATCCGCAAAGCTCGTTTGATTATAAGCACCTAGCTCGTCTCTCCCGACGAGGAAATTCTCGGGAGGGCCGAGATAACTGGGTCGCACGCCGCCTAGATCAAGCACAATCTTCTGTACGATGACGCTCGGCGCTAGTCCCCAAACCCTGAGCGTGTATGCTCCCTCTTGAGCGATGTTCCAGGTCGTCGTGGTGTTATGACCCGGTGCGAGCCCCCAGATAGCGTCGGCGACGGCGTGTCCCCAACCGGGAGGCATACCCGCTCCGACGCTCTCGCCCACGAAGCGGACAACTTGTGGCTCAGTCTGCTCTGTGCCCGCGGGGAAAAGAGACACGGCAAATTCGAGGGGTGTCTTGTCGGAGAGGTAGTTCTGGGTGGGCGAGAGGTACAGCGTTACGTTGGCCTTCGAGATGTTGGTAAATAGATACAAGTCATATTCGAGAGCCGGGGCCGACTCGGTAGTTTGGGGCGGCGTAGTCTGCGGCCAAAGAGTCACGCCACCAAGCGTGCGTCCGTAGTTCTTCAGCGTGTGATATTTGATCTCCGAGTCCGTCGCTATGTCGGACGGCGTGTAAATGCGTTGGTAGTTCGGCCCTTCGATGGCTACGTGCTTATCTGACTCGACAAATCCCTGGGTGAAATTTGACGGGACCGTACGTTGGTTAATGGGAAGCTGCACGATCGGTTTGCCGTACCAGCTTGAAAAGCCTTCCCGGCCGCAGCCCGCCGAGAAGTTGATGTTGGCCACCGTGTTGTTGACGATTTGGGGTGCATTCTCCCAGTCTATCGAAACGAAGACGCGAGAATCCGTACCATTATCGGGACCTACTGTCCCCTTGTATTGTGACAGTTGAACCCAAGGAATATCTGTTTCGGCCGACCAATCGCAATTCAACGTGCCTCGCGAGAATACATCAAACCACCGCGCTGCAGGCCCATAGGGGTCTAATGGAGGAAGCACAAGAGTATTGCCCGAGTTGCCATGATATTTATCATCGCCAGGGATGCTAGCGTTTAACCCTTCCACGGCGATGCCAACATTACCTGCTATCGACGATACGGCGGTCTGGACGTAAGCCATGGCCGGAAGGACATTCCGCATCGGCTGCTGCCAGTAACCGTCATATCCAAAGTGAGTTTCTATATAATTAGTAAAGAACATGTGAGCAATTTAAGGTAGCTCGACTTACGATCCAGCATACGCTTCCACTTCCCATCTAATAGGCTATCCCATCTTGCCGTAAGGCTGCCGTCGTCATTGAAACGAGATAGGACATGAGATATAAGATCATTTGCTGCATTTCGGTGTTGATTCGCGTAAACCATATTCTTTTCCGCACCAATATGGACCTGATGAACGATTTGGCCGCCGAGAATAGGGTGCAGAACCATCTCAAAGAACGCCGGCTGGTGAACTTCGTCCAACAGGTCGTAGATGGCTTGCGCATCATCAGCCAGACCTTGCCATTGGCCCAATACCGCATCGCCTTCGTTATAATTGATGACCGAATACACGTAAGGCTCTACCAATTCGAATTTCCTTCTTGCAGCGAACATTCCGAAGCGTGTTATAATCTCCGTGATAGCTGTAGCATGCTCTGACCCGAATTCGCGGGCCGCCCAAGCAAGTGTCCAGTTGGCTACCCCATCTACATCCCACTGCTTGATGTCATATGCCATGTCTAAGAAGTGACTGAGTGGGATCTCTAGGGGCTTCAGGTCTCCGACGTTAACAATCCATATCCTATCAGCACCGTGGGAATATGCAAGCTGCATCTGCTCTGCAGTTTTTTCCAGTTGGATGGTGTTTATCCATTTATAATTTCTGGTATCGCCGACGTAATCAAAGTGGTAATATACACCAGCTCCTCCAGATCGCGTTGTCTCGCTGTCGATGGGTACTCTCCGGATATTACCCCAATTGTCATCCGCCCATAGAAGGGTTATATCCTCTGGAATCGTAAGGCCTTGGAGGATATATGACATGACTTCTTTATACAGGCACCATAGCTGAGGCGCTTCGACGGCTTTAATATCTAGCACATCTTCGATGATGGCGCGTTGGTTGTGAACAAGAGTCTCTAGCATCTCGACGATCACTTCGACGCCTAGGCCTTCAATAGCGGTGTCGCCAGATCCCCGCATACCCATAGTCCATAAACTATTGCGCGCATAGGGCTTCGCACGTTCCGCCCCGTAAACAAAGTACTCGTCGATCGTTTTATTATTTAAATTATACGCCCAGGGACCTTGGCCTTTGCTAGTGTAAAACGTGCCGAATTCATTCTGTGCGCGCATCATCGGCTCCGTATGCGAACTCCCGAGCACGATCTCCCACGCATCAGCTAGAGGCTGATTCGCTGGGTCATCGATCTCAAACATAGTGCCCCAGAGAGCAGGCCATAGGTAGTTCGCTCGTAGCCGAAGGAGGAGCTCGAATACGTTGGAGTAAAAGTCGGCGTTATAACCAACTCCATAGGGCGTATCCGGGTAGTTCCATTGGACCCATCCTGATAATCCAGGCTGCTCATCGTTGATGAAAAAGCCACGATACTTAACCGAAGGAGATCCCTGGACTTTGTCATCTGGTAGGACATATATTTCCTTCGACTGCTTGATAGGGACATCGGCCCACCAATACCACGGGCTCACGCCGATCTGCTCGCTAATATCGTATATGCCGAAGATAGTTCCGCGAGGGTCGCTACCTGCTATAACAACCGCTTTTGAGCATCCGGCAACTGGATTTTCAACAATTTTAGTCGTGAATGATTCCCACTTTCCTTCGATATCCGAGACGTTCAGCTTCCCAGCACTAACCAAGTCGTCAATCGCCTTGGAACGTCCCAGCGTGCCAGCAATTATGACGGTGCTTTCAGCCGACGGATCGGCATATTCGGGACCGCGAAAGTATTGTGTATCATTAACCGCATACTAGGTCACATATGTTAACAGGTGATTACTAGGAAGACCTCACATCCACCACTTGGGTACCCAAAGGTTTACAAGACAGAGATATTTAAGTTCAAAGGCTACTTGGCTTTCGACCGATCGCATATTCCACGTATTTAGTACAATAGAGGGTTCTGAGGTCTGCTTACATGTGTGTAATTCCGCGTGATTGGCCTGTATTCGTACGATGCCGGTTCAGCACCAGATTCCCCGTTGCTCAATGAGAAGTTGGTTCCCGTCACTCGACCAAAGTCCTTGGCGAGATCGCCCGCAGCACGAATGACTCCCCAATATTCATTGTCCGACACCAGTATCTGAGGCTGGGAAACCGGGCCGCCAGCTATTTGGAAAGCGCCCTCGCTGCTAGTGAAGCTGATTATCTGCTGCTGTCCGAGGGCATTAGTGAAGGGCACGAACCCAGCCACTACGGACAGCAATTTACATATTAGGGGCTGTAGGTGCATAGCAGGATATAGCTATTTGACCCGTTTCTAGAGGGGACCACCTTAGGGAACAGGCAACGTTAAGTTAAGGGTATACAAACGCCCCAAGTACGCCTAGTATCTCACGGGCATGCTCAAATACCATAATCATACAGCGGATCATAGAAGAAATATATACAAATCCCAGCTATTTGGCCTCGGTAGGATTAGAGCGAACTGCCCCGACCCGCAGCTAGACCATCGTGAAGGCGGAACAGACATCTCGGTTCCGCTAAGCTCATTCGCATAATTTTTACGTAGTAATGCCATTCATAGAGAGGATACTACCCAAGATCCTATTGATTGCCAAGCACGAAGGTGCCTGAACTGGCTATAGCAGATGTAAATAGTACTCCGCATTGGGGTTGAATATCTATGTTGGGAAAGGTAGAGAAGCTCGGAATGGTGGAAGTCGGTTGGCGGATAATTTGGAGAAATGCGATGGAAAGTCCTAAGATGGGGGAATTCGCAATATGCTTGGAGTTCCCCGCAGAGCGCTAAACTCGCTATAGTTAGAGATATTAATAGTGTGCGGAGTGCCTTACAGTAAAGCACCTCGTGGAATAAATAGGCGGTAACCGTCCCGTACGGCCGGTAGTAGAGCCTCGATACTATCCTTGCCTTTCACATTTACCCGGGAATATTACCACCCAATCCGGTGTCCCGAGTCACATCTTAGGTCATCGCTAAAGGAAGTAAATTATAAGCAAATAGAATAAATTCTTATCGTTCATATGCCTCGTGATGCTTCCATGTCAGACAGCTCAAGTAGTCTGTAGATATCTTCTATTTACTCATATATTAGTACATATCGATTCACTAAAGATAAGATGGCGGTGACCCGGAACAGTTCCATTAATCGGTTTCGTGGAATGTATACCAAGACGGAATACCACCAGCTTCTTGTCTCCGCCAATCTCTCATGTGGTGCTCTGGTCGAGGTTGAGATTCAGACAGCGTACTCGATTCGGAAGGCATATGTTGAGAATCCTGGCCATCATTCTTAAACCAAGATTGCAAGTCGAACTTGGTCCCTTGGAATCTCCAGGGTCCCAAAGCCGGGCTAGGTATAGGGGCAGGGGGGTCTTCGGTACAACCCAGAAGAGAGTGGGGTTGATAGAGATGAGAGCTCTTCGGCCACTTCGTGGGAAGAAATTGTCCAGCTTCGATAGGTAGAGCGCCCCTTAACGCTTCTACTTCGTGGCCAGACTCCCAGACGTGTACCATATCGGTTTGATCGAGATTAGGGAGCTCACCTTTATGGAACCTATAAAACTGTCGAAGTACAGCGTCAACCCAGTAACGGCAGCCTACATTTTATAAAATAATCAGTATTCTTCTCTAGACAGCTTTTCTAATGATAAGACGCAGAATATATCCTCACCTCGGCCTTGTTGGAGTTGATATCGAGTTACACCGGACTTTTCCAACCGATCTAACCAGTCCTTAGCCTTGGTATGTGTATTAACCTCGTTCCTAAAGCTACAGGCATAGCCCTTGAGAAGCCCAAATTCGGCATGGTCCCTCTCCGCCATGCACATAGTTGCCCCCTTTCGGCAAATGGTAATGGTATTGCCACGAGCATCAACCTGTTTCAGTTCGATGGTGATATTTTCAGCCTGGGGGAGTTCGAGAATGACTATCCAGTCGTTACAATCTTCAAGATAGCCTTCTAAGCCATACCTAATCTCTCGCTCCCGGGCCGCAAGCCAGCATCCCGTTACAGGCTTGGAAATAAGCCCGTGCCAATCTGCTTCATGCGAGAGAAATATTGTAGGAACGAATCCAGAGTCGGATGCGTGGCGAAGGCAGATGCCCAGCAGCTCTTCAGGTGTGTAGCGGATAAAACTGGAAGAGGCCATGGCAAAAATGGATACGCTGTTATTATGGGCGTCGTAAGTGAGAGAAGATCTCAAATAAGTAAGCCTATAACAGTTGAAGAGCACGTCGTCCTAAAGAATATTGTAATAGGCAGAGTAATAAGTAAATTTCCATTGCACAATCTCTTTTTTATAAAGGGATGGCCAACGAGTATTAGTAGGAAAACTCCCGTAAGAGGGCATGAATCAAATGAAAAGGGTAATCCACGACACTATTCTTTATCAAAGCCATGAAGAACTCACGGTATAACAGGATAGTATCGTCTAGTTGAAGGTATGATTTACATCTCTTAATACAAGGAACTTGGTATCTAAGGCAGTGGTAGACTGTCTTTAATATGAAAAGAATATCTATCAGCCATACTTAATAATTAAACATCAGGAGAGTTCGCAGAACAACTTACTGCTATTCAGGGCAACCTATACGATAGGTATTTAGGCATGTGACAAAAGTTTCGGTCTTGAGTAAATAGGTAGGTACCTAGGTAGGTACCTAACCGTATCACTCGAAATGCAAACTACCTGTATAGTAGTCTTGTCTACCTACCTATATTATAAAACCAAGATTAGCCCAACAATAAAGCGCCATTTCTTATACTCCGGAGTTTGAGGAGATAATAGCACTCAAGTCATTATCATGTGATATGTTTACATCTTTCATTATTTTTGACAAATCTTAGCCACTGAATTAGTTCCTCCCATTAATCAACCAAGTATAGGTGTTTATCACACCTGTCTAATAAAGTCTAGTTTACAAGCGAGGTAGGTACCCATCGGTTTACCCTAACCTTTCAATTATCCGTCAGTCACTGTCCTTCCCTAACTTTGATGAAAACCTCAACTAGATCCATAGGATCCTGCACGCCATCAAGGCGATGAACCCCCTGAACAACAAACGCTGGAACACCCGACCCTCCAAAAACCTCCTTGTTTTTCCTAGCCTCCTCATCAACCACATCCACATCAGCATCGGAATCCAGCCACGCATCTACCTCGGCATCATCTATGCCAGCCTTTACCGCGACAGCCTTCAAAACCCCGCGCTCCGAGACATCCTGCTCGCGCGCTTGATATGCATCCAAAAGGCCTTCGACAATAGCATCGCGTATCTCGCTACTCTTAGTGGAGCCTAGCCGGATGAGCCGGTGGGCTTCCCGTGTATCGGGGCCGATCCTGCCGCCCCACATAAAGTCGATTCCGGCAGCGCGGCCGGCCCGGTTCATGCGCAACGTAAGCGCCGCGCGCTGCTTAGGGGTTAAGTGCGCGAGGCGCGTCTCGGCGAGTTCCATTTTATCCACGCTATGTGGCGCCTTGTTGTATTCAAGATAGTAGGGCGACCATGTTATGGCGAAAGTATCCGATTTGCCGCCGGGGTACGTCTTCTGGTATAGCGAAATGGCGCGGTCGAGGTTGCGCTTACCGATGTAGCACCACTATTCCTTAGTGTCAGTCTAATGCAAGATCTCTAGGTACTTTGTCGATGGGTGGCACCTAAAGGGTTCGTGATTTATCTCTGATGTACGTACCGCGCAAAGGAAGTCGAACACGACTTGGACTTCAATAACAGCCATTACTTATTAAAATGTTTGTTTCCAATAGTAAAACTAACTTAACTAGGCGATTGTTTCTTAGGAATGATCGAGTTTCCTAAAAAAATTCTAGTTTTGAAGCTTCTTATTTCGGTCTTCGGCTCGTTTAGTTCACCGGAAAGGTATTGAATCCCGGGTTCCTTTCGCTTCATAGGATCACCAAAATTGTGGGCTTTGTTTCTCGGAGTGATGTATTTACCGGGACTAATGTGATGACGTCACAGCAATAGAATGAGAATAAAATATAGGAACGGGCACTTCCAAATATTTTACGAAGTCTTAATCAATTCACATTCCATAAGATATATCTACCAATTAATCTTACTGCATGCATCTAGTGCCGCCCCCTATTAGTCCATCTTAGCCATATAAGGTTGCCTTGCGTTAGATTTGGCTCACCCCTACTCATGCGCCGCTGATATCAAGCATCGTCTGTAAGACAGTGATGAAATATGTCAGCAGGCTATGATCTAAAGGATGCGGCACAGGACTAAGCTACATATATTCTTTGTTTGTGTTAACTATATGTACTTGTCTTGTCCCGGTCCCCATCATGAGTACCTGCATTTCCTTTTTAAACTTCACAGTAAATAGGCTACGTACAAATTATATGCGCAGTCCTTCATCTCGGTATTTCATCCTTTAAACGACAACTAAACTCTTACATAGCCTAACTTCCTTTTTCGACCACTCCTTAGCATCATGATATTCAAGTATCTTCTACTTACCTATTTCGTCAGCATACCATCGCTTGTTTCATCGCGACCTGTCCCAAATTTGATTTCAGCTCGTGTAGATGAGGCCCAGAATGACAACGCTTTACCCTCATCAAAATGGCGAGACAATATTAGCCAGTCGATAAGATTGATGCAGACGAATCTAGAGCTTCAACATCTGCAATAACTCAACGCCGGGATCACTTACATCTACCGTACGCCCAAAGACAGCACAGTATAAGAAAATTGCAATATCAAATATGATCAATGATTATGGATAGGTGCCTAGGTACCTATCCATGCTATACAACAGCAGTATATCGAGTAAAAGTCACATTGTGCGCCGAGCAAGATACCCCCTAAAAAGAAATGCACACAAGACGGGCCTCTAGTGGAACTTCTACGAAAACATGTGGACGGGGAAAATATATATTATTAGGGGTCACTGCAAAATATATGCCTTTATTGACGCCGAGACCATCCCTAATTCCTAGTCGTTTCCTCAATCATTGGGCAATATCTGTAGGATGAGGTATTGCGAAAACCAGCGCCGGCGTCCGCATGCTGTAACCCGCTTATCCGCCGTCGTCATTATTCATAAAAGGTTTCCATGGGCCGCGAACGACGCGTGGGTATTTCGCGTCTTATCATGGTCGTGCCAGGGACTGGACGAAAGATTTGAACTTGGTTCATGGGCCGCGTCCAGTTCGAGCGACAGTAGTTGTTGCAGCGGTGCTGGCTGAAGAACGAGCTTATGCCATCGGGGCCAAGGTCAGTCACGCCATAGTCGCAGTTTCGCGACAGGATGACGGGGTCGGAGAGGACAATCTCGTGCTGATAGATGCCGCCCTGGAGATCGCACAAGACGAACTGGCCGCCTGAGATGTGGTAGCTGAAGTGACTGAGGGCCTGCATGGCCTCTCCCCATGCCTCTGAGTCGTCACTCCATCCGGTGTTGCTGTTAAACTTTTGATAGTTTTGGATGAAGGGTTCGCACAGGACACGTTGCCTTGCCCTGGCGCCCTGCGTGAATACCCATACAGTGGGTACGTTGACCTTGACGGATTTATTGACTACGTTGCTTTCATTGAATCTATTGACGATCTCCAGAGCCTTATTGACAGCTTCGATATCAAGAGTGAAGTAGTCTTCCTCGAAGACAGCACCGGTCTTGAACCACTTGATGACGCATGCCTGGCCGTTGCGTGAGCCCGAAGTGTAGCTTCCCTTAGCTACCCACCGGAACGCGCCCTGGGAAAAGGGGTTATCAAGCTGGTGGGTTGGGATAGTACACTCGCCGGAGATGTTGTACCTGCCACTGTCAAGCTCACCAGTCGACGGAGTATCGACACGGTGCCCATGGATGCAACCCGCGCATCGCGATACGCCAGGACCCTTGGAGAACTGGTTAGCTGAATAGGATGACGGAGGCAGATTGCGGCCGCAGGAAGCACACTCGCGCATAGTGGAATCCATCTTTGAAGATGTGAAGATCGAAGTCTAGCCGTGGTTGTTGCACGCGTAATTTGTTGATGCGTTTGGAATTGCGTTGGGAAGGATTTAAATATTTACCCAGAAACGACATGTCAAATTTATATGTGTGGGAAACACTAGGACGGGAATATGCAACCCCTCCTACAGAGGTACCTGCCTTAGGCACCTAACCTACCTACCTACCTAGGTACCTAGGTAGGTAACTTACCTTCCTGCGTTGGTGCCCGTGCATCGTGTTGCCTTAATATTGATACTAAGGTAGGTACGTATGGGACTTCAGCCATGCTACCTAAGAAGGAGAGGGGCTGGAACAAAAAAGAATTGTTTAAGGCACCTGAGGTAGCTTGGTAGAAAACAATAGTAACAATGTGCTTTTATCGTGGAATTTCAATTTCTTTCTGTCAAGTACCTGAGGACGGCAGGCCGCCAGTATGGTGATGAGTCGTTATTGTACAAGGAAGAAAGGAAGTTCCAAGTCGAGGTCGATCATGCTGGTGTATATGTGATTAGTCAAGATGCCGCCGTTTGCATATTCGACATTACTCTCGAACCTAGCAGCAGGTCCTTTCCGGGAAACTTGAAGTATAATCTTTTTCTGCCGTTCATGGCTTATCTACACGTTTACCCCATGGTTAAAATGACCAGAATAGCAGCCCCCAAAAGATATGATATCACGAATATCGACTTGTATAAGCGTTTGACTAAGACGTAACCGTAAATATACCTCGTGGTTTTATATTGTTATTTTGATAATAACATATATTGGACTCTTCCCCTAAGAATAATATCACATTTCAGTCATTGTCCCCCTTTTCGCCTGGGCCAAGAATTGTATACTAAACGGGTACTCGATTCATTCCTTCATCTAGAAGACGATGTCTAGATTTAACACAAAGTATCGATAGAGCGCAATACATGTATCGCTGGCCCATTACTATTAGTATTGAAACCCTGCCGTCGTCGCCACGGTACCGAGACAGTTTACCTGAGCTCTACCTATAAGTCGTAATACCGTGTTTGAAGTAGGTTTTAGAGCTTCCCATACAATACATGATAGGAGACGACTTCAAGCTTTTGCTGTGCCTAATATATGCTCGCTGCTTGGATATCTAGTCGGGAATATCTTTGTATGCGTTCCCGAATAGATCCGGTCCTATCCGGCTGTAAGTGGGGGACTACCCCGATCTAGTGATGCCGTGGACTCCGATCCCGGCCGGGCGGAGAAGCCAACACTTATCTTAGATAATATACCAGGTTTCTGTTATTAAGTAGCAATTTTTGATCGGCAGTATGATACATATAGACCTATGACAAGAGACAGAAGCTTCAAAGAAAAACCGCCGTGCTTTTCAACGGCCAGCAAACCCCCAAAGACGTCGCGATTTTCACAAATTGTTTGATAAAGCGATAATGGAGCTCTATCAGTTCACGGCAACCCAAGCCCTTGCGAAACTCAAAGACGGCTCAGTAACAGTGGAAGAGTATGCTCGATCGCTACTGTCACGAATCGAAAAGAGAGACGATGCTGTCAAGGCCTGGGCATATCTCAGTCCGGAATACGTAATCCAACAGGCAAAGCAGCTTGACTCTGTTCGCCCTGAAAACAGGGGGCCTTTGCACGGTATCGCAGTTGCGGTAAAAGATATCATGTATACGAAGGGTCGTTCTATTCTTCTTCACTACTCACATGAGACCACTAATTCCTTGTAGACATGCCGACGCAGCATAACTCCCCGATCTACGAGGGAGACGAGCCAAAGGTCGACGCGGCAGCTGTCGCAACGCTGCGCCAAGCCGGCGCTTTGATACTAGGTGGGGTGTTTATAAGTTCCTGAAGAGTAAATGCACCCGAGTATTAATCAGTTAATGCAGGGAAGACTACCACAACAGAATTTGCATCTACCGCAGCTGGGCCAAAAACACGGAACCCGCACGACCCAACGCGAACCCCAGGCGGATCATCCTCTGGGTCTGCGGCAGCAGTAGCTGATTTGCAAGCGCCCATCGCACTAGGCTCCCAGACAGGCGGGAGCACAATCTGCCCAGGCTCATTCAACGGGATCTTTGCATTTAAGCCGACCTGGAACGCAGTCAGTCGCGAAGGCGTAAAGATATACTCGCTCAACCTCGATACCGTTGGCTTCTTTGCGCGAGACGTGGAAGATCTGCAGCTACTAGCCGACATCTTCGCGCTCGAAGACGACACGCCCGCACAAGACGACTTCTCAATCGAGGGGTCGAGATTCGCGCTTTTGCAAACAACGGTATGGCCCCAGGCGGGGCCTGGAACGGTCGCTGCGATGGAAGCCGGCGCTAAGCTGCTGCGAGACCATGGAGCGGAGGTCGAGGAGATCGAGCTGCCAGCAGAGTTTGACAGGATGTCCGAGTGGCACGGCGTTATACTTGACGCGGACGCGAGGGCGACCTTCTTGCCTGAGTATCGGATTGCCAAAGAGAAGTTAGCATCCCTCCTGGTCGACCATGTTGAGAATAGCGATAAGATATCGCGGGCTACTCAGCTTGAAGCTTTTGACGGAGTAGCGGCATTAAGGCCTAGGATTGACGCTATAGCCGGCAGGTATGCTGCTATCCTTACGCCGAGCGTGGTTGATGAGGCACCTGTGGGCATAGGGTTTACTGGAAGCCCGGCATTTAATAAGATATGGACGGTAAGTTATGATTTCTAGGCGATGGTGGGTTTGACCATTACTCACGTTCTCTTTAGGCTCTCCACGTGCCAGTGGTGAATATTCCCGGTTTCAAAGGCGAGAACGGAATGCCGATTGGCCTGTCATTGGTTGCGCCGAGGTATCATGATAGGCATCTACTTGCGGTTTCCAAGGCTGTTGGGGACGTTTTCCAAGCTAAAGGAGGTTAGCAGACACATGTTTTGGAATAACTATATTTATTGCCCTTGCCAGGTGAAGTCGGTTACATGTCCTGTTAACTACCTACCTAGGTAGGTAGGTAGCTATGTATGGCCGCTAGGTTACCGATAGAATCTCGAACACTAGTAAGGTACCTAAAGGATACACATATGTAGGTAGTATCTTTACTAGAATACCCAAGGGAGATAACTAAAGGGGTTCATGAACCTTAGTATACGGGATGAAATTATCTGAAGTGCGCTCGAATAACTATTTCTAACTATATAAAACCATCTCCGCTCCCTTATATAAACTATTCGACTTCAATTTCAATTTGAGTTTGAGTTGAGAAGCGAAACGAAAATGATGTGAATATCATTCAGACCCGCGGCCCAATTATGAGCCTCAGTGCTTTGCAGCTATTAATTTAGCTCAAATATAGGGCACGATCACCATATCTTCTCATTCTCGGCCAGGGGCTCAACAAGCACTGCCGGGCCGCGAGGGATAATGATAGGGCCCTCGATCTTAGCGACACTTGCCCTCGCGGTCGCGTATCCTTGAGCGTACAAGTCAATCCACGGGGCGCTAGTCTTGTGAAAGGCACCACCAGTCACTTTGCTGTTCTCGTCCCAGTAAAGCCGGCGTAGCCACTTATTCAAATGCGGGTAGTCGTGGCGGATACTCTTTAGGTTACATAGGAACACAGTGTAGTACGCGGCGTCGAATCGTACTATGGTTGGGTAGAGGCGCACGTCGGCCTCGGTGAGCTGGTCTCCGAGTAGGAAGGGCTTGCCGTGGCCGGCCAAGATGCCCTCGAGGCGGTCGAGCGACTCAAATAAGGGGTACAAATTCTTCTCGTAGGATTCCTGCTTCGTGGCGAATCCGCTCTTGTACACACCGTTGTTGACCGTGTTGTAAACCCATTCGTTGATCTCGTCGATCTCCTTGCGCAAGTGTTCCGGGTAAAGGCCGCCTCCGGGCTTATTAACCTCCCGGAACTCCTCGGGGATGAAAGCATCGAACGCAGTGTACAACATGCGGATGATCTCGCTAGACTCGTTGTTGACGATGGTTTCAGTCTTCTTGTCCCATAGGACTGGCACAGTAAACCTGCCGTTGAAGTTGGGTTCCACTTTGAAGTACAGCTCTCGTAGATACGTAAAGCCGTATAAAGGGTCTTTGGCTAGACTGCCATTCGAGCCGTCGAACCACCAGCCCTTGTCGCTCATAGATGCGCTTAGGTAATATAAGTCAATAATATCTTCAAGACGCTTTAAGGAGCGCAGGATGTTGGTACGGTGCGCCTTGCAAGATAAGAGTTACGTTAGCAATCGCTAGGTTGATATAAACTTAGACGTCAACTTCACATACCCATGGACATCCACCGGAAATATACAGTACGTAGCGACCTTTCTCAGCAGGGAATTTCGAGTTGGGGTCTGCGGAGATGAAGTCGCGGAATGTGCTATCAGGTCTGGTGAAGTGGCCATTCTTTTGGTATTGGATCTGGGTCTTGTTCTCATGGTCAGCTTCACTTACGGCAATCAGGATTGATATGGAGTAGCGAAAGCTTACGGGTTGAGACATGTCTCTGAAATGTCAATGATGAATACTCTAAACTTCTGGATGAATTAATCTTGGAGGGTGATTGCGTTCTGAGATGATACCGAACTCGTGGGTATCTGGCCTGTTAAATAGAAGAAAAGGAGACTGTTCATCTTGATATATATCGTGTAAGTCCCGGATATTCCATAGCGGATAGATACTTAGTACCTCACTCACTATGCAGAACGGCGGTTGAAACCCCGACTACTCGGCTTAAGCATGGTGTAGGTGAAGGATGACGTACTTGTACCACCATTACGCCATCTTATTGCAGCTTTGCATTTCTTAATTCGCGTAGTTTGGTTAGATTTAGTCTTTTACCATTGGAGAAAATCTCGGGTTCATCATGCGTCGTTCATCCGTTGGAATCATGACAAATCTTGCTGGACTGGGTTGTTGAAATGATTCCAAAGCTTCAATTGTAAGCTACCAAAGTATTAGGTAATAAAATAGGCTTGCTTACCGTATCAGCGCATTGGTATTTACTAACGCGAAGCACGATGTAAGTTTTCGTCACATATTTAAAGGCACGCTTTACTTGGCAGGTATTCTGCTTTATGCTATTATTTATTACGGAATCGTATGCGATGTCAAATACAGCATTGTAAGATGAGCCAGTATAATCCCCTTCTATGCTAAAACCAACAAGCGACTAACCTTGTAAGTTTAAAGCTTGGAATCTTTCTTGCGAGTCCCCTCTTCCTCCTCACTAGGAATATAGTCGCTTGTCTCGGCCTTGAGACTGATCGGATCGCCTAGCTGGCTGGGATTGGCGTTGGGTCCTTGAAGCTTCTTGGTTGCTTTCTCTCTTAGGGTCTCTCTATCCATGTTCTCGTTACCCTTGCTATTTTTGCTACTCTGTTTGGAATCACGAGAGGATGACTCCGAAGCATTAGCAGCACCCTCCTCCTGCTTAGTCGGTATAGTATCGCTTTGCTCTGCCTTGATGCTGATGGGGTCACCGAGTTGACTTGGGTTGGCATCGGGGCCCTGCAATCTCTTGGTTGCTTTCTCTCGTAGCGTCTCGGGCATATCGTGTTGTGTATTACTCAAGTAGAGGATATGTTTTACACAGCCTTGGGTCGAATGATTTCCCTTACCCAAGGAGCTATGTCTGTGTTTAGAATAATAAATATTCTTGATATAGAACATACAAGTTCAATAGGTAGAAGAATGAAGTAATGATAATATTGACAAAGGAAGGAAAGTTAGACATTATTTAGTAGACTATCATACATCTTGTTTGTCTTGTCCTTACAACTCATGATTCGTGATCGCATATACATCGAAGTCGATGACCTCACCACGCCCCCTATTTACCTCTTACCTATCTACTCTACCATCTGCAGTTAGGCATTTGAGAAGCGCAAACTTTTAGTATCCGTACCTATACCCAGTACCCCACGTAGGTAGGTAATTATGAAAAGTTAGAGTAAACAGCGTTAGAGAATAGGCACTTACACACTAGGACTTAGTGGTAAATGCCATCACTTGCTGCAGGCATCCGCGAATAGTATCATTAGGTAGGTAGGTAGCTATGGTAGCTAGCTATGGTAGCACGTCTGTTTTAATCAATATGACCTGATCATCTGCCCCTAATTTTAAGATTTATTAGCAATCAGAGGATGGAACCAGATACCTCATTATTAAGACGCTAGCATGTCCCAAGTTCTACCTTTGCTATCATAGATACCTATACGTCAAACCTCGTTGCCGGGAATGCAATCGTTCAAGTTGATCAAGTTAGCATTCATGACAATCTCGAAGCATTCACTACACCCTCAAAAGGAGATCCTTAACTAAGAGAACATGACAGTGAAGAAATAACTTAACGTGTTAATGGGTATGTACAACGGCATCATAAGGATATATACAGTTTCGTGGCAGCATCAACTGCCTAGATAACGTCTTCGACCTTTGGGTCTGACTCTTGTGGGGTCTGATAGGGGCTTTTGCACCCGTCCAATTTCTGGACTCCTCCGCCGCGATCTTGCTAGGCCTGGACTTCTATCGCGAACGTCTCTACGAAGTGGGCTATGCTTAGATGATACTGTCTTTATAGCCTCACTACTTATGTATGAATCCGAGTGAAATTCGTCCCGAGGCGTTGGCGTATCTGATTCGTTCTTAGCGTTCCCCTGGACGTCACACCCTAAAGGTATTGGTTTGCTCTCATCTACGATATCCTCCTCCCCCTCTCCCTCTTCCTCCTCTGGTTGAGACTCTAGGGACTCCATATCGGACATATCAGACACGGAAGTGATTGGTGTATCAGGCTCGTCTGACTGTGATGTTTGCTCATCGTCGAAACCGCGAGACAGTGTCCCCGATAGCACCATCGCGTCCGTCTCGGGTTCCGAGAAGGATAACGTTCGTGCTGGGGTTGACACCGCAGAATCGTCCGAACACATCGTAAGAGACCGGGGTGAAGGAGGAAGATGACTGGCCGGAATACAAGAACTAGTATCAATAGCGAGGGGCTCGTGCGTCATGATAGGGACATCGTCCTCCAGATCGTCGAAGAATGGTTTCGATGTTGGATCGTCGGTGGATTGATGCCAGGCATGATCATCTGGAAGATAAGACGCGAAGTATCTTACAAGGGAGTCTAGCGACTTGGTGCGGAAAAGCTGCAGAGCGTATTGCCACTGTTGAGTACCGATAAGGCTCGGGTTAGCGATGATCTCTACAGAGGCGGACTCTAGGCTCTGGTTCAGCTCGTTCAGCCGGAGCTGCTTGCGGTCGGCTAGCATACGGTGGAACTCATCGACTGTGCTTGCGGTATTGGAAATCTCGTAAACATCGTGGTGGAAGGCCTCGGGGTCCTGAATAGAGAAGGCGATCGTGTTGTATCGATCATGAAGTCCGGTGAAGAGGTCGTCCCTCTTCATCCCAAATTTCCAGGCAGGCCATGACCATCCGGGATCGTCCATCCTCTGGCGGGGCGTGCGTTATCTCGTCGACCTCAAAGTCCCAACAGGGAAATGGGTATCAAGGGTCGGATTTTAATTCGACCGAGTAAAATGTTTTGCTGTGAGCGGTATTCTAGGTGGTATAAGGAGTCGATTTCGGTGGTATTAGGGTGATTACTGATGCGTTAGAAGAAATGGTAATAGTTGGTATAAGTACAATATTATTGAATTGGGTCACGATACAAAGGCTGCTGGAAGTGAATGAAGCCATTTAAACACAAGATGTGGAACCCATTTTGGCGAAAAAAAAAACTAAATGTTGTCTTGTTTGACGTTTTGGGAGTGTTTTGCACCAAAGGGGCGATTCCTAACGGTATCGATGGGCTTTGTTGTGGTGTAGAGATATTTACTGCTGCATGCCTTTTGCTTAATCCACTGTGTCTTTGTTGAAATCGTAGCTGCTGGGCGACGATGAGAAGGACAAAGTGGGAACTCGCTTGGTACCATATCTTCAAGTTAGGTGCCTTAATTGCCTCAGGCACCAAGCTAAAGTGCCAATTGTATGCCGTTGGGGGCCACAAGGACACCGCGCCCGGACAATATTGGCTACATCGCCGCGATGATAAACCAATCAGAAGAAGTTCAGGTTTTACACTTTTTACACTTGGCCAATCAACCATTATATACAGATAGACAAGTGGAGTATCTTACCTCACAGACCCACACGTGTGCTACACACGAACCACACCATCTTCCTTCTTTCCCGATCCTTTTCCTGCTAACCTATGTAGTTAGGTATCTCTTTCGATTTTGGTCTTGCCTAGTCTCTTCAACCAGCACGCAAAATAAGCAACATTGCAAAAATGTAACGGCAGTAAAAAGCGAAAGGCTTTAACGCTTCCAACACGAGGTCTCGAGATCGATTCTCTACCTATATATCATAGTCGAAATTGTTCCTACGAGACCCCTTCAAGATAGGCTTCGAGGCTATAGTTCGGTCTTTATATCCCTTGAATTGAAGCAGGATGCACTGCTCAAACTAATAGCGGTATGAACTTTCGAAGGCGATGAGCACACAGGCAAATAGGCCTGTGTACCTACTGGCCAAGTACAAAGCGGTACTTCCAGTTTGAAGCAGCCTATTGTCCGTTGGTCGGCCGTAGGATGATGGCTCAGCTTACCCAGCCGCCCAGCCACTATGGTGTCATTTAGAACGTTTGAGAACTGGGGGCAAAATAGAAGCCGATAATCCCCCCTCTCAATTCTCCGTTCTCTCCGTTCTCGCCGCCTTCAGTGCCTATTGTCGAATCACTTGACAAATCTAAGCCACCCGCACCCCTCAATCCCCTAACCTAGTGGGCTAATGAGACAGTGTCAGTTCCATGACTCCCATAGTCACTTGGAACTATTCACGCAGCGGGCCGCAACCGTTACCTCCACTGTATCTTATACAGTGTCACACTCAAGAGCATGTCGAACATTCAGCCCTAGAAATCCGTAACATACAAGAAGTTTATTCCTCCCCGGGTACCTCTGCTCTTATATGAGTTGGTAAGCTACCTTCTAATCTGATATGGCCCCCACTATCTTCATACCATTTGCCTTCTTGTATAAGGCGGACGTCTTGCCGCGAACTAGCATCTCGTAGCAGGGGCATTAATAATAGGACATTTCTTCCTAGCCAGGTATAGTTCCGTGATTAGGAAGATAACCTAGGTAGGTTGACTGACCCTAGGCAGCCGATCTGTCCCTAAAGCACCCAGAGCAAAAGGGCGGGATCAGCCGCACAGCATCTCATTTATCTCCAAAGCTTTCCTGAAAATGATATTATGACTCTCTACCAGGGCTTACCTCCGGTAGTTTTGACTGAGAGAATCCAGTCCTGAGGACAGTTCACCTGACGGTTCTCTCTTCGAGAATGCAGAGGCACCCCGGCTTACTCTAAGTGCCCCCAGAGAGAAGCTGGTCGTCGAAGCGCCTGTGTTGAGTTGCCCAATTCCCCTCGGAGTTTTATTTTCTTATTTTCTTCAGCAATATCCAACTGCAAGTGAGCCAAGCAACAGTCCACGCCTATGCCATTGAAATTACCTAAATTCAAGCTCCAATCTTTCTTTTCCTTTTCTATAGCGCGTATTCCTTTTCAAAGTCTCGCGATGGCGGAAGTCTTCCCCTCAGAGGAGAAGACGGAGCCGTTCACTCCGGAAGAGCTCCAACAAAGACTCCTCGGAGGCATCCAAGTCGACGAGGTCGAAGATGCACACCAAGATACCGTACCCCTAGATGACCTAGTCGTCGAGGAAAACCATCATAAGCAAGGCATCCGTATCTTGGTACGGCCGCTGACACGGAACCGCTCAGTGAGCCCCGGAAACGACAACATCCAGTGGCTGGCCTTGCGCGCCGAGGTGGCTGACCTTTCCCAGCCTATGTCCAAAGTACTCGCGGTGACTCAGACGTCCAAAGATATCAACTTCTCCATTAGAATACCGCAAGGCGATAATGAAAGCAGGCCACCGATATGGTGCGAGCTGTACTATAATCCAGTCAGCGATAGCTTAATTTTGTGGAACAAGTCGGATGTGCCTATCGTCCTCGCTAGGATATCCCAACTAGGTCCTCCCGCCGGCGTGAACTCTGACCAGGAGCTCGTCCCAGGTAATACCAAGGACCTGTCGCCAGGCACCTGGCGAATCAGCGTCTACACAATTCCCGTCCTTGACTTCAGGATACTAGAGAAACGGCCTGCGACTCGTCTGCTCCCTCATCACGGCACGGACTCGTCTGTAATCTCGAGCTCGGATGTCGTGAACTCTCTTGGGAAGCGGTCCTTCTTATCCGATGCCGGTGACGATGAGCCAGACAGCCCAGTCGCCGAGAAGAAAGCTCGCAAGGAAGATGGTGAAGAGAAAGACGGTGTCATCATCTTCATGGGCCCGGAGGATAAGCAGCTCATGTTCCCTCTTCCCAACGCGGCCAAGACAAAAGAGGTCGCCATACCCAATGGCCACGCTCTTCTGGAGATCCAGAAGGACGAGACAGCCTCCATTCCTGGCGGGTGCGAGCTCGACGAGTACCAATTGACGAAGCGCGAGCAGATTGCTGCGACGGGTGCCTCGGCAGTGTTTACCGCAGAGCATTCACATGTTTCAGAGGGAGTTATCACGGTTAAGGTGCTCAAGACTCGCAACCCTAACGCCTCGGATGCTCGGCCGCAGGAGACGCACCGTAACGTAATCCGTCAGGCGGATATCTGGCTACGCGAGTACCAGAGTCAGGAGGACCTGCGTCACGAATCCATTGTACGGCTGTACGGTGGTGACGCGCGGTACTTATCGCTATACATGGAGCACGTGGATGGTAAGGACCTCGCAGCCCGCGGCGTATGGCGGGACGGGGCCACTGATCTGTTTGTCGGCGGCCGTCACGACGCTGTGCGCATCCTGCGTGACATTGCTGGGGCTCTACATTACGTACACCAGAAGCGTAAGATCCACAACGATATCAAGCCAGCTAACATCCTGTACTCACGCGACCGCGGCGCCGTTCTCTGCGACTTCGGCTTATCGACTCGCACTATCGATCCGGCCACCAACGGCGGTACGCCCTACTACGTACCCCCCGAGTTTATCGGTCAAAAGCTACGTGGTCCCGAATCCGACGTATGGGCTCTTGGCGTCACCATGTTATACGTTCTACGCAAGATCCCCTTCCCAGATGCCCGAGGGCGACAAGGCCACCCTAAACAGTTGTACTGGATGATCGTAGACCTAAACCGGAAAGCTCCTCCTTTGCCACATAATCACGGCCATGCAGGTAGCAGAGCTACGTCGGCCGTCCAGCAGATGCAGCAGTGGCTCAGCGAGGTCAATGAAGCTAAGGCTCGCCTAAACCAGCGGGACCGCGTTGAGTTTTTAGTCCGACAGATGCTAACGCCCAACCCGAACCAACGCATTACCATGGAGAAGGTGATAAGCGAGTTACTAAAGGAGAATACAGGCTTGAATAAGTGAGTAAGAGGGTACATACAGATGAATAAGCAAGCGAATCGATTTAGTAGAGTTGAACCCTTTCGCCCGCATTTATCACAAGCCAGTTTAGTCCGGCCCATCATGGTCTCATTTCGATCACAATCTTGCTTTACCCAGAAGCTTTGTCACAAACGCGCGATGTCGCTCTTACCCGCTGTTTATCTCTACATTACTTGAGCCCGATATACCCTGAGGGAAATTCCGGAGAGAAGGGTCGGTCCTACTGGGGGGCTTCAGCTTGATATCTCTACTGGCCATGGTATTGTTAGATTTGACGAGATCAGGTCCGACCTAGAAAAGGGTTTACGGGTTTTGGCTCTGTTCGATAGAAATATATACGTAGTAGCAAACTGCTGCCACGAATTGGGATTATTTTAGCGATTCAGAGCGCTTTACTTGTCAATGCCAGCAGTCGTAGCAACGAGCTAGACGTTGGCTGCTGTTGCATCCATCACTTTAGAATAAGCCAAGACAGTAAGTTGCAACACAGATCCCCTTTTTATTAGTGCCATCGCATTCGCGCAACTTGTAAACTAATGCGACATTACATCGGTGTAGCCATCCTCACCCTCCAAGCTTCACGCCCAGGGGTGCTTGCCATAATTATATGGCCAATAGGAATCTTGCACAAGCTCGTTGTTGCATCTCGTCCAACTACAAACTCCTCCCCGAGGGCAAATACCCCCTTCAGATTGCACCGGTGGCGAAGACACAGGCTAGACCGAGCATAGCTGCCAGTACAAGTCCTTCCACAGCTATTCCCGTCGCTGAATTATGGGTGGAGGTGGAGGACGGGCAAGCTGATGTGGTTGATGAGTTGGAGGCCGCAGCAGACGAATGGCCAACGATGACGGCTGACATGCCCGTGTCGTTCTTGCACACGCCGGCCGGGACTTTTGCAGAAGATCGAAAGACGATGTCAGCACACTAGATGGTTATTAGCTTGATATCATATTTTAGATTTGCACACGCGTCACGTCGACGTGCCTATATATACTACTTACGTTATACAGAGCAGAACCAGAATCGCCACTGGTAACAACTTGAATGGTGGCATTAGTGCCGTCGTTCACCTTCATGGGGACGGAGAGCGACGGAAGACAGAATCCACCTTGACCAGTGACGTTCATCAGGTCAGGCGTGAAGGACATGTTGAAGTTAGTGACAGAAGAGCCAAGGCCAACATTGACGAAGAGATAGGTCCAGGGATGATGAAGGGTGAGCTGGACAGCACCATCAGTGATGGGCCACTCGGTTCGATTGCCGACGCCATCGGGGACGCCGCCGCCTGCGTATCAGATCATTAGCTCTAAGCAAATCTTTAAAGAGGACATGGTAATGACACTAGACGATGGGCACATACAGGGATACGTCCACTGGGAGTAGTTGAGAGCCTCATTGAAGGTGTCACTACGCCAGGCCGGGTAGTTGATCTTGAAATGGGCGGATGCTTTGTGGGCAAGCGCGAGGACCAAGGGGATCAATGCGATGAACATGATGGCGGCGGTAGGTTCCTGGTGTTGGTGGCTAATTAGAGGAGCGTTGAAGTGGGCAGGAGGGTATGCTTTGCTGAAATGTACCTATGGCAAGGTTGTTGGGAATTGGGAAGGGAGTTGGAGTTGGAAGAGAGTGTGGAAAGAAGGTAAAGGAGTGAGGGCGGTGATACAAGTGGAAATATTCGATTAGAAAGAAAATATTTAGTTGTGATTAAGAATTTGTTAGATTTCTTGTCTGAGGAAGGCAAGACCCAAGCTACCAAGCCCCTATCTACACCAAGGTAGCTACTACCTACTGTCAAAAGTACCTACCTGGGTACTTAACCTACACAATTCAATAGACCGACAGGAGCGCTCTTGCCTTGTGGGACAGGTAATCAGCTCAATCTGCGATTTAAAGGATGTATATATGCTTTAAGTTTACGATTATTTTAGCAAACTTAAACTAGTGCTTAAGAAACAACAGGTTACGCTTGCCACTTCTCTTGCCTTTTGATTGCGTTAAAAGCATTATTTAACGTTTAATTTCGTTTTAATGTTTAAATTTATTTTAACGAGTTTAAATCAATCTTTTAAAAACGGCAAGTTACGTTTATTATTTCTTTTATTTTTATTAACATTATAAACGTTATGTAAAATTTAATTTATTTATTTATATTTATAAAATTATATTAAAATTTTTTTTAATTTTATATTATTAATATAATTAATATTGTTATAAACCACGTAATTTTTTAAAAAAAAATCGAATTATTTTAAATTAAATATTTAAAAATCTTTTAAAAGGGTGTGCCAAGGTTTAATTGGTTAAAAAGTGGTGTGGGTAAAAAAAAGTACATCCTTTTAAACGATTCTAAATATTTAGTTTAAGGTCACTTGAGATAACTTATAACCCAATTTCTGGCGTGGTACATCCATTTAACTAAGTGCCTCCCCCCTTCAGCCTTAACTTTCATCCCCTCTCCTAGAAAAAGAATACTAAAGGCTACCTGCAGATCGACTGAGCAAGTTTCCAGCCAACTAAACTTGATCTTTAAGTCGCACAAGCTTGGCACAAGGGGAAGGCTAGCCACAAGGTACCTGCGTAATCTACTTCTACCTTTCATCTTTCATTCTTTTTCTTTTCTTTTTAGGATTGAAGTACTCGTGCATGTAAATCTGGTTGTACAATCTGGTTGTTTCATGATCCCGTAACGAGGCCTTATCTAACCTTTGATGTCTGTCTCTGAAACTTACCGCTCTAGCGGTATTAGGTACCTGCCTAGGTCGGTAGACAACTGCTACTAGATTATTGGGGGTTGTTGAAGCTAGCATCAGCCGCGAACGCCTCTTAGCTAGGGGTGGAGTAACGGCGACTGGAATTCCAAAAATACTTGCTCAAATGGGAGCTGGGGCATTAAAGGCTCGAGTGGAGGAGGGGGATAATAGAGGACAACCTTTTTATATATATCGGTAGGTACCTAGAGGGTTATGATGAACAAGACATAAATGTACGTAGAATAGGGGAGGGGGACGAGCAACGTAACAGCCAAGACATCTTCAACTCGTAATGCAAATGTGAAGGGGATGTGAACTCTAGGGAAGTAGAGGTTTAATGAGAAGATACCTCTATATATTATCGTTAAAAGTTAATATAAGCCATCGCCTTGTATGCAAATGAAGTTAATTATACCCGTGCCACAACCATAAAACCGGAATTAGTGAGAATATTCTTTGAAATAAAATAAATAATATTTACAACTTTCCAAAGAAATATACTACTATCGAACCCTTTGATGCTAATAGGGAGTGCACATACGTCTTCCGCATTTAAAGTACTTATGATACGGTTATGATCTAGTTACTCGGAAGTATGGAGTTTACTATACAGCATTCGAACCAATCCAGGCCATCCACTAGGTTGTATAGTAACGTGCTAGATACCATTCGACTGCTTGACGTTACCGCCTGTCCTCAGCTTCGGGTATAGAGTAATATTTTCAAGAAACATACAAGGGACTGAGTAAAAAGTATTTTTTACCACCCCAACCCCAACCCCAAAGAAGCCAGAAAAGGGGGAAACGAGTGAATAAACCACACTTCTCCATTAACATATCCTCACACTGACACTTAAACAGTGGCACTATAGTAAACTCCATGACTAGGTACCTTAGGTATGTGCGAACCCCTACTTCTCCCACTCCCCATCTCCAAAGTACCTATCGGGCATATCGACATCCCACAGCGGCCTCTCCACCAGCGCCACTTCAAGAACCTTTCGCAATTCTGGCCTCGTCGCCTCATCAACTGCCCCGTGTATGGATGGGTCATCTCCTTCGCCAAGAGGCACTATCCCTAAGATCGGCCTATATTTATACGTATGCCAGAAAGCTAGGCTATTGCTCGGTTGCGGCTCCGAGGCCGACTTCCCTTGGGCACCGCGTAGAAGCGCTAGCTCGCCTTGATTTTCGTCGTCAGTATCCTCGCTCTCGCTCTCCTCTTCCCCTGGCTGGCTGACTTCATCTTCGTCCATGGGATCGGACGCGGGCCCGTCGAGAGGGATTTCTTCGACTTCGCCGTCAACCTTGTGAATGATCTTCGTAGGCCCGGCGGCTCCAATTTCCGTCCTACTACCAGCACCGCTGTCAGGCCCCCTCTTCCGCTTCGTTCCTTGTTTGACAAGTTCCCCGTTAGGCGATTCGTGGGACAGGATGGGTTCAGCCAGATCCTGAGATAAATCTAGCATGAAGAGAAACGTGTTGCCGTAAAGCCATACCCTTTCGCCTGACCAGAGAGCTCCCTTCACGAGATCGCGGATATTCCGAAACTCGGCCGGAAAGCGCGAGATTGGATTTCGTCTGGACCAAGGCGTTAAGGAACCAAGAGTGGGGTTAATTAAGAGTATTTGCGGTCTAGCGGTGATAGTAAGAAGTATATAATCATCTGCGGTATCGCTGCCGTCTGATATAGAAGAGTTTGAGGTTGGAACGTGATCGGAGTAAGATAGAACAGTAGGAGCAGCCTGCAGCTTCGGTATAAGAGACCCCTTTGGGTTACGGGTCCATCGCGGGCCTTCTGCGTCGACTGCGAATTCTTCCTCATCCTCACTACCGGATGAGGCCTCATCATCGTGAGTCCCGTTAATGCCGTTCTCAAGTTTAGGCCGCGTCGCATCCAGTATCCAGGTGTCTATATAACCGGCGAGGTCTGCAACGGCCAACATCTTGCTATCCGGAGAGAAGGCAATGTGAGTAACCATTCTATCGTATTTTCCTAGCCCGCCTATAGCTGCATGCTTCTGTATCTTCCGCTCGATGCGTTGTAAGCGAATCGCTTTAGAGTGGAGCGATGGTCTATTGTCTGCTGCGGAATCGCGCAGGATCGACGAAATGAGAATTTTGCTGCCGCCTTGAACAGAGCATAGCCACTGTCCATCCGGAGATATCTGGATTTGGGTCGCGCCTTGTTTAGCGAAATCTTCCTGTAGCTCGAGCTTGATAATCTTGAGCTCGTCCTTCTTAGACTCGCTTCGAGGCTTTAAATGGAACGCTTTGATATCCGACGTTGTTGCGACTATCAAAAGGGAACCATCGGAACTAATTGCAGCGGATGTGATGTTTGCTTCGCCCTTGACTAAGATGCGCGCCAGCAGCTTCCGATTTTTGTCCACAGCAGACTCCCCCTCCGGCGCGTCCACTAGATCTCGCAACGGTCTCCTCAACCGCCAGACATGAACTTCTCTCTCCCACCAGCTAACTATCAGCCTACTCTTCGGCGCACTCTGCAGCGGCGGGCTCTGGGGTAGATGCGACAGAGTCCGATGATTCTCCATACCGGCTTCTCGCAGGGGTAGCACGATCGGGCTGGCATCCGGTCCTGGGCCAAATTAGCAACAACGGTAAACTCAAGTAGGATGCATGTACAAACCTCCTGAAACAACGACGCTTAGTCCATTCCCTTCGAATGATGCCATCGTTTTGACGTCGTGATTATGGTATCTCCTGTGCCAGACCCTGCTCCACCTTGCCGTCGCACCTGAGGTCTTTCTGTAGAGGACGGTTCGGCGGTCCATCCCGCCGCTGACGATGGTCGAACCGTCGGCACTAATTGCCAAAGACAGCACGTCTTGGTTGTGAGTCTGCAGCCTCTGCGCCTGGGTGTACGTCTTCCCGTCCCATATGCAGACCTGGCCGGTCGAGTCGCCCGAGACGATGTCGCGCCCATTGAGACACTTGACGGACCAGACGATGATTTCCTTGGCACCACCGGAAAGGTCCGACCCCAGCGTCATCTTCCTCAACACGTTACCGTTGCGCATGTCATAGACTCGGATAGCGCTGTCCGAGCACCCTACCACCACCACGTTGCGGTTCTGAAAGGCGATACTGACCATCTTGGTTTTCTTGGAGGACGACCTTACTAGTATCCGGTCGAATCGAAGATCATCCTCGTCGATCGAGTAGAGGACGAGGCTTCCGTCCATGGTCCCAGCCACTAGCTTCTTCCCGCTCTGGACAGCACCATTGGCAGACTTCTCGCCGTGCTTGGCGGAAGCGAGGAAGGGTTGAGCCGCTAAGCACCATATATCGCCGTGCATACCGCTTGCCTGCTTCCTCGGCTGTCCCCTCTCCAGATCCCATTCGGTGACGGTGCTCGTGTAGCCAATGCTAAACAGCCTCGACTTTCCGACGAGTTTGGTACCATCTTGGAGGAGTTGGTCGGGCTCGGTGACCCAGACGAGGCCATCGATGCTCCTATCCTTTCCTCCATGCAGGGTGGTTTCATGATGCCAAATGCCGTTTAAGGGATTCCATATCTCGATGTCACCGTTCGCTCGACCGATCGCTAAGCGGACAGGCGCGCCTCTCTGGGATTTGGTGACAGTTGGGTAAGAGAATGCGACGGCATTGATGGCGGAGGGGGGATACGGCACAAAGCGACAGCGGTGGATATCCATAATCGCGATGTGGCGATGCCAATTAATCCGTCGTTTCCTCTAAACCACCAAGCGCGATGTATGAAGAGAAGACCGTTAGTCGTTAATCGTTAATGCAGTTAAGAGTTTGGCCATTAAGATTTCTCTGCGTTAACTTTTTTTTCTTATCGCCTTATCGGTAGGTACTTAATGCACCTACCTAAACCATCAATGCATCTAGATCTGCCCCACCGATAAAGGTACGTACCTTTTGAACTCTCCCCTTTTCCATGTACTATAGTCTTTTATATCGTGGTACATGTGTACCTCTTCTTAATCTATAACTTCGTGTCTAACAGAACGAGCTCTAATAGTGTTTAAAAATCCAAAAATTTAAAAGACGCAGTCGTACTAGTATTCTTAAGCTTTGTCCAACTGTGACGATACAACGTTTTATCTTTCATACCTACTTAACTACAATTAATGGACAAAAAAACCGCACACTTTATATTTACACTATTAAACTTTAAATGGATATAACTTTTAAAATAAAATAGGAATAAATATCAAACGTTTATTATAATATTAATTAAAAGAGAAATATTATAATAGAAAATTTTAATTATTTAATTTTAAGCTTAAACGTAAGATAAAGTTAAATAATTTAATATAAAATTTATATAATATATAATAATTTATTTTAATCTTAAATATAAGATATATCTTTTTTGAATAATTTTATAAATAATCTTTAATTAATTATATATTTAAAAATATCTATTACGTATTAATCCAATTGGATTTGGTAAAGTTATAAGTTTTTAAATGTTATAACTTTTATGAAAAAATGGACGTTTTTTCTAAATTTCTTTAAAATATATACATTTTAAAAGCTTATAACTTAACGAAAATAAATCGTAAAAACTTAAAGATAGTATTTATATATATATAAATGGTATATTAATTTATTAAAATTTAATATTAAAAGTGTAAACCTTTATAAAGGTATTAAATCATTTTTTAAACATTTATAATAAAAAGGTTTAAATGTTACATTTTTTACATTTTCATTTTTGAAGTTATTTTAAAATTATCCTTATATTTAAAAACTAAATAAAGAATAACATATACTTTACATATATACTTTATTAATTAATATTTATTTAACGTTGTCATATTTAAATAAAGTTAAATGTATATAAATTAAAGTGTGCGGTTTTTTTGTCCATTAATTGTATATCATTCCTTAGCTTAAGTAGTTGTATAAGTGATTTAATTTTAATGTACAAGTATCGCGTAGGTTGTAAGATAGAAATGAGAATGCTGTTACGAAAGTCATCCCACCATCATATAACTAAAATTGCAAACTACAACCGTAAATAGAGAATTCTACATAAACTCCTTCAGTTAACTACCTACCTACCTATTAGTAAGACTACTACCTTACAAATCAGCAGTGAGCTCGACAGACCGAAGCACGATAGTGTTTCAATGATTAACTACGACCCGAGAAGATATATAAGATGCATCTCCCGACCACGCAAGATATTCTAATATCTAGCACTGAATATCATATCCTGGATAATATTTTTAATATTCTTGTCGCTCTCATCGTCGGCCGACGGGAATCTGGCATCAATATATGATTGGTGGGTTCGCTCGTGTACAGCCTGGTAAGCCAGTTGCTCGAGAGTTGCTAGATTAGGTCGGTACTTTGGGTCGCACGCCGTGCACGTCAATACCACTGAGAGCAATACTGGGTCTATACGGTCAAGGTCTAGCCCATCAGATTCATCCTCAGGATAATCCTCAGGGTCATCCTCAGAGTCATCCTCAGGGTCGTCCTCAGGGTCGTCCTCAGGGTCATCCTCAGGGTCGGCCTCAGGGTCATCCTCAGGGTTAGGATTTGGGTCAGGTCTCGGATCTCGACACAGGAATCCCGCGGCCACTTTGATTGGTGGCTGGTTATTTCCTACTGCTAGGAACCCTGTATTAACGCCATCGCTGCCATCCACTACAACTGCTACCTCGTCGGGATCTAGTGATATTAGTAGGCACATGAGCTGTCACCTGATTAGTCTATCTTCTAGGTAATAACAAGCGAAAAACGTGGGAAGACGAAAGATGGGTAACTTACAATTCCTATCGCAAATACGTTCCGACTTTCTCCTCTCCACCTATGGAGCCTAAGTATCGGTTAGATTTTGCCAAGTTTGATATTGAAACTCATCGACTCCCGAGGAAAGCTTTAGGTAGGTAGGTAGGCAGTGAACTTACTCGTCATCTGGATAATCACCAACATTTCCAAAGTCGATCAGCTTCAAAACTGGAGTTAGGGCATGTTCGATGCCGCCATTTGGCAACAGCGGACCAAACATGACTATATCAGGTAGGTACACGTTAGCATAGGAGATATAAGGGTTTTATGGATGTAGCATACCATTCTCGTCATGCATATCGCCGTGTTCTGTCTTCCTAGGACGACGGCCCGGTAGGACGTGCTCGGTTACGCTCCCGTCTAGACCTCCACGTGGTGGATATGCCATAGCAATAGATGCGCGTATTACTGCGGTAGTAGTTATTAGTCAGTATATATATCATAACGTGTCAGCAGCTCGACTTACAACACAGGAATAATCTCCATAGCAACCTATTCGGAAGTAGCTCGTCCAATACTTCGGAGACATTTGTTATAAAATCGCGCAAGGTCCCACTAGTGTAGAATATTAGATTAGCTGTGTCTCTTCGATGGGATACCCCGAGAATGTGGAATTGACATCACACGATGACAGAATATCCCAGTTACTTACTTTTCCATGTATTCGATGAAAATCCACTCTGTGAGGTTGTGGAGCTTGACACCTTTTATATTTCTATTAAGAGGGTCGTCATCTGGCTCTATAATGTTTACGACGTGTCTGGCCTTTCGCATCATCTGTGATTGTGTGAGCTACTATCTGATAGTGGTTGGCCTTGGAATATTTAATTATAACGAACCTTAAGAGCATTGCGCTCGTTCACGAGATGATGAGCGTGAGGGTTAAAATTGTACGGGATCCGGCCGTTCACCTCGGCATTGTAGTCGATATCATCATTTCCGCTGTCATCGGCCTTGGGTTTATCTTCTTTCTTGCTTGGAGATGGGTTTGCAACTTGGCTCCCTGCTGTTCCCTCGGCCTGAGGGCGATCTACCTTTAGGATCAAGCGGTGCGTTTGTGTTTGCCCTTGTACTTTTTCCTCATACTTGAGTTTCCATGCTACTCCGCTCATTCCGGCCGCGATCGCCCCTTCGAGTTCAAAGCGTTTTTTTGGATCGTGTGAGAAATACGTTCTCAGAAGCTTATCTGTCTCAGCAACATCTCTGGGAATAAAACTGAATGTAAGTTAGCGACAATTCTACGTGATGTCGTGGGTAAGATAGCACACATAATAGCAAGGGGATACATACGTCATCTTTACTATATTCTCCTCTTCCGCTTAGATATTTGTTCGTTGGTTGTAAAAAGGAAGTTAAATAGGTAGGTACCTAGGCATGCTCTCTAATAATCTCAATTGTGAGGCTATCGATTTCTATTTTATAAATGCAACTGATAAAGATCTTTGAGAATAGCGGTTTGGGTACCACATCTCAAAGAAAGAAACAAAAAGAAACAAATATATTTTTTTAATCTGTTGTTCCATTGATTACACTCTGTTTTGTAGTTCCGTAACAATCCATTGTTTGGTACCAACTCTTGTATGGGTGAGGTTCCCAGAAGCTAGAGGCTGTTCCATTAACCCCTTCTCTCGAAATAGGGTCTATCATACTAGTTCTTCAACCAGAAATAGTTGAGTCAATTAATGAATAGTAACCTTACGTGGTACCAGTGGTAGAATTAAGTTGGAGACCTGTTTTTGGCCATACCTACCTACCTATCTAATGATAAGTCTAAGCTCATATTTTCATGCGTTAGCCCAACTAAACACATCGACCTCCTTTACCGAGAATTCCGCCTAAACGAGCTACCTAAATATGACTGATTCCTTATGTTTCCATCAAGCTAAGTATTTTACTTCACCCGCCTAAAATATCGAAAGTATAGAGGGTAAATATGGATAAAACGTGTTACTCTTCTTTATATGACATCTCAGTCCTACGAGGAGTCAGTCAACAGCTGTAATTCCCATAATAGATAAAAGGGCAAAGAAGAGCGTCTTACCAGCCGTCATCCGTTATAGGGTAGGAATTCCCTATAATCTAGCGCCCCAGGTTGTATTGAATGCACGTTATTTCTTGGGACAGTCTTCTCTTCTTACTTGAGCTGACTTGCTGGCCGGTAACTTCATGGATAGTGTTAGATTGGGGCCTGGGATTGATGTTATATAGAGAGTGACCGTTAGGATAGGCGTATTGATTCAGTAATGCCTATTCCCTTTCAACCAGCGAGGGCGCTACGCGCCTCTTATATACCCAGTATACCCCTGTATCTACCCCTTGTCCACTTTATTCCCTGACATGGTATGAGTTGATATATGTCCGCAGATTTTGCTAGAAAAGGATCAGTTCAGCCAGGCCGGTTCGTCCATGGCGAGTTTCATCATTCCCGACATAAATCTCCTTGATTAGTGATCTGTCAGAGCAATCCTAGTATACTCTCAAGTCGTGGTTGCAATATTTAGACAATCTGTTTTCGTAGACTATTTTTAGGTCATTCGATAAGAATAATACACTTCAAATTAACAGAGGGATGATGCATACATGAGCTGCGACGGGTGAGATCGATGGTTTTAGTGCGCGTGGCGATGGTAGTGATCCCTCGCGGATTAGTGTACGCTTGTGTTTCGTCGAAGGCAACACAAGCGCAATTGACATTGAATCCTGTTAAGACTTCACTGATAGATTTATAGAGCCTTAGCATAATCTAACCCGGATCTTGAACATATTTTCTTGGCAACTATAGACCGATACTAGGTTTACAAACAATTCTCTCCGCTGAGCTTCGTATGAAATACGGCTGTAAGAGTTCACGCGTTAAAGTTCGAAAGTATTTACAAAGGGTATGAGATAAAGTAGAAAAATGAAGTTAGAAGCACAGAAGTGCGCCTAGAAGTTCTCAGGGACAGAGCAAAGCGTTTGGTATATCCAATCCATGAATAGCTCCTGTTGCTATAAATACAGTCTGTCTATTTCTATAAGAAAAAGGTTGCTCCGAGGCAACGCCCAAACTTCTATACCTTTAGATGCGGACAGTTCGGATTAGGTGTAGCAATGAGCAAAGGAAGCAATTATTGACAGCCACATCACCTCAGCTCATGGCTTACCAGCGAACAGGGGAATCGACAGGGATAGAGAGCATCCTCTTAACTCCTGATTGGACTATTAGAAAGCAGACTCTACTACAAAGTAGGAGTATTATTGACTGCTTCACAATTTTGGGTATACTGGCATATCACCCCTCTGAGTCCTATCGTAGGAGCTAATATTACAGGCCGATACAGTCTTTACGACCTGAGGGGAGGAAAATTCGGCTTGCCCGTGTTGGAATAGTTACGTGCTTGGGGCAGATCTATGGCCTAAACTTTCCGCAGCTCGAAACACTAGCCAATCAATACACTTGCTACTTCTCATCGCCCATATTTCCCCATATACCTCATAGTAGAATTCCGTCTTGCAAACCGGCTATCCACTTCTATTTCTTTTGCTCTTTTTGAAAGAAGAGGGAGCGGTACACGGCAATCGGGAGATTTAAGTAAATTATGGTAGACTCTAGTTCAGTATGGCAGTTTCCAGAGCCGAACTACCTCCCTCGGCTTGAAGTTGGAACTCAGCTCAACATCTCGCTTATGAAAAATTGGCTGAAGGATACGAAATGTGACTATGTGGCAATGTCTTATGTCTGGGGTCGACGTCCGACTCATAATTCTCTGGAAAAAATAAACAAGAGGCGCCGATTCTTCTCGGCCTCCAAGGAAATGTGAAAAATCTAAGTATTCCTATGGGATTCTCCAAATTGAAGCCAGAGACACGGAAAATAGGAAGGATACCCCAGACAATCCGCGACGCTATGGAGTTTACTCGACAGATGGGAATGAGATACTTATGGATTGACACCTTATGAATTGTACAGGACGACCTAGAAGACAAGGCACGGTTGATAGGGCGAATGGACGATGTCTATGACTGTGCCGCTGTAACTATAATCGTCGCGGCGGGCTGCGATACGGATGCCGGGTTAAGGGGGGTTAGTTCTCAATATTTCAACCTGCTTGTAGTTACTATGTGAGGAAGTGCGAAGTGCGACTTGGAATACGTAAGGCTGGGTTTTCCAGGAACAGTCATTTTCGCAGCGCTGTCTTTACTTCACAGCTGGGGAAGTCTTTTTCAACTGTAGCGAGGCGCAGTGGAGAGAAGGCTATGACTATGCACTAAAGAAGTATGGACGTGCCGACATCGATGCGAGGACAGAGCCGCTGTGGCGGACGAGAAATCTCAGAAGGGATCTTGATCCAACGCCATACCATTATCTCGAGGGTGTAGGTGGAAAACTAGATATCCGGGCTTTTCAAATAGTAGTTTAAGAATACAGCCGGAGGAACCTCACATATGCGCATGATATACTTGACGCTTTTGAAGGCATATTCAATGGGCTCAACGGACATAGAGATGCCTTGGGGTTAAGTATTCGTCAGGCACAGGGAATGCTTCCTCATTTATTATACCAGGCGATCCTCTGGTTCCCTAATGACCGGCCTGAGAAGCGTCCAAGTCAATCCGAACAGGAAGCTGATCGATTTTCAACATGGTCGTGAGACTAATCATATGGTTATAGGGTGTATTGGATAGGTCCCATTGAGTTTGCCTTTGCCGATAGCCTTTGGTTATCTCGGAGCATTTCCCAAGCCCCTATCATGCGAGTGCTTATACACGTTGCTATTGTATGCTGGTATTACGAAGGAGAGTGGGCATCGGGTATATATACTACTCTAGGGATACAGATTTCATTAAACTGCAATGGAACTATAGACTCTTTAGAGTCCAGTAAGTTGTGTTATGCTGCTATTGATAGAATAGAAATAAAGAGGACGGCTCGTTAATATAGTATCGTGAGTTGGGTGTAAGAGCAGTCTCTTGGTAGTTTATTTGAGTGTTAATATGTAGGACCTAGGTAGGTACCTGTGCTGAAATAGTATAGTTACCTGCTTATTGGATATCCACCATTATAACCACGCCATCATAAGCATACGAAACAACTCTCGAGGATTCGCGCTAGCACTGGGCTGACTCCCCAAAATATCCAATATATAATCGCTTTTGGCACCAAAGAAAGTCTTACCTACCTTTCCAGCTCAATCTCACTCCTGGGCTCAGAAACTTCGCAATTTATTATTATCGCTATTATTTTATTCATCATGGATCTTCTCTACTCAAAAGCCTTTTTATCTAGTATCAAGGAATTGATGAACGAGCATCACGTACCTGGTTTCTCCATTGCAATTGTTCACAACGGCAAAGTCGCTTCTGCTGGTTATGGATACGCAGATGTCGAATCCTCGAAGCCATGTACAGCGGATACGCTTTTTGACATCGCGTCGTCTTCCAAATCGCTTACTGCAGCAGCCGTCGCATTGCTTATAGATGACGACGAAAAGTATCCCGAGGTGCAATATGAAGCGGTCATGTCACAGTTATTGCCGGATGACTTCGTGATGCCTAGTGCCGGGTACACAGAGAACGTTACCGTGGAGGACATCTTGAGTCACAGGTCTGGCATGGCCAGGTAAGAGCTTCATATCTCGCAACTTATAATCTATGGCTAGAAATATTGACCGTAGAATCAGGCACGACGATTCTTATATGGGCCCTCACGCAGCCCATCCAGACGATGCGCGAACCGTGACCAGGAATCTGCGGAATTTGCCTGTAGCCGCTCCTCTGCGAGCAAAGCATATATACTGCAACATGATGTATACAGTAGCAGCATATTTAGTTGAGGCAAAGACTCAGCAAAGCTTCTCTAGTTTTCTAGAAGAACGCTTCTTCCAGCCGCTCGATATGAAATCAACTAATGTCCAGCCCGCAAGAGCTCGAGCAAAGGGGCTCGCAGACCGCATAGCCACTGGATACTATTGGGATAAGAAAAAGTCGACATACAAAGGGTTCCCGCCTCCGGAATGTCCAGAGGGAGAGGGGGCTGGCTCGATAATCACCAGCGCAAACGACTTTATCAAATGGGCCAAAGCACTACTCTACCACGAAGGCCCTATCAGTAAAAAGGTATATCAAGGTCTCGTGCGGTTGCGTAGCCTAGCAGATCCGGACGCCCAAAATCTAGAACCATTTGAATCTCCAGGCATCTACACCGCCGGTCTAGAAGTATACTATTATCGAGGATATACGGTTGTGGGTCACGATGGAATGATCTCCGGGTTCACGAGCCGTTTCTTCTTCCTCCCCGAGCTAGGATTTGCAGCCGTCATGATGGGAAATGCGATAGGGGCGGAACATGTAGCTAATGCTGTGCGTCGGAAGTTATTCAGTGCAGTACTGAAGGTGCCGGAGGAAGAACTTACCGGGAGTGCTTCTCCGGGTAGGAAAGGGGACAGCATTAAGAAAAATGATGGCGCTGAGGATGAGGAAAAGAAGGAAGAAGATGTACAGCCTCAGATAACACCTTTAAGTGCTTATGTGGGAAAGTATTGGAACCCAGGATACCACACGCTTACGGTCCAAATCAAAGACGAGAAGCTCTTCGTCGACGCTACCGATCGCTCTTATAGATGCACGATCACGTTCGACCACGTATCAGACCAGACAAAATACACCGCCCACCTATGTGATATATATGAAGAAGGCGACGAACTACTCAGAGCCAAGTTCGTGTTTGGTGACGGCCGAGCCATTAGGCTGGGACTAGACTACCAAGAAATTTTGAACGAGTTGATATGGTTCGAGTTTGTGCCTGAGAGGAAAGATTGATGGATTTATTTCTCCTGAGTACCGTCAAGTATCTAGTCTATCAAGTAAAGTATAGCATTCGGCAGATTATTACCTAGAATATGATACCTAGAATAGGATATCGATCACTGTCTGATAATCCTCAAGTTTTTATTCCAAGGTTAACAGCATCGTGATTCGTGAGTGTTTAATACCAACAGAGGTAAATTATACGTTAGGTTCATCCTTTTAAGTTAATGTTAATGGGTACCTAGGTAAGGTAGGTACCTAGGTAGGTAAGAGGTAAGAACCTGAAGTCTTTCCTTCTTTACAAAGTTTGCACCTACCTCAAATACATATTTTCACCTCGTCGTTGCCGTAGCAGGTGGCATTATAATGCGGTGGCGTGTAACCTTATCCAAATCATTCATTGCCGTTCTTTTCTGCTTCTTAAATAACTTTTTCAATAATTCTGACTTGAGCAAAAATTCATCCAATCCTTCTTCCTTATTTAATACCAAGTCCCAAGCCATCTTCAACAATTACTCCTATGAGCACGAGGCTTTAATATACATGCGACAAGATAAAATACCTTCATTCTTCCGGTTCTAAAAAAACAACGGAATAGACTACCTCCAAGATGTGCTCGATGCAATAACAGTAAGAAACTAGGCAACCATCTATATAATCTTGCTGACACATATTAAAGCTTGACGGCATTCAAAACATTTAATTTTATGGGCTCCCTTGAACATAATAACTTTCCGTGCCTCAACATTTATCCAACTACACTTCACTCAAGACTACCACGTCGGTCTGGATACAAAAAGACCATTAGACAGAGCCTATCGTGATGCTTCCTATTGATAGCCAACTTTTAAGCATGCTATAAAACGTGTTAAACAAGACTCACAAACACGTGCTACGATAGACACAACAGATTCTGTTAATAGTTCATCACCGCTGAAGGCCTGGCAATTGGTAGCTCCACTACCGTAGGCCCTCAGGCCTCCAATACAATGCTATACAATATATTCACAACAACGACAATGTCATTGCTCTGCCCGTTCTAACGATTAAGAAACGAGACGACGATCAAACGACACGAATAATACTAAACACCAAGCACCAGAATCTGACGATCAAAGGCTGATTAACCACTAGTCTAGCTAGGCCTCATAGCTCTTCAAACAATGACAATAATCATGGTCTTCAATAGATCATCTTTCATCACCGCTAAAGACTTAGCAGATTCAATCGCCGGGTAACGGGCTTCTAAGGGAAACAACACAACTTAATCACTAATGACGGCGGCGCTTTCTCATCCGTGAAGATGCCAAGAAGAGTGACGATGCTAAGAAATGCTCGCCGCCGGCCTGGGCTAACAAGTATCCTGACGGACTACAGATGGAACTTTACAGGCATGACACCAAGGAAACCCTTAGAAATTCCCGTCTGATACCTGCTTCCCGTTTGTATTCTATATTCGAACACCTGCGTTCTCCTCTACACTAAATCGATCTCCGCCCTTAAGCCACCGCCGCACGGCGCAGAACAACAAAAGCCAGCCTAGTCAGTCTGCCAGGAGCTACGTAACTAGGTACCCAGCTATAACCAGCCCTACGCCACATTAATACGGAAATATGTCATTATATTAATGCATTACATGGGAGCACAGAAAGATAGGGCAAACCAGTATTAAACATATTTCCCTTGCAGTTGCAATCAAGTCGGAGAAGACATTGCACCAACAATACATATCCATTCGGAGAACAAGCTTAGCCGATTCCTAGACCTATCAAATACATTTGTTTAACAAAGAGAGCAAATCCAAATTTTAGCGCTTAAGTGATGGAGAAATTAGGTTAAAAGGCCAAGATCCAAAGATGTATCCTAATAGCGGCGCATACAAGTAGAATAGATGAGAATAACGTTAAGGTTGATTTCTTTAATTTATCCGTAAAGTGTTATAATTATTGATTGTCTCCAAGTCCAAAGCAAACTACAACACACTCACGGCTTGCGTTTTGGCATACCTAGGTACCTACCTATGCTATGATATCACATAGGTACCTAGTATTGTATTATGTCATTAACCTCGAACTAAATCCTCCCCTTTTAACAATAAAACTATAAATATTGTATATTTTAGCCTAAGTTAGGTACACAAAGACGAATGGCTCGTCAAGTCCGAAAGACTGGAACTCGATAGATCTAGTCTTTGTGCGATTGCAACTAAGTTACGCACTTCCGCGTTACACAGCCCAGTCTTGGCGATGGAGTCCTCTTTTCGCTTCGTATTACAACCCCACCGACTTAACCTAGATGTTTGAAGAACACAAGTCTTGGCTACTACCACCTAGGTACCTAACATACCCCCAATATTCAACCATATATCCCGGCTAAAGTAGCGTGAGATCGAAGAGCCACTTCACCGGTAGCACGTTGCAGGCGTGTATGTTACGTAGAGCAGACAAATCAATTGAATATCACCATCACAAGTCTCGAATAACACAGACGTATGTAATTTCAAAGTGCACCAGCGGCAGAGTCTATTCTGAACCAAGACGATGCTTTAAACAGCACATATGCAAATTGCGATGTGGCTACTCGGCCGATGAACAAGTCAGCGGGACATCTCCCGCTTAGATTCCATCTGCTCGCCCTTTGCCAGGTTCCGCAGCCCCTTTTCATAGTACATACGATTTCCACGCCCCCAAGTCCGGGCGTGACCCTTATCGTTCGTCAACCCGTTTCCGTCCAACCCGTTCATGCAGTTATATAACCTGAACGCCGGGTCGAGGAGAAGCCCGTGTTCCCCTCACCCTTCTCTCCCCGAGTAAAAAAAAGCAAAAGATGAAAAAAAGTATATATAATGCTACCCAGCCCAAATAGGTCCGTTGCGCCGGTGGTTTTATCCCAGAATGCTTATGATGATGCGGGTCACAAATGAGAGCGACATATTCTGGCGTCGCGATAGCAGGATGCGTTGATAGGTACAGGCCGCAGGCAAATGGAGGGTGAGCCGTACTTCGACTGCGGTAGAAGTGATATTAGACAAATGAAAGTCGATAATATGCTGGCCGTCATATTCTAGATGGCCAAAGCTAGGTAAATTTAGTCGGCTTAGATGCTGGATGTTGGGGTATATATTTCGGTTTCTCTAATTATTAGGCGGCATGGGTGACGTTAGTAGCGATCGGTAGTGATAAAATCGGTATTTGTGTAGAGCCCGTCATCTTCGGTTTGGATCTCTCGGATCCTGGAATTGTTGGTTGCGCCGTCCATTCTCCCCGCGGGCAGCAACCCATTCAGCATTGCCGCTCTGCCGAGTGGGCTGTTCGGCAGGTAGTTTTTGATCATCATTAGCAGAAGAAGAGACGGGAGGGCGACTTGTAGAGCCAGATGGAGAGCTTGGCGAGCCGGGAACCATGCGTGTGACTGCCTGCGTGATCGAAGCGACTACATAGCCTCGAAGCTCGCGATCTTCTCTCGAGTCTTCTTTCTCTAATCGGAATCGCTCCTCCTTGCTCATGTTGGCGCGCCGGATTGTCTTGATTTCCTGCATGATATAGAGCATTACTTCTTCGGGGCACTTGTTCCTCTCGAGCGCGTGCTCGCTCTTGCGCACGTATCTACGAGTGACATCTGTTGCACCGTCTGCGCTGAAGGCAATGCAATACGACATCTGCTTGCCCCAACCTTCAGTGTAGAGGCGCGGATTATCCCACGCCTCCTCGCACGCGTCCACGTGGATCCATCGCTGCTTATGTTCCGAATAGACCTCAGTCCACACGTGATCCTCAGCGTTCCATACCCAGCGCACGCGACCGCCGACGGCCCGGCACAGCATGCTGAAGCAGTTAGCCCACTCGCCGCATCGGCCCCGTCTCGTCTGTAATAACCGCCAGACGTCGCTGTACCGCGGGAATCGCTCGTATGCTCCGCACGCTTGGTTAGAACATTCGTATAGCTCTACCCGCAATGCTCCAAAGGCGTTTTCCTCTGGTGTCGGCTGCGTCATGCCCTTTGCGACGGTTGGCGAAAAGCACACGGGACACGGCGGGTTGTTGACCCATGTAAAGAATGTTCGCTTGAACCACCTGCGATCGAAGCGGGTTAGGGAGTCAATTCTTAGTAGAATCGAGGGGAATTGGGTCAAGAGGTCAGCTCACCTTAATAGCGCCCGAACAACGCAATCTTGGTATCCCCATTCCGGCTTGCGACCATCGCCCATGCTTTCTGCCTGTGCCTGCAATACCTGAGACTCCTCTTCGGCTTCGCCGTATATCCTATCCAGCGGAATTGCCTGGAGCGCTTCATCAAGCAGACCGGGGTTCTCATACTTTGTCGGCGTCTGCGAAAGCGACAGAAGCAGGCTGCGGAATTTCTGCGACTCTTTGTCGTGCGGCGACGGCGGAGTTGGAATCTTGGGTAGGTTACGCAAAGAAGAGTACGAAGGTGGTAACGCGGGAGAGCTGTGGCTGTGGCTTGGGCCGTAAGAAGAAGAAGGTCTACTATTACTACTAGCGGAAGACGTCGCTGGTACTCGGAGGTTTGATGACGATGCTCTCTCTCGGGGATTTGGTGAGTCCAGACGTGGTCGATTCGCTCGCGACTGCTCGATTTCGGTTAATCGCTTTGTTCTCAGCAGCTGTTCGAATTGGATTCGTAGATCCCGAGCCCAATCCTCTCCATAATCGCCCTGGCTGCTGCCGGGGCCATCACTACGACTAGCCATAATGTTGCTGCCTGATTATCGAACCAGAGGACGGTTCGATGTCGGAACGGTAAGGTGCTCTACAGCGTGGAATTCCTGAAAAATAGCCCAACTATTTGTCGGTTGGGATAATTGCTTGCTCAAGATATTAAACTTGAGCCTAGAACTAGGCGGACTCAAGATTACGCGAAGCGAAACAATAGACTTCGTCAGCTGGAGGATTGCTGATGTGGTGGACTCGGCCACTCCCTCCGAGAAGTCAATTGCCACCGGCTAGCAAGGGGCCCGTTTCGTCGAACAAGACAAATCGTTCGTGGTCAGTCAATTAATCCCCCATAATCATCGATCGCTGCATTCGTGTGTCGTTGCCTCTATACGTCGTACCGTAGCGTATACTCCTCGTCTATTTCTTATTTAGGTAATCCTACAAAGAGATGTGTCCCCTCGACGTCGCGCAGTAGAAGAAACGAGCGGACGACGGAAACGGTCAGTGTCGGCTGCTTGGAAGGAAATGGGAGGCGACTAGATTCCGGGCGAAGAGGCGTAAAGTCGTAGATGAGTTGTATGAAGCAGGCGACGATGAGCAATGAGGAATAATAAGCAACGAGGCGGAAAAGCGGGAGAAGGGACGGATGGGTGAATATGGATTATTAGATAGGGTAAGTTGTAAGTGAGGTAAGGTAATCCAGGTAGTGTAGTAGTGTAGGGGAGGACCTGGAAGATGGGGAATTATGAATTTACTAAGTGTAACATTCGTAAGTTAGGAGGAGTGTAAAGTGGTCAATGGTGGGGGGGTGTGGGTGTGTATTTCTTTTGCAGGGAGGGCAAAAGCCGACGACGCAGCGCAGCGGACAATCGCTATGTACAGAAAAACGAAAAAAGTGACATGCAAGAAAAGCGATAGGCAGCATACATAAAAAGCAGGCAACGGACCAGGTCACCTCAGGTAGTTGTAAGTGCCAATGCAAGTGCATGCGTACTCCATGCGGTACTATGCGTACTTGGATGCGCAACTCATAGTCCGGATAGGGATGGTTTAGGACACATGTGGTAAGAGACGGGCTGGAAATAGGCTTGGGCTTGCTAAAGATGGGTAAGAAATGGGTATGGGAAAAAGAGGGAAACCCCCATGGCAACTTGCAAGCAACCTACGAAAGCAATGGAAGAGCGATGGGCAGGGTTTGCGTAGGCTGCGTAGCCCTTCTCCGCCTGCTGCTGGCTAGGACTCGCGTAATTGGCCGGTACTCGCACTAAGTACAGTGCATAGCATTAAACTGGGCTTCATCGGTACTGTACCTCGCGGCAGAAAGCGCACTAGGGCGCAGAAGAGAAAGCGTGAACGCGCGTCTCCCACGAACCTCTGGCCAATCATTTAACATGCATTCGGCTTTAGGGACCTTAAGGAGTGGGGTCACGACGACTACACTTTAAGATGGTGTTTCTTCTTCATCTTCCATCGACACATTCTGGACCCCTTCTTTTTCGAGTCGCAATTCTTTTCTTTTCTTTTCTCTCACGCGTGCATACATCCGTGTAGTCTTGTTTTAGATAGGGTGTATTTTATTCGTACGTAAATGCATAAAATCTCTAATAGATAATCTGCATTTGACGTATAAAGCGCAGGAAACAAAAAGGCAGTCAGAACATTTCAATTTGGGTACATGATACATCATGTTAGGTACATATGTACATGTAACCGAACTCTTGGAGCGAACTCAACGATTGGGCGAAATAGGCATAGTTCCGGTCTACATCCGAGCCTTTGTACCTTTTTGGTGGAGGCGATGACGAGGCGTGGCTTTTTTTTATACATAGTGGCTGATGAGAATTGGAAGTCTGCCATAGGCGTTCCTCGCTTCGCCCGAACCGCTGTGCCACTTTCGGCTCTTTTAGTTACATTCGCTGTTCTAGCAGCATTAACGATTCGATCCTCTTCACTTATGATGTGGACCTGCGTAAGGTATGTTAGGTATGTAATTGCCAGGATATATACCTTACGCTTCAACGCGTTCTCTTTTCTACAGTAGACATTAATCGTTACGATTCGGTCTTGGCCCTGTTACCGGACGCAGTTGTAAACTGATCCTTCCAATCACTGATATAGATGCATATTGGACCTTGGTAAGTAAATTGGTAGATATGTCAGTAAGTCGGTACCTAACCTAGGTTGGTAGGTAATGGTATTGTATGTTCGGATTTGATGTCCGGTTGCATTTTGACGAATGGCATCAATACACCAACACCAAAGTCATAACCACCTAACTATAAGTTTTATCACAATTTCCACTTCTCTTTCAGCCTCATCCCCAAGAAGAGGTTCTTTCATGCTTGCGGCTGATACCTAGCACATACACAAAATATAAAACATCTAACCAAACCCACCGACCTTTCGGTAACCCGGGAGGATCCAACTCCACGGCACCACAGATCAACTTGTCGGTCAACACGGCGGTAAGCTTAAATCTGCCTACTATCACTCGACAATTCTCCGGGCCGATTGTACGAATGAGTTGTACGTGGTCAGCAATCCCACGTGTCGCACCGTATGCAGTTCAACGTGCGGTGCGTCACCTAGCCCTTCTCCAGTGTTGGTCTTCGCACACGGACCATCAAATATAGAAGCCTCAAAGTGACTGGTCAGTTGCTCTCATCGGAGTCCAGAGATAGTCATCTCAGATTACGTGAGAGGTTGCTTCGACAATTCAACTTCTTACCAACTGACGAGAGATTAACAAAAACAAGAAGAAGAAAAAACCTGATTGCCTTCAATTGCTTCAACCCCCGTCTCATGATTATTCCCAGATGATCTTCTCAGGTTGTAACATACATCTCATATTCCATATTCCATATTCCATATTCCATATTCCATATCCAATATTCCATATCTCATATCCAATATCTCAATTCCCTACCTCAACCCCATATCTCACATCCCATCACAAGTTGTCATGGATCACGTGGGGATTTACGGCCCCCATGGCGTGGTCTTAGTTAGGCTCTCCTTTTAGTGTCGAGACTGCTTGCGCGTCCTTCTCCCCTTCAGGAGACTTGCGTGTTTCTAGCCAATAGCAACATTGCCACCGCTTTCAAATGTCGAATCCCACCGCTCCTGTATGATGATTTGCTAAGCTAGTCGACCTCTCATTTTGGGTCATGCTACGTTGCTTGCTTCGGCTCTTTACATATCGTCTAAATTTCGACGCTTGGCGGTCCTTCTAATTCTAAAATATGCGGCTGACTGTTAAGGATTGCCACGGACTGCCACGAATGCCGTGTCTACTGGTTTATGTATAGCATGTAACATTATCGATCCGATCGAATCCATCACGCATCATTGAGTAAGTCTACTTCGTCGCTATACCTAAAACATGACGGGACGGGAATATCCTTCGCGTTGAGGAGATCAGGTGAAGTCCGCGTCATAATATAGGCTACGCTGGTACGGATAGAGAGTATTGACTGATCAGATATCTTCCCGGTAGCAGAGTAGGTTTCATCTTCGGCTTGATCCGACCCAAGACAACTCATTCCCCCTATGGGGGTCGTCATCCGGGTGGATTTATTCGGATGGTCCAAGGTTCCGAAGCCTACACTGACGCCGCCTCTCGGATTTGAAAGCCCCTCTAAACAGGGTTGGAAGATCTTTCGCAGTTTTAAAATTACCGTCGCGAAATTCGCATTTCGTAAGCCAGCATGCCGAGCAGTGTCTTCATACACTATTGCCGACCTTGTCGTCGTAATATGAGTGAGTACACTAGCAGATCACTACGAATCGATATGTGCGAGACAGGCTGACAGGGACTGCGTTTGTTTGTATTCCCCAGGACGCGCGTCTCCGTCTTCACACGGGCTTTGTCTACATAGCAGTGGAGAAATTCGCCCTAGACCGTACAGAGAAAATCCCTGTCGATCTCCAAATGACGGCATAAGATCGTACACCCCTGTTCGATATCAGTGTAGCGGGTTGCTACCCAATAAGCTACGATGCAAGTGATCGTAGGGGTCGTAATACGGTACGACTCCCTTCAAGACTCGAGACTCGGTTCTCGATGGCCACAATGTAGCCATCCGGTGACGCGCAGTGACGGCCCTTTAAGAAGACGGCCGTATCCCTTCGACTCCGAATCCCAAATAACCGGGCGCACTGACATCTATTCCCTATATGAGGGGCTTTCAGGTGAAGCGCCTAGGCCTCTCAAAGCCCACTCGTCTCTTATCATGCTAACCAGGTTTCACCCTCATTCAGATACGAATGATATCTCGCCAAGCTTTTTATATATGATATTATCAAGCGAACCGCAGCTTGTTCAACGCGGTTCCTTCAAGAACTATATATGATAAGGCGCCCACACCGGAAAACCCCCCAGAAACCCCCATCCTGTCAACCCACGCGCTCTGTCTCGAGATATTGATCCTACGGTGAAATCAGTCCGGCTCGCTTATTTAGGAAGCCATCGCGATCTTCCATACGCCTAGCATGACCTTCTTACACTTTAGGTTAAAGGGAATCTTGGTGTTAACGCCGAAACTTGCCCTATCGTGACAATTAGCCGCAGACGATGGTGATATTCAGGGCGTTCTCCCAGTAAACTCACCGACCAGTAGCCGAATATGGTAGCCTAGAAGGGGGGTTAGATTTCACTTAACCTAGGGGCGTACTATTCTAGAAATATTCTAACACCTTAGTCATAAACATAAACATAAACCCTTCCATTGTAGTCTCGTAGTCACTTGGAGATCTATGCAAACCGCATGCATCTTAATTGACACGAATGCCTAGAGTCTTGTAGGCCTAGGTACGTAAGTCTAAGAACTATGCTGAACGCGTGGCCGCCAAGTGACCTAATATCTGAGGGAGAATGGTTATGATATCTACCTAGGTAGGTAGGTACATAAAGTAATGTTCTGTTGGCTCTTCCAATAGTCATACGTTAGGTACGTACGCATGTCAGCAAGGAGCTATTCAAGAGCCTAATTTGTAATATCACCTTCACACGTGTACAACTATAGACTTTACCGAGAAATACACCGCCCCGGATGGCTTCCCCGGTGCAGGAGTTGATGTACCAGAAACTCCGCGATAGCTTCTAAGTAGTTTCCCACCTAGATACATCCATTCAATGCACCGTTGTTAAAGCATACACATAAAGTACCTAAGGATCCAAAGAATGGGCAATTTCTACATCTCGTCTCTTGTGGCAAACGTGCTAGGGTCGTTGACGTCGTGATTAAAGGTTAGAACAAGAGCAACCTCGCGTTTAAGCACAACCTCCTTACCACCATAACCACCCAAAATGATTAAACTACTCACGTTAGATTACTTCTATATAACTACTAAGAATGTCCAGCCTGCTGCAGACTTGGGTTAGGGGCCATCCACTTTCCTAAATTTAAGCAATGAGATGTTTTCAAGTAGCGTCCTAATATTACAGCTTACCTATGCTTACATCCCGTCGATAGTAACAAAACTAGCAAGCCGTCTAGAGTTAATATATTGCAGATTAAAGGTGTCTCGGGTCGGGCGTCTATTTTGGACCTATCTGGTCACTTAACCGCCGACTCTTATCTTCGACGAATGTCTTCAGAGACACTCCGAACACCGTAGCTGTCCGTAGGGTAGGACTGGCATATGAATTATTAAATAGCACCGTGATAGACCCAGCAGAGGGGTCGACCAAGAGTTTGGACTGCGTGGCATCTATGGTTTGCCAAAGCGGTTGTAGTATCAGAGGTAGGTATATCGAAGTAATTCCTTCTACTCGGTCGCTTCAAAATCATATTAAGATACGCGTCAATTTCATATTTATATTATTAAGCCCCCATCGTTTATCATGAATCAACAGCGAGATTGTGTGGGGGAATTCTAGGCCATGAGTCTAGAATACCTGGGTAGATATTACATAGGTAGCTAGGGACTTCAATGAAGGTACAACCCCGTCCTTAGTCTGATAGTCTATCTACCTACTTAGACACCATATACCTGTAATTAACATAGGAAACTTACTAGAACAATGTTAGCTCTGAATTCAAGCATGTTCCAGAAGACAAGCGATCTAGGGAACTTAATGTTACTTTTGCTTCAATATCTATGTCTCATCTAGAATCCTGACACCTAATTCCTGGCACTATTGTACCCCCATCGCTATCAACAATGAGCATTCTTCAAGCCCTATCCTTTGGGTTTGAGTATCTCCTCGGTTGGGTATTTAAGACTATTAAATCTGCTATTTTAAGGTTAACTTCGATTTATTCGAATAATGGGCTTACCCCTGAATCTTCCCCCTTGAAGTATATCCATCAACGGCCTGCCGTTCTTTTTTCAAGGGCTTCTATGGGATCTCCTTTTGAACCTCGATTAAGCAAGCTTAAGTTCTTACTATTTACTTACTTCCTTACGAATACATTAGTGCAATATTCTAGGCCCGTCGATTAGTTTCCCCCGATATTACGCTCATTTAGGACTTTTTCAATGGTCGTAAAATGTCGAGGGTTTTAAGTACTTGCCTAGATCCCTACCATATGTACCTACCTGGTAATGACCTGTCATCGTCTCATCTGATAGCGAACAATCAAGTCAATCATCGTTAAACTAACGAACACAGACACATAGGTGTTTGTATGCCTGTCTAGGATACTTAGGGCTAGCAGTGATACCATTAGTCAGGACGTTATACGGGGCATTATATTGTCGGCCTAGTCTTCTAGGTTATCTAGTAACCACTTTTTGGAATGAATTTAGTATATTAGTATTAAGGATAGATTATAAAACCTAATAGTATACTTATTATTATAACAGTCACTTGTAGTTAGCTATATTCAAAAGTTCCTCCGGAGTTTTCTCATCTTATATTCACCAACTAGGTACCTCGATAAGCATTGCTCGAAACTTATCATGGATTTGCTCCAACATTAGTTGAGTCATTACTTATTCTTGCGTCTAATGTACTTACTGTGATACCAAATTGCTGTTTTCCATCTGAAGACCTGATTCATTAAGCGCTAAACAAATTGAAATTGAGTCACACTTATGGTTTAGTTTCACAGGTCATATAATAACGCAATCGTCATCACTGCTATAGTTATAAGTACATGTCTACCTAAGGTAGGTAGGTTTATTGTTTTGAAATGCCACTTAGGTTGACCCAGGAGTGAATTGGTAGTTTTTATTTACAGCTACATGGCATAAATCCTGCTTAGAAAATCACATGTCAATTCCCAGGCCACGACTAATTGTATAGAATCCATCATAGCCTATCTAACGCAGGCTTGCATGCGCTGTCTTATATAATATACCATTCGTCATGGCGGACTCTGGACCAAATCTACAAGAAGCTATCGACCAACGCAAGATAATTACGCGCATAAACTCCTCCCCGAAAGAAGAGTACGACCTGTCACTTGCAGAAGATCTCGAGAAATCCCGGAAGTTGCTACAAAAACTCGAAGAAGAGGGTAAGCGCACGCAGGAACAAATCTCCGAGCTAGGGAACCTGCTCGCCCAATTACGGTGTACTTTCGACCTCGTGAGGTTGGAGAGAATGACTTGGTACGAAGCTTTTTGGGGAAAGAAAGAAGACGGGGGATTATTTATCAACCTATTAGCCTTAGTAACTACGACTTCACTTCGCCTTGAGAAGTCTTACAAGATGGGAGGGGGATGCGAACGTGTCTCTGGGCTATGATTGGCGTTGCATGAACATAGGGATATTAATACTGCTTATTAAGAGGGCCTCATTCTATTAATCTTTACTCTATTATCTTACAATTTGGCCTTAAGTGAGTCCTCGAGTGAACAAACCCCATCCCTCATGGCAGCCATCTGTTTCCTTAGTATCTTCCCCGTCGCATTTTTCGGTAGCACCTTGATCTCCCAGACTCCTCCCCTGAGCTTCTTATAGCCGCTCACCTGGCCGTCAACCGTTTGATGTACCTCCTTGAGAGCCTTACTCTTTTCTTGCACAGTTTTAAATCGATCTTTCAATATGACCCAGGCTGCCGGGAGTTCTGTCAACTGACTTTCGTCCCAGAGCGCGCTAACACCCCCTTCCATCACGTTAGGATGGGCGTTAATGTAACTCTCTAGCTCTGCTGGCGATACCTGGAAGCCCTTATACTTGATCAAGTCTTTTGTTCTCCCTACTACGCTTATTCGACCTTCCGCATCGATGGTGCATACATCTCCCGTGTTATACCACCCTTTCATCGGAAACCCTTTCTTGTTTGCCTCCTCGTTGAAAGCGTATCCGCGCGTGAAATTTGGCCCCCTCAACCAGAGCTCGCCTGGTTGGCCCTCAGACACGTCTTCAGTACTTCCCTCTTTCTTGAGGCAGGCCTCAACGTTGGGTAATAACTTGCCTGTCACCCCATCTGGTGGATCTTCGCTCGCTTTCTGGTAAGCGACGTATCCGGCGGCCTCCGTCATTCCATACACTTGGATGAGCCTCCACGGCGCCTTGCTTAGCAGGCGGTCTTTAAGATCCTTCTTCAGCGGGCCACCGACGTTGATGTATTTGGCACGACTGAAATCGAATCGACTGGTTACATCAGAATTTGCCATCTGAAGAACAACGCTCGGCACACCCTGGAAAGTCGTAGCTTGATTCGATCCAACTAGCTTCGCGAACTCTTCGATATTGTAACTCGGCATGGCGTGGTGCAGCATCCCGGTGTAAGGGCCTAAGAAAAGCGGCAACGTGGTCATGGCGATATGAGTCCATGGCGTGAAAGCTACCGTCCGGGAAGATGGATTAAACTGCTCTCGGTCATGCGCGAAGAGTTGATAGCAATTTGAAACGAAATTGTAATGCGTCAGCTCGACTCCTTTCGGGTTGCCCGTGGTCCCAGATGACAGGTGAATTGATGCAAGGCGATCTGTCGTGTCGCGCCAATGAGGAATTGGCAAACGCTCTGATGAGATGTAGTCATCTGGTAAGTGAGGAAGCCCGTTTACTCGATTGATAATTGTTATAATGCTAGGCTTCTCCCAGCTTACTCCTTGATCGACAAGTTCTTTTTCGGCAACTCGTAAAGCTTCCGTAACAATTGGAACTGTGGCCCCGTAGGATACCACAAAGTGTGGCCTTGCGACGGCAAGCCCATGGCCGATCTCTGCAGCTTTCAGCGCGTGATTAATAGGGCATACGACGCCGCCCGTCCAAAGTATCGCGTGGAAGATCTCAAGGAAATCGACACTATTGGGTAGAATAACGGCCCATCTTGCCTGGTCGACTGGGTTCAACTTTGCTTTAAGACCTTTTGCAATCTTACCAGCTCGATCACGCAGCTGTCCGATCGTAATGCTTCGATTCGTCAAACTATCCTTGGCGATTAGATGGGACTCAGGGATATCTGGATATGCTGATCTGTGGAGGAATTCTGTTAAATTCAGATCTTTGGGAATGTCTATTGCTCCAGAGCGATAGACTCTCATGGTTGCTCTCGAAAATTGCAGGGTCTGTGAAGTGAATATAAACTTGACAAGGAGCTACAGATGGATAGAGATCTAAATTAGTGAGCAGATCGACAGTTGAGCTGCTGAAAGTTGATATCGCAAACAGTGTTCAACGGGACTCTTGTTCCATCGCGATTATCTCTTCACATTGTCAGAAGTGACCTCATTCTCGTCAGTATTTACCAACCTTTTTCGCCCAGGGCTCAGGGAAGTTCCGGTTACAAGGTAACCAATGGAGTATTCTTTTCGTGTACATCCACAAACATTACATGGTTATCATTCAAATGCCTATGTAGGTAATCGCTAGATACGACTATGTAACTGTAACGATCAAACGTGGGATGAGAGTGGGCTCTATGTAATTAATCCCCGCCTCAGGGGTAGGACATGCTTATGACGGGGTATTATATTTTCGCATCCTTCAGAAGCCAAAGCGGCGACTGATGCAGAACAAATGATTAGAGTGTAGCCTATGTATGTAGAAACATCGAAAGTATGAAATTAATAGTCTCTAGGTGAGGTAGATCGGCCGAGAACTATATTCAACTATTTAGCGATAGGATCAAAATGCCTGTATGCCACCCACTGCAGGCATTGCCGACAACCAGGTTCTGGAAGAGAATCCGGCAAGTTGATTTTCGCTTAATAGACACTAGGCGTCATGTAGCTTCATAGCGGCGCCGGAAATATGCTTTGGGAACTATGCCAAGGTGACTCGGAAGTCAGTAATGCATTTAAACGACTTTTCTTGCTTTTGATAGGTCCCATGCTTATTCTTGACAGCTTGAAGAAGAGTTTAGGTAAGCTTTTTAATATTGTCACGTCAAAGAAGACATGAGAGTCGGAGAGTTTTCAGCTTAGGTGCTATAATTAAGTTGAGATATATTTTTGATTTATCACTCATGGTGTTGATCGATCTCGTTAAATCACATGTACCCTTCTATATTAGTGCGATATAAGGGCCACTTTGAGTGTTTTAGCTAGCAATTATCTCTTGATCAATGCTGAGCTGCCCCCAATGCCGAAGACCCTCCGCTACAATAGCTGCCGAAGCCGCCGTGGGGCAACTCAAAGACAACGTCGTTTGTCTCAGTTTAAGTAAATGGTGATTTTAAATGGTAATATCTTAGATAGATACTTAACCTAGGAGGTACTTAAGGAGGCAGTTTATGAGTAAGGAATATTTGCCACGGAAGAACCCGTTTCCAGTAATGATTCTTTCACTTCAATACTACATGACGGCGGCGGTGGCGATGATGAGAATAAGAAGTTCCTGCCCCGGTATGCAATGTTGATTTCACATTCTCGGTCTAGAGTTCATTTCGTAATAATACCAAACGAAGAGCATAGCTACGGCACAGAACTTAGTTTCTACTAGTTAACTAGTTACTTAACTACCAGGTAGTTATAACTAACCAAAGTCTGCTTCGCCATAGTCTATCGTCGGCCAATCTCGGTGCTAATTGCGATATCTGTTCCAAACTCCGTGGGGGATATCGACACTTCGATTCACGAATAGTCTCTTCTCTTCAGACCCCAGAGATTCGCTATATGGTTCTGACAGCAGAGAGCAACGTTCGTCTCGAGGTCTGAGCGGTTGCATTAGGTATGTTACTTAGTGGATCGCTTTCCTGGGGTGCCTGGCATTAACTGTGGTACGGCATGCATGGACTGGACTTGGCGGACCCCAGTTAGGTTGATGAACTTCCGGATACGCTTAAGCGATCCTATAACCCCAGTTTCTTCTAATGTAAGTAATTTGTTTTGGTCGTATAGATCACGAATCCATCTGCGAATCCAGGAGTTTCGCCTCGTGGTTCGATATAGTACAGTTACCTCCTGCTAACCAAGGTAACAAGAAGCCGAAGAACATCTCGACCTGGGATATTCATTTTAGAGAAGAGACTCTAGACTAGTTGTGATTGTATATTCGATATAGTTATACCACTCTTCCAATACATTTCAATACGACACTTCACTACGACTAAACTCTAAAGCCATGGCACCGACAGAGACAGAGCCGCCAGCAACACCGGCTTTCCTAAGGCTATCGTATCCGGCACCGCGTGTGCTCCTGATACGGATGGACCGCCCAAAGGACTTGAATGCAATGTCTACGGCGGCTCAGTGGGAGATGGATTCCGTTTGGAAATGGTTTGACCTCGAGCCCCGTCTGAGCGTAGCAATCATCACGGGAACTGGTCGGGCTTTCTCAGCAGGAGCAGACCTCAAGGAGTGGAATAATTCCATGTCCGACAATGCAGACCCGAAGAGCCGCATGGGAAACGCGCCGGCTTTCAAACCTTTGAGTCGTCGGCTTGGAAAGAAACCCGTGATCGCGGCAGTAAACGGGCTGGCGATGGGTGGTGGATGCGAATTCGTCATCAATTGTGACCTTGTCGTCGCCGCTGAAGATGCCTACTTCGCGCTTCCAGAGGTGAAGAGAGGGATAGCTGCAATCGGCGGTGCGCTGCCGCGACTGATTCGGACTATCGGGCTACAGAGGGCTTCGGAATTCGCACTTACCGGCCGGAACGCCACGGCTCAGGAGATGTTCCAATGGGGCATCGTCAACAAGGTGGTGCCAAAAGAGCACGTGGTAGATGAGGCTGTCAAGTATGCCGAGCTCATCGCGAAGAACAGCCCAGACGCCATAATATGCACACGTGCCGGCTTGAGGCAAGGATGGGAGACAGCCAGCGTAGAACGAGCCGTGGAGTGGACGCTCGAAAAAGAGTTTGCCGAGCTGCAGAGGGGAGACAACATATTGGAGGGCCTGAAAGCGTTCGCTGAGAAGAGAGAGCCGCAGTGGAAGGGAAGTAAGCTTTAAGATAACTCTGCTGCATTGCTTGAGTCAGGATGTAGCTTCAAACGAGTACAGCTACGAGTCAGACAGATGGGGAGTGTCCGGAATCGATCTGCACGAGGATGTAGAGGTATTCTGGAAGCAGGGTTTGGGAAGAGCAAAAGGGAAACGATTGGTTGTAGATGCTGTATTCGTAAATCACGTCGTATTTCGTACATGACACCCACGTCAAGTGTAGCATCATCTACATAATATGAGTACCTAGGTACCTACCTAGGTAGTTATTATAATTAAAGCCATTGAGGTTTATACATGAGTAGTTACAACACTTAAGCAGCGATCATACTACAATTCCTAGACACCTTTTGAAGGTTCGGCATATTCCAAATGCTACTTTCCTCTATCGTAGCCAACGTTGGGATTAATTTATATTCGTTCAGGGGTTACATGACAAGTGCCGCTTGGCATATGCAACTAGAAGGATGTTGGATGGGAATAACGGCTTTGCACCATACCTGAAACTAATTGACAAGAGACAAAAGACAAGGGCTCCCGACGTCTTGCAGTTCTTGGTAGACACCGTAGCATCTGGATTGCACATCCTTACCCCGGGGCACCGCGAACGAGAGGCACAGGCCCTAGCATTTTTCGCCGAGCCAATGCAGCCCGCGGTCGTCCACTCGGGTTGATCTCCTCGTCTTCGGCAGCGTCTGTGGCGGGTGCTGCGAAGGTCGTGCCCATTAGGTTAGCGAGGTATCATCGGCTCCAGGGTACGCCCACGAACTTAGACCGAAGTCAAGTCTTCCGCGTTCCCCAAGCGTATTTTTTCTCCGACGAGCCTCTGCCTGTCGCCCGCTTCTGGAACTTGGTCCGGGCCGTACTATTTTATCTGGACAGCGATCTGCTCGGACCCCCCAGTATAGCAACTTACAGTTGCTTAGTATGGTAAGTTCATCATAACCACCCTGGCCAAGCCAACAGACCCTCTCTCTATAGGGATCCCGACGATCGCTAGGAAGACTAAAAAGAGGGTTTCCCACTTACATACTTTATTCTCCCACCGTCGATCATTCATTTCACGGCCGCAATACCCCTCGACAGAGCGATAGCCTTTTTTTTCATTGTCCCGTGCGGCTCGACTCTGTCTGGATTCTCTCGTTTAAAGCGCCTCTGCAACATGGACGATAAATCTCCGGTACCCGTTGAGCGGGTTGAGAAGTTTGGCAAGGAAGTGGATGACGATGCCTCGTCGATTAGGTCGGCAGCGCGGGGAGATGACCTACCAAAGGGTTATTTCTACTCTGTTGGGTTCCTTGGAGCTGTAGCCGTAAGTAGCAATGGGCTGTATAACTCAGTATTTTCTTGATGCTAACAATAACCAGGGGTTCTGCTTGTCGGCTATATCAGCTTTCATTTTCTTACTCCTGCCGACCAATGTATTAACGTACATAAACGCAGATATAGGTAAGACTAAGGAGGCATGAAAAGGGATAATGAGTATTTTTTCATATTAACTGTAGATTAGGTCCAAGCCCCTATATCTCGTGGGTGAACATTGCGAGGACTCTATCTCTGTCCTTCACTTATACGATTCTCGGTCGATTATCAGATCTCTTTGGACGACGATGGTTCTTCATTGGCGGCAATGTTGTTGCCCTCATCGGCATCATCGTGTGCTCAGTCGCCCAGAATGTCGACAGTTTAATCGTAGGTAGTGCGATCTACGGTTTAGGGGAAACAGTTCAGCTGAGCTTCAACGTGGCTGTGGGCGAATTGGTTCCTAACAAGCATCGCCCGATGGTCCTATCGTTGATCTTTGCAACGAACGCACCAATTGCCGGCGTTGGTCCCATGATAGGTAAGCTATGATTTAATTACGATGGGCAAGAATAATAACTGACCCTGGCGATAGCTCGAGCTGTATTGCAGCACCCTAACATGGGATGGCGATGGTGCTACTATCTCAACATCATTGTGGTCTCCGTAGCAATAGTCCTTCTATTCTTCTTCTACCACCCCCCAACTTTCGACCTCCTGCACGAACGAAAGACTAAGACACAACTACTTAAACAACTTGATTGTGAGTTTGATTGCCCCTTTACCATTAGCAGGAAGCTTACGAGAATCAGATGTTGGAATCTTTATGTGGACTGCCGGCCTCACTCTCCTACTTATGGGTGTGAGCTGGGGTGGCACTATTTACCCCTGGAAATCGGCCGCGACCATCTCTTCGATTGTAATTGGAGTTGTTCTTCTCGTTGCGCTCTTCGTTTACGAGGCATATGCCAAGCTCGAATACCCAGCCATTCCAGTTCAGTTCTTCGCCAACCGAGGGTTTATTAGCCTCGTCGCTTGCGCTACAGTTGCGACTATGTCTTACTACTCTGCAGTTCTACTATGGCCTCAACAAGTCAAGGCTCTCTACACTTCTGACATCACCTACGGTGGTTGGATCTCGGTAAGCATGCTTATATGTAAAGAAGATATCGCTAAGAAACTAACTGGAGATCTAGTGTACCGTGGCCAGCGCAACAGCATTGGGTCAAGCATTTGGCGGTTTCTTCGTAAAATGGGGAGGAAATGTTCGATACTGGATCATATTCTCGACTTTATCCATGGTCGCATTCGTCGGTGCTTGCGCGTCGCTTACCCCTGACACCTTGAACGCCGGTATTGCTTTCACGATGATCGGTCCTTTCTTCGTTGGCGTCATCGAAGTTTGCGCTCTCGCACTCGCCCCCCTTTTCTGCAAGCCCGTCGATATCGGTCTTGCGTCTGGCCTGTTAGCTTCGATTCGATCAGCTGGCGGCTCCATCGCTGTGGCTGTTTACAGTAGTATCTTGTCGAACCGCCTTGCTTCGACGGTCCCTGCAAATGTTGGTCCGGCTGCAATTGCTGCTGGTCTCCCGGCAGAGCAAGTTCCTGCTCTCGTTGCAGCCGTTCTGGGAAGCAAGCTCGCTACTTTCCCGGGATTAAGCGACGCCGGGAAGGCTGCCGTTGCTGGTGTGTTGCCGATAGCATACTCGCAAGCATTCAAGACCGTCTACCTGGCCAGTCTAGGATTTGGAGGTATCGCAATTGTCGGCTGTCTCTTCTCCAAAGATGCCCAGAAGCATCTCACCGATAAGGTTGAACGCAAGATGCACGGAAAGACAACCGGGAAAGACAGCCCAGACTCCGCATCATCAGCATAAAGGGGGGATTGGTTGAGTCAAAAAATGAGTTTGTCTTTATCCTTAACGAAAAGACGATGTCTAACGCAGAATTCATTTGACATGATTTGAATGTATCGTATTTATCTAATGCCTATATTATTACCGTTCTAAACAATGATACCAATTTGTATATAAGTAGTACCTAGCAATATCCTAGCGGGGGGTGGAAATCTGATTTATACTATTGATGAGAGAATAGTAGTTTGCCTGTTATTGGTCCTTAAGTCTATAAACCCACCTCTAAACTCGTCATGAGCCTTCAAACTTATATAATATAAGTAGTTCGATATTTGGAACGGATTACTGCAACGGTTCAATAGGCATCCGGATGGATCAACTATAAGCTTAATCGGTCCGGGTGTAGAGCTAAAGGCTTAGGGCGACGCCCATAGTTGAAGAGGTTGCCGTTTATGGAAATGGAGCATTACTCTGATTGGTGGAGTCAAAAGATAGCAGTGTTATTAACGAGCCCTATAGAAGTATCTTACGAGGAATGCTAGCGCTAAAGGATTAAACAACTAGGCTCCACTACGTTGTATTCGGTGCAGTATGTAGTTAGCGAAGTGTATTAGTTATAGACCCTTAGCTACTGATCTCTACTTACTCAACACCTAGGTTAACCTACTAATTTCCATTAGCGAATATCTAGCATATTATAGACCCCAATGCTGCATAGATCAAACAAGTAACATCAGAGAAAGCCTCGAAGTCTCAGTAGGATCGACATCACCCAACCACTTATTTAGCGAGATTGCTTACAGACAGAGGCTGAGGAGCTACCCCGCAGTCGTCTCCTCATTAACCCCAGATTTACTATGCAAATGTTGGCATTAAGTGTCGGCACACGATGGAGAAGTGCAACGTTGATATGGGACTATTCCAAACGTTCCCTCATACTGCGAAGGATTCGACCTAGGTCATCCTAGCTTTACGTATAACTTGTCCACCCCCCTTGCATGAGTGATTTCGAATCGCGAATGGGATTCCACCCCTTACCCTTAGGCACTCGTGAAGATGGAGCTGGCTGCAGATCGCTTGGGTGGGATCCGGGCAAGAGCTGGGGAATATCGTTCCACAGCATCGGATCCGCATGAGAAGATAGGAAGGCAGAAAGGAGTATATAAGATGAACGAGTTCCATGCGAGTGTGTTCCACCCAGGAACCTTCCCCTCTTGCCTCTCGTCAGTCTAAGCGACACGCCAGTAGAAGTTAGACTCTCTCCCCTCGGCTACGTCAAAATGAAGGGTCTTTTATCCGCCCGGCTTATCACCCTCGCTTCTTGCTTGAGTATAAGTTCGGTCACTGCTCAGGTTTTTGACCCGAACAAGGGCAGCTCGTCGGGATGGGATCCGGCTGTAGTCGGAACGAATAAGACCACTAATGCCACCTTCTCGAATCCTGTCATGACTCTCAATGTCGGAGATCCTTTCATGACCAGGTACACTGTCGACGGCGAGGACTGGTATCTTTTCACGTATACGACTAACTCTAATATTACGTTGAAGCGTTCGAGATACCTCACCGACAACTGGGACAATGCCGAGAGCAGGGTTGTCTTCAACCCGGATCCTACTAGCGGAGAACCGTGGTCGACAAGCTTGTGGGCTCCCGAAATCCACAACATATCCGGTTCTTGGTATATTATCTTTACTGCTACGTCTGACGGTGACAACCCACCGCCTCTCCTCGACGCCATGTGCCCGATTAATTGTCCCGTAAGTCTTGCCTTATTATTATTAGAGCATATTTTAAATAAGAACCCAAGACTTAATAGAAACTACAATAGGCAATCAACCATCGTATGTTCGTTCTTGCAGGCGATGGACCCGATCCTTGGTCCGCCAAATTCGAGATGAAACCTATGCTGGATACCTACGATATGTTTGCTATCGATGGTACATATTTCCACTTCGAGGATAAGCTATACCATATCTACTCCTGCTGGGAGCAAAAGTACTCCTCATGGCCGGCCAATTTGTGCATCACGCGCATGTCGGATCCGTGGACGATCAACTCGACGCTTTCCGAACGCCGGATCATCAGCATGCCAAACGAGCCCTGGGAGCAAGTCCCATATGGCCGCCCAATCCGACTTGCAACAAACGAGGGGCCTCAGCAGCTTACGAACCCTAAGACGGGCCAGAACTTTGTCATTTACTCGGCAGCACGAGTCAACACGCCGTTCTACTGCCTGGGTATGCTTGAGCTTATTGGCAACGACCCGATGGAGTACCAATCGTGGAAAAAACATAAGGACGGATGCGTCTTCCATCAAAATACAGCGACGGGCATTTACGGTACGGGTCACGCAAGCTTCGTCTCTTCACCTGACGGCTTCGAGGACTATATCGTGTACCACGCGCAGACGACACCCAATCCGGCCTCGGACCTGTTCCGCACGGCTCGAGTACAGAAGTTTACGTGGAATGAGGACGGCACGCCTAAGTTTCCCCTTGCGGAGAATGGGCCCTTCTCTGTTCCTGCTGGGCAGCAAGTTCTCACGCATTAATAGACGAGAAGAGTTACGATAGAGTATATATTTGCATAATAGATGATAGCGAGTATCTTTCTACACCAATGCGCCTCTGCTAATAAGCCAAAAGCCATAGGCTATATATCCTGTTATATCCGAATGCCTATATAAAGCCCTTGATATATACAATGTATTCTCCCGTCCTCAGCTCTGTTTCCATTTATGCGAACTCGTTCCGAGTTGTATAAGTAATATACATAGGAGGTGGATAATCATATATCAAATTCCTTTTACCACAGATACCCAAACCTGAACGCCTAAGGTTATATACACCCGCACAATAATCTACCGCCATCATCGCGGTTTGCTCGCTTATACTTTTTGGGTATAGATACATCATACCAACCCCCACCACGCAATCATCATTGCACCAACGACCAACACCTTAGCACCCCACGAGCCCACCCCTTTCTTCGTCCTCAGCGCCGCTGCACCGCTCTCCGGCTCAACCTCTCCGGCAAACGCGCCGATAATGTTCCCGCGCGGCCAGTACTCACACGCAAGATACCAACCGTAGTTCCCTGGACATAATTTCGCTCCGCATCCGACGTCCGTTGTATCGCGCCATACCAACTGCGTAAAATGCCCTGTCGCCTCGCTGAACCCCGGGTCGTCATAGTTATACTGTGCATCCTCGTTGCCCCATAGATCCACGCAGTCTCCTGCATCAGAGCATCCCAGTGCTAGGTTTTCGCCGTAAGGGCCCCCTGAATGTTTCATGCGGCAGGTCTCTTTTTGGGAATGGGGCGATGAGGAAGAATGTGAAGATAAGTATGTCGAGGCGAAATCTGCTAGGGTGTCGTTCCAGCGGACGGTAGAGGCGTTGTGGGCGGTGCGGTGGAAGTTGGTGCTGTTGATGATGGCGGAAGTGAACGTATCATGGTTGACGAATGAAGGGACTTCGCTGGGGATGGGAGGCGCGACGGTTATGACTATTACGGTTTGACTTCTGGCGAAGGGGGCGAGTAGGAGGGAAGATAGAAGGAAAGCTGTCATAAGGGAGCTAGAGCGAGAGAGGGCTGAGGTAGGAAAGACGGCCACCATTGAGGCTACCTAGATGTTGGAGATATTATAGTTATAAGTCGATAATAGGTTTATGATTGTAAGTAAAAAGCTTATAGCCGACTTATGCGTTGCGGATTATTGATAGCAATATCCAGCTTGCTGATAGATAGGGGAATAGAAATAAAAAATAAAAATAAAATACTTGGTAATTACCAAGTATATGGGTGATGTAATAGGTATAAAACAAGGAAGAAGACAATACCACCCAGCTCAACAAGAGAAATAATACAATGGTAACTTACAAAGGCCTTTTCATCCCATCTTTAAAGGTGAACAAGAGAATCCATGTCAACCCTGACTACGACCCAGACTCACCTCTAATGTTCCTTACCGTGTTAATGGCAATACGACTTCTAAGCGCGGGCGGCTAAGGGACTGGGTGCTTCGAAGCGCAGATACGTAGAGCTGGCGAGTTTCCTGGAATATGTAGGTACCTATGTATGAAGACTTATAGAGCTAAGCTTGACCCGGATGACGTAGCCGCTGGAGGAATTCGTTATTGGCGCTTCTCAGCCTATCATGAGTTGGCGCCGCTGCTGGGGGGAAACATTTGGGGATAGCTTCCTTGGCAGGGGTATTTTCCGTCTATGATAGTTTGGCCAGTAAACTGTTCTGGTTGAAGAATTGTTTATAAAAAGCGAACGAGGCGGGTATATAAGGTCTGGATGGATTATATAAGGTTATCGTTAATTGGATTTTTATTTTATTTGTATAGTTATCAATTATAAATGGAGTATCTTATCGTTTAATGAACTTTAACCTTAAACATTTCCACCTTATTAATAATTCCATATTCTCTCCCATCTCCTCTACTCAACACCCACAATCCACGTCCCTCAACCCCTCCTCACGGAAGCAACACGCCCCTAAAGCGCGCCTTATTCGCCGCACACGACTCCATCGCCTTCGCCGCGTCCGCAAGCGGATACTTCTCAACCCAGCATTTCACACCGTGATCAACCGAGAACCGAATCGCCTCCTCGGAATCCAGTGCGTGTCCGTTCGACCAGCCGTGCACGGACAAGCTCTTGAGATTCATCAGCAGCGTGTTGAACGGCACGGGATCGTGCGGCGGGCCCAGCACCAGCAATTTCCCGCCGGCCTGCAGCCCGCCGACTAATGGGCTGATAGCAGCTGCATTCGGCGCCGTGGACACGATCATCGCTGCGCCCCCTAATGCTTGCAGGGCCTTGACTGGGTCTTCTTTGCTCGCATCGATGTAGCTATGCGCGCCGAGCTGTTCCGCGAACTTGCGCTTCGACTCGCCGGAGCTGATGGCTACGACATGGTATCCCATTTTGTTTGCGTACTGCACGGCCAAGTGTCCCAGGCCGCCGACGCCTTGAACTGCTACCATGTTGCCCTGTTCCACGTGCATCTTGCGCATCGAGTTGAAAACGGTGACGCCAGCGCAGAGTAATGGTGCGGTTTCTGCTGGATCTACGTCCGAAGGCACGCGCACGACGGCTTCTTCTCGGAGGAGCGTGTACTCGGCATATCCGCCGTCCCGGCTAACACCGTTGATTTCCTGGTTGTCGCACATTTGGAACTGGCCGCGGGCGCACTGGCGACATGTCCAGTCGTGACCTGCCGGTTGTTAGTTTTATCGAATTCTCATCTTGCGTCTCTACACTTTCCCTTTTCAAGAATTGAGGTTTAAAGGGAAACAAGTATTAGAGGTATATAATATGAGAAAAGGAAATAAACTGACCTCCATGCCATGGCCCACCCACTCGCTCACCGCCCTTAAACCTCGTCACGCCGCTACCAATAGCAACGACATCCCCGACGAGCTCGTGCCCCGGCACGCGGGGATACACATCATCGCCGTACTCGCCCCGTTGCGCGCAGACGTCCGAGAAGCACACCCCGCAGGCAAGTACCTTGACAAGGACCTGGCCAGGACCCGGGAGCTTCAACTCCCTATCCTGAAATTCGATGGGGACGTTTTTCCCCGTTAGGACGCCGGCCTTGAAGGTCTTTGGTAACGAGTCCGTCATTTTTCTCCTTGGTTGGTTTACTTTGGGGTGGTAAAACGCCTAATTGTATCAAGAGAATAAGCAGGCTAACGTTAGGAGGTAGGTATTCGTTCCAACGGAAAGCTAACTTTTTCTATCAAGAGGGAATTAAGTTGGTGAGTAAACGGCTACGAAGACTGGAAGCTCAAGTCAAGGTATAAGATAATCACAACAAAGCAAGGCATAGCAAGACAAGACAAGACAAGACAAGACGAGGCTCAACCTTCAATATAATATAAGTACCTAGGTTAGACACCTGCAGCCAGCCAACCAACCAGTAAATTTATCTCCTACCTTACAAAACCACCTTGCGCTCCGATCCGATCATCGTCGTAACAACCATGTATGTAAGAGCCACATGTCTACGATAAGGTGAGTTACTTTCACTCACTTACTCACCTACTTACTTGCCATGTAAGCTTATACCCACAACCCGTCCATCGCCGAGCCAATGACGGGCGGAGCACCTCCGAGCCCGTCACCACCATCGCCCACGCGGTGTGATCCGTGATACCGTGATACCGTGATGCCGTGATGTCAGTGGTCGCCCCTCCCAAAGCGACGTCGTATGGCAGCCCACACAGTCGCAACCCAAGTCGGGTAAATTACCTCCCAGCTCATTATTAGCATATACATACTACACTACATCTGGGCAGCAAAATCTGGGTCCCGGAGTGACGGAGTGGCGGAGTTGATTGATGTCTCACCGGAACTCTTAGGTGCTACATACCTACATACCTACAATTACATACATTACACACGATAATTTATTTACCGCCTCAGCCTGCTCCTTTTTTTCATCCCTATTTTTTCGGATATAGGATTTAATTGATCGAGGTCAAAGTGAACACGTAAACCGGGTTTATCTTTATCTAAATGCCTCCTCGTAAATACGGTCTCATACCGCTACTATTATGCTCTTAGTCAATTCCTTATTCTTAGATGATGACGCCTCTCTTATGTAGATTTCATGCATATACCTAGGATGTATCCAATAACGTCGACGTAAGCCGACATAACACGCAACACGATAACAAGGTAATATTAGTAATTTTACCAATTCTCCATTAGTCTCCACCAGGAACCTTTCAACTACATACATTCGTACCTAGGTTAGGTACTTACTGAGGTATCAATCGCATCATAAACTTATATACTATAACTATCGCGCCCCTAATGTAGCCAGCGCTGCCTGCAGTTCTCTCACTGCCGTTGGCACGTCCTCGAAATTAAGCGCTGAAATTGCCCACTTGGCGTGCTTCTGTGCTTGCATGATCGCCATGTCGTCAGTATTCAGCCCATTCGAGGACCCGCTATTACCACCGTACTGCTGCGCCGGGGTCACCGGTTGTGAGGGCTGTGAATAGTAACTCCGACTAGTTGAGGGTGCCTGGTGAGGGGCCTGCCTCTGTGACGGCGGTATGACTGGCGGTGTGGGCGCAGGACGATAGAAGTCTTGGGGTGTTGGAGCCACGTCTGGTGGTGAAAAGGGCGCGGGCGGTAGTCCGGCTGGATCGTGAGAGCTGGGACTGGGTATTACGGGAGGAGCTCCTGTGGGATCAAAGGTATTCGAGCCTGGGAGAGGCATGTTGGTTGTGGATGGTAGATCTAAGTTATCGGCACTAGGCGCGTTGGGAAAATAGGTCCCCGGGTCCGACGTAGGCGGACCGGGAGGCACTATAGGAGACACTTGCTCGTACCCTAATGTTGATGGAGCTGAAGGTGAATTTGGGGCAGATACAGGCGCAGGGAAGGTTTGATAAGATCCGGTCGATGTCGGGTGCGGTCTACCATCTTCGTCGGGTGCGTCCTCTACGCTTGCTGGTTTGGGATGTGAACCTCCAAGCATCTGCACTTCTGGGTCGTTCGGGTCTAGTGCCGGTGGCGCCTCTTCATGTTGGACCTCTTCCTGTTTTGGGTTTGATTCGTTGGGATCCTTTCCCTCTTTGATCGCCTTCAATATGCGCGCGGCATTCCACTTTGCATACTTGACCTTCTCTTGTGTCTCGGCATCGGGCGTTGCCCAGATGTTAATTAATTGGAAGAACGTCGCTGCGGCCTCGAATGTGCTCGCCGTCTGCCTATATTAATTGTTAGTTTCCGTCCACGAGAAGTACATTGTTTTCCAAGTATATCATACTGCGTGACTTTGTTGGCTTTCAGCGGTCGTAGCGCTCTCTCGAAGGTCTCTTGCGCAAACTGCTCCACGTACGCTTGACCAGCCACATCGTCATGGATCGCGTCGTTCCCTGCCTGATCTTCCTTGATCTACACCAAGACGAAACCCGGTTAGCGTATTGCGGCTCGGAATAAGTGATAAATATCTTGTTATCGTACATTCTCGAGTTTCTCCATAAGATTCGTAGTAAAAAGGTGGCATTCTTCGTCGGCGGAGTGTAGGTTTTTACCAAGGATCTGATTTACAGCCCAGTAGAAGCCTTCCGGACCGCGAGATTAGCAAGCAGAGCTTATGTTGATGCGACGGCGGGAATTGGACTTACACCAATAAGCTATGACAGGCTTCGCGGCTTCGAGTTGCGTAGCGCGCACGATGAAGGGCGTGATGCCCGCCTGTTTAAGCTTTTGGGGTATGTTGGCCGCCATCCTGGACGTATAGGATCGCCCTTAAGAAGCACAATTGCGATTCGACTGATTAAAAAGATCCTCGAGACGTATCGAGCGAGCTGGAGGTAGCGTATATGAACCGTAGCTATCAACGGTTCTTAATTTATGACCGAATTGGGAGAAAGCTGATCGAGTACAACTTTCTCCTTTATGTTAAATATAGTACGTGCCTCGATATCCTCCTCGGTGGTAGAATGAGAAGCAAAATTGGTGACAATATGAGGTTTAAAGTCAGGACAAAAGCCGACGTCCAGCCGCACATGTAATGTAATGAGGTATGTAATGTAGGTAATGCGCAACTTCAAACTCCAAACCCCGCTGAAGTCACTAGGTTAACTATGCGGGCAGCTTCGGTGCTATTCCTCAAAGATAAGCTGATAACATAAACTCTAGCTCGCGCCACAGATAACAATTGATAGGTACCTGTGCACTCTCTCTAGCCACAATGTACCCCAGACTCTCCTTAGCGTCGTGGTTCTGCAGCGAATTGGATCGAATTTCCACGGTGGCCTTTTGCTTGATTCGGTAAGAAGACAGAAATTCATTTAAAGCTTCACCTCCGTCTCTATCGTGTGATACCAGCGACCTATAAACACACGGACGAGGAAGCATCTCGTGGTTTGGTGTAACTCTTTCTTTTCTGTTCGTCTCATCCAATTCTCCATCTGGCCTCTCCTGCTCCTGTGATTTTTGCATTCTCAAGTCTTATACATATACACACATATACACACCTACCTACCTATCTCACCCTACATATTCCCTGTTCTGTTCCATCGTAATATCTTTTACTGGGACAGACCATGCACGCATTCAATATAAACCCCACTGCAGCAATTGCCGCAGTGGCTCTGCTCTCTGCCCTGCCGACTGCCCAGGCTGGCTTATATCTCAAGAGCTCGCCCGTAGTCCAAGTTGACGCCAAGAATTATGACAGGATAATCAACAGGTCAAACCACACTTCTGTAAGTATACATCGCAATTCCGGGAAATTGATCAATAAGTCCACCGTCAGCTAATGGGTTATATCCTAGGTCGTCGAATTCTACGCACCATGGTGTGGTCATTGCCAGAACCTCAAGCCCGCGTATGAAAAGGCAGCTAAAAACCTTGAGGGTCTTGCTAAGGTCGCTGCTGTAAATTGTGACGAAGATGAAAACAAGCAACTGTGCGGTATGATGGGCGTCAAGGGGTTCCCGACGCTCAAGACCGTGCGCCCGGGCAAGAAGGGAAAGCCGATCGTGGAAGATTACAATGGTCCTCGAACCGCCAAGGGTATTGTAGATGCGGTTGTCGACAAGATCAACAACCACGTAAAGCGCGTAACGGATAAGGACGTTGATTCTTTCCTTTCGACCAAGAACGACACGGCCAAAGCTATTTTATTCACAGACAAGGGCACTACGAGCGCTTTACTAAGGAGTATCGCCATTGACTTTCTCGACGTTATCACTGTTGCGCAAATTCGAGACAAGGAGACCAAGGCGAATGAACTGTTCGGAATCCAATCCTATCCCACTTTCGTATTACTACCTGGTGGTGACAAAGAGAGTCTAGTGTACGACGGAGATTTGAAGAAGGATGATATGGTCAAGTTCTTGTCGCAAGCTGGCCAGCCAAACCCGGACGCGGCACCCGCCAAACCAAAGGGGGAGAAGAAGTCCGAGAAGAAGGCCGAAAAGAAAGACAAGAAGGCATCTCCCAAATCATCCGAGTCTAGCTCCAAGACAACATCGGCTGAACCGGGAGAGTCTACCGATGCTCCTCCTGCTGAGAAGTCCGTTGAGGTCGCGCCCCCTATCCCAGCTATCACCGAAGCAGACAAGTTAACTCAGGAATGCTTGAATCAGAAAGCACACACCTGTGTCCTTGCTTTCGTGCCCTCCACTCACGGCGAGACCGCAGAAAAGGCTTTAGCTGGCCTAGCCGAACTGGCATTCAAACATGCCCACGCCCGCCGCCACTTATTCCCCTTCTTCGAGGTCCACCACGACAATGAAGCCGCCGAGTCGGTATTCAAGAGCCTAGAACTCTCGGGTGAAGTAGAGATTGTTGCTATCAACGGTAAGAGAGGATGGTGGCGTCACTACGAGGGAGATTTCAGCTCCGAGAGTGTTGAGAGCTGGATTGACGCTATCCGTCTCAGTGAAGGCGCTAAGAAGAAGCTGCCAGAGGGCGTAATTGGCGAGGCCGTCGAGAAGCCGACAGAGTCTGTCGAGGTGAAGATAGAAGAGGATGTTAAGGTCAAGGTCGAGACCGAATCTGACACACCCATTAAGGGTGCCGACCCGACTCCTGAGGCTACACCCGCGGCGGAATCGAAGGAGGTACCTAAGCACGAAGAGCTATAAGCAGGGGCTTTAGGTTAGTATAGTAAATACTAGGTTTTAGTTTCGATCGGGTATGATAATAAAACAAAAATGCCGTATTAAATTTCCTGAGGAGAGTCGACTTACCCGCGAGTAAATGAGCCTCCAGCCTAGACACCTGTCATATACTATACCGCCAAACCAAACTCCTTCATAATTAACCCCCTCCCATTACATGAACTAGCCTCCTTTGACGGAACCTAAACATCGATATCCATAGCCATACTGGCACCCTTCTCCACCGCCCCTTCAGCTACCATTCTACGCCCCTTATCCCTCACAACCGAGTCCAGATACGCGCGTATATTCGCACAACCATCCGCTGCGGCGACCATCATTCCTTCCAACCTACTGACCTGGACCCTACTCTCGCAGACAAGCACGACGACCTTATCAGTAGCGCCTAGCGTACCGACCGTCAAAAACGGCAATTCCTGTTCTTCCTGGTTATTCAAGTCAATAAGCGGGTCAGCGCTTTCGTCAGCCGCCGAGTGCGAAGATGTGCTGCCCGCGCTGCAGGCGACCAAGTAATCTGTCATAGGCACACCGGCATCGACGAGCGCAAGAGTCGCGGCGTTTATAAGGCAGGCCAGGAGACTGCCGTCTTGAGACAGGATGTGTAGGGATAGTGATATAGTAGAGCGCGGAAAGAGGTGGGTGTGTAGGACCGCGGCGAGGGATTTGGCAAGGGTGGCTTGGAGTTCTTGGATGCGCCTATTCGGACGACCTATTAGCATTTGCTGTCTTCACGTCTAGCTATCCAGACTAAACACTCGTCTAAGCAAAAGTGACATACTTATCGCTCCTCGCCCTCTTTTTCCTATCCACGGTGCTAAACCCGCCAACAACAACACTAACCAAGATATCCGCAGCACTGGTCGCCGAAGCGGAATTCGACGAGCCGGAGCTAGCGGCGGAGGCAGAGGAGGCGCCTTGGTTGCGTCGCTTGCCGTCCTCGCTGGGACCGGTAACCACGCACATGATTTTTGTATTGCCCATCTCGAGATACGAGGATCCGTCGGCGGCGGCCTGCGTCCGGATCTGGCCGCGCAATTGGCGCAGCTCGTTCCATCGGCGGCCGTCAATGCGCAGGAGCGCTAGGTTGTAGGTTGATGTGTCGAGGGGCATTTCTTTCTTCCTTTTTATTTTTTTATTTTTTAATACAAAAAAAACACCTCCTCTATCCTTCTTTTTCCTTTACTAGTAATTCTACTACCCAGTAGATTAGGTACCTAGTTCGTTGGTCGAAGATGTATATGGAGGTTGATTGATTGGATTTTATTTGTATTAGGTTTGAAATTGTTTGTTATCGGTTGAAAACCACCAGAGCTCTCTCTCTATCTGCTCTATCTGCCTGTTAGAAAATTTTGGTGGGGTTCTGTGCTACCTTCCCCAGACCAAGACCCAACTTTGCAGCTACCTCTATTTGAACTTACCCAAAAAGGGCACTAATAAATATAAGGCAAAATAAATATAAGGCAAAGAGGTATCTTAAATTTCTCTACCATTTGGAAATAAATGCCTTCAAATTTTTATAAGGGTTTCAATTTTGCACATGATTAGGTAGGTAGCTTAAGTTTACACACCTAGGTTAGAGATGAATGGCACATTATATAAAATAAAAGTACAATGCATATTAGTTACATAGTTTTCATTCGTAGTTTTCATTGAGATGCTATTGATTCCGTCCGATATCGCTACATTACCCAAATAAGAGGCGAATTCTATACATACATAAGACACGCTGCCATAGCCATTGCTACGGTAAAGAATAGTAAGGAACAAATAACCAACCCTTTACCACTTACTACCTAGCTATCCTTTTCATTTCCCTATTCGACTTTGAGCGCGTAATGGTATTTTCAATGTAGAATCCGCGCCCTTGCTCTACGCCGCAACAGTAATACTCGTATTACCGTGGTCCTTAGGAAGAGGGTCGTTGAGATCCAGCGCGGGAGATGGTTCGACCTCGTCCGCATCAGTCCATCCTCTCTCCTTACCCCAGAGTATCTTCAACCCGCGAGATTTCACCACGTCAATTAGCCCGCGCATTAGAACGCCTGACTTCTTCACATTGAGCCAAGCTTCGAACTCAATCCGCTCGACCCACGGCATCTCGTCGAGAACATTAGTTAGTAGGGACTTCGAGAATCGCTCATAGAAGTTGTCCGGCTGGCGGAATCCCCTGAAGAAGTCGTTTCCCGGGTCGCACTCAACGTAGACCGTGATCTTAGTGATATTCACGCAGTCCGATAATCCCAACGCAGGGTTTACTACCCAACCGCGGGGAGGGCTACTCCAGCCTGGACCCAAGCGCAACTCGAGAGAGGTCAAGCTGGCTCGCTGACATGGCTTCATACGGGCCAAAAGCGGCTTCTTGGTTTTGAAATGACGTCCGGGATGCGTCGGGAAAATGCGAACGGGGTGTGTGCTGTAGAAAAAATAGGATGCTTCCCGGTATATGGTACTACAGGATCGCAGGATAGCTAATTTTTGGTGGATTTTCTTGTAGTTGTCCGGATCAAGGTCAAGTACTCCGCCGGTATTGGCGAAATGGTAACCGTAGACCTTCAAGCGCAGTTCGGACGGTAGATCTAGAAATCGAAAAGGCCGTGGTTTCTCTCGTTTCGGTTTACGTAGGTTTGACACTGATGTACCTAACGTGAGGGCGCCGATCGGTAACTTGGATACCTCGTCGCTACCGTCGTATTCAGCTTCGGAAGCGTAGGTCGAAGGGTAAGCTGAGCTAAGAGGAGTAGGAAGGGTAGAAGAAATAGGTGTCGGGCCCGAGGCATGTCCTACAGCCCGCGAGCCCTTCGTTTTGCTAGGTTTATGGCGCATTGTGTATAATTGTGTATATATCGAGTTCCTTCAGGACTGTAGATATTATACAATGTGGCGACTCAGGCAACGCGAAACTGCTGTCACGCGACAGTCGATGTGGGTTTATAAGATGCGATGCGAGATTAGAAGGAAGGCTTTGAGCCGGGATCGAGTTTGCAAAGATTCGCCCCTACTTAAATTAGGGCAATTGGTGATTAAATCGAGGTACAAGGTGGCATCCCGAGGGTGGTGCCATCGCGATATACTTCAACGACTGCAACCACCCTCTAGAACGCAGCACTCTTGGCTGCCATATTGGTACTGGATGAAGAAAGGAATCGGTCGTATGTAGCGTAATTCATAGGAGAGTTGAGCAGGAGGCAGTTATGACAAATAGGCTAAGAATCCGCAGGCAGATAAATAGAAGTATCAATTGCCTTAGAGAGAGGAGAGGGGGAGAATACCGGCAGAAAGAGAAGCGGAGGAAGGAATGAATAATGAGTAGTGGAATGAAGTATTGGTGGTACCAGTGGTGGTAAGTTGGAGAAGGAGGTCGAGTCGATTCGATCTAATATTGGTCGAAGCAAAGTGAAGGTTCAAGGAAGTCTTACTGCTAATTGATGGCATTAGATAATTGGCTAAGTGGAGTCGAGTCAAGTGATTCGGGGAAGACGGATCAAGGGTGGCGGGGTTCCAATTTTCCCAAGTGGGCCAGCATATCTAAACCCAAATTAGGTTTAGTTGATGAGAGTCTCTTAAAAGGTTACGACTGAAAGTCGAGGTATATGCCTTAGACCTTAACCTAGTTATATTAATACATAATCAATTGAACTTCTAGTTCTTTGTATGCTCCCTTTTCTATGTTAATTATATGAATAATTCCATTCAGTTTTCTTTAGACTATGTAATAAACTACCTATGTAAGTGGAAGATCATAAAAGCTAACATTAAAACTTCCGATGACGTGATGTGGAGCATATACAAAACGGAGAAAATAGACGCCGATGCACGGAATATTCGGTCTATCCTAGTACAGATTCTATCTCATGCTAGGGCGGTACAAAACTTACGTAGTGCGGGCAGAACTTCGGTAGCAGAAAAAAATTTGGAGATCGGCTTCGAAGGTTTTATCTTTTCATCTTTTTATCGTGCTGCGGGCGTAATCGAGCAGGGTCAAGCTCTAGGCTAGGGTGTGCTTTAAATTTTCCCACCAGCTGTTCTTCAATCTTCTCCCGTCCCTTCTTTTCAACGGAGGAGTCTTTGGTCTATACCGTCATACGCATTGACAACGATAATTAAGTCATAAGTTGCTTCGACCTGCGCAACAAGGTCGGCAACCCGACGTCATGTTGTCTAGAGCCCTCGTGCACTCTGCGCGATTACCAGCGCTCTCAAGATCAACCATAGCAATTCCAGTATTTCCGGCATTTTCTAGAGCCTCCAGCAGGGCAATTCCAATCAGCCGGATAGCTCCGATATGGGTACGAGGTATGGCCAACGACCGATCCCAAAAAGTGCCACCAAGTACGAATTCAAACCCGCAGTCCACTTCCAACCAACCTTTACCTGGCGCTTCTCAGTCACAACCTGCGCAACCTTCTGAAGGTGTCGAATCCGAGCCCCCTGCCCCTAAACCCGACCTGAACTCCCTTCCCGACCTCACCCAAGGTATTCCGTCAACTCTCGAGTATGAGACGAGCGGCGCTACCGACAAGTCGGCGCTTACAGCCATCGAAGAGACGTCTGAAACCCAAGCTGGTGGCCGTGGTCGTGGAGAGTTACCTGCGTCTGCATACGTGAGCTCGACAGAAAAACGAAGGGCCAAGGTAGCCAATCGCATGTACGCCGCATCGCTTGCACTGGGCTTTTTTCTCTTGGGCTATCTAGGCCGAGACTGGGACGAGGAGGAAGCCGGAATGCACACTGATATCCCCAACGGCTGGTCGCTTGGACTGTGGTGGAAGAGGATGATGGCTCGATTTGGTGACGTTACAAGTTATTATAGCGAACCCGCCTTCGATAAGCTACTGCCCGACCCCGATCCTATGTTCGAACGACCTTACACGCTCTGCATTAGTCTTGAGGATCTATTGGTACATAGCGAGTGGACGCGAGAACATGGCTGGAGAGTTGCAAAGCGCCCTGGCGTGGATTACTTCCTACACTACCTCAGCCAGTACTACGAGCTGGTGCTGTTCACGAGCGTTCCTTTCGCTATTGGAGAGCCTATAGTTCGAAAGCTAGACCCCTTCCGATTCATTGTGTGGCCTTTATTTAGAGAAGCTACCAAATATAAAGACGGCGAGATTGTCAAGGTTGGTTCTATTCATTTTCCGCAACCATGTTCGTTCAGCGTCACTAAAACGTAGTCCCCAAGGATTTGTCTTACTTAAACCGTGACCTCTCTAAAGTCATTATAATCGATACGAAGGCTGAGCACGTTCGGAACCAACCCGATAATGCGATCATACTTAACAAGTGGACTGGAGACCCGAAGGACAAGGAACTCGTGGCATTGGTTCCGTTCCTAGAGTACATTCATACTATGCAATATAAGGATGTGCGCGAGGTTCTTAGGTCCTTTGAAGGCAAGCATATCCCAACCGAGTTTGCGCGCCGAGAGGCGATAGCGCGCGCTGAGTTCCAGAAGCGGTACGACACCGAGAAGAGGAAGCGGAAGAGCGGGATGGGTGCTCTAGGAAATATGCTCGGACTAAAGCCGAGCAACATGAGCTTGATGGTCCCTCTAGAAGGCGAGATTAGCCCGAGCGAAGCCTTTGCGCAAGGCAAGATGCTGCAGGATATCGCGCGGGAGAGGGGCCGACGCAACTACGAAATGATGGAGGAACAGATCCGCGAGAACGGTGAGAAGTGGCTCAAGGAGGAGCAAATGGCGAATGAGAAGCTCCAAGCCGAAGCTATGAGCAGCATGAAGTCGTCTTTCACGAACTGGTTCTTGCCCACAAAGGAGTCGGAAAACTCTACCGAACCTAAGAAAGAGGCGTAGGGGAGTTAGGAATGAATGTAATCTACGGGAATTGTATGATATGGGGAACGCCCATTGGGAGCCGTGGAATTGGTTGCATCACGGTTGTATAGGGGGACTACGAAAGCAGCCACTGCTACCACCACTATTACCGTCATATTACCCCGGAACGAAACTCTACTCTGAAGCGGCAGCGTAACATTTGCATGGGACGGATTATATCAAGATAAGGGAGGATCTACTATGGCTACGGCTAAAGAAAATGGTGCTCATGTCATATCGAAGGGTGTCTCTGGAGGAAAAGGGACGCCTCGGATAAGAAGAGAAATACGAGGGGGATACACGCCGAGATAAAACCTAATCTCTGTATTATTGTAGTATAAGTGAGCGGCTCGAGGCTTGCCTGCCCGGCCTCGGATTGCGGTGTATAGAATCCATCCAGCAGCTTCAAAAGAATCTTCTGAAAGGAGATGTCGTCATCATGTGATGTGATAAATATTTTGCATCGTATTGTGTGTGTTGCGGTTACCCCTTAATACCAAAAATAGCAAATAAGATGTAAATTTGATCTCAGACTTCCGGAATGTGTACGTAGCAAAGTGAAACATCCCATCGCCGCTATCATTATCGCTGTCATCCTTCCTAGCCTCCCGTTCAAGCAGTACCTATCTCCCTATTGTTGCTCGGCACGAAGATAGATCATAATAGTAAGCAGGTAGGTAGGTAGCTATCCCTCTAAGCCTTCGATGATGGTGTCGGGTTCTCGTCGCCCCAAGCGTTGTGATCACGACACCATTCACAATTCGGGTTGGTCTCGCATTGGAAATCACTATGATGGTAAGTTAGTAGGCTATATAAGACTAAAGTAGGGAATAAAAGAGGTGAGTAAAAGGCAACCGTACTCATCCTTGCACTTGCAGTACTCTTCGATCGAGGTGCAGTCCGGCGTGGCAGCTGCTGCAAACTCGGCCACCGGAGTTGGCGGAGTCGGGGCTATGTTAGATGGGACGGCCACGGCGACCACACCGCCGCAGATGGCCAGGGCGAGGGCGAAGAAGCTTGAAGAATGCATTTTCTTTGTTGGGTATGTGAGATAGTATAGAATAAGATGTTAGATGGGCTTCTTTGATGAGCAAATTCTCAAGAGATGATGTATGAAGACCTATATGCCTACCTAGGTATTTATATATAAGACTACCTGTTATCTGCAATGTCAGATATAGCTTCATAATACAGATCTAAGCCGACTCCATATGAATCTTAGCCGAGCGTAGCACATATTCTCCCCCTTAGTCATGAGCAATCTTCGTTTACGGCAAGTAAACGGGCTAGTTTGGCAGACGGACGCTTCTTGTACTCGCCGACTCTGACTCAAGCCCTGACAGTCTACGTGAAACGGAAGCATGGTAGAATAGTTACAGCAGAGACAGTGGGGGGACTAACTTATTCCATAATTTTTGTATCGCTGGACTTTCACCGCTATTTATTATACTATGGGTTTACGGCAGATGTTGGTATCTCACAAGATATCGTGTGCTCTTCCACTTCTTACTTTCGGGTATTCTTTCTCCATCTAAAGCCCCTCGCTACCTAATCAATGGGTTTGAAAGACCCCAGGGAATCCTGTTCTAAGGCAAGTACAGACAGAACTTGTGATTCATCTAACCATGCCACGACATAGCCCATGTGAGCTAGCTCCCCTCGTGTCCATAGTTACTGTGAAGCATCCTCGCCCTACACAAGGGAAGCGAACCATAGATGAGGATCTTTGTGGGAGCAGCCGAAACAAGAATTGCTTTGAAACAGGATAATGGTGAGCCGACAAGAACCTAGGTATAATGCCGTTATTGTGACTGAGTGTATGCATATAGAACGTTTCGTGCAACTAATCTAGTTTGTTGGTATGTTGGCTATTCTGATGTAGACTAGTTTCAAGATTTATTGGTCAAGTAGTCTCAAAGTACGAAATTTAACTAATAACGAGGTAGTTCAAGTGTGTTCTTTGGCTTGCAATATAAATATTTTAAAATAAGTAATAGCGACATTAATAAAAATGAATATTTTGTATCTCTTTTATCAATAGTATAAGGGTTGCCTTAGGGTATTAGAAAATACGTTCTACACCCTCAGGTAAAATAATGCTCAGTATACACCATCTAGCTAGAACAAGAGAACCAAGAGATAACTAGTTACTGTAAACACTGAAATATAGAATTCTCCTAGCCTTCCGCTTTATGAACATACACATCGCTCTCATGCTAAACCCATCCAACGCGGCTTGAGTCGAGCCAAAGGACCAACAACCTTAGCGGTGTACTCTTCATAATCCTCGGGTGATGAGCTATACATAACCCCCTGAAATCACATCAGGATAACACTCGCGAAGACATCAGAGCAGCGGAAGGAGGAAATATCACAAACGCTTTAACCCCCTTCACCCCGTACCTCACCTATCCGTACAACCGAACTCCGGCCTAGAACAATCCAAAGGTCGACTAGAGACGAATTAGAAAGCTGTGTGCTGCTACCTATCCCTCGGTAGCACAACAACGACTCACATCAAGACATCAACCCCAATCCTCGATCTTCGCGATTCACTTCTAAGCGCCCAACCCCCACATCACATCTTCTCTCTCACCCGGGAACGACGCCGTCACACACCAGACAAAGGCATATGACTAAGTGGCTGCCTTACATGGCCTGCGTATGCATGCACGCGCAAGTACGCCGTCAGATCTACCGAATGCACGTACCCGCGTCGCCAAGCAGGGCGGCGTTCCACGTCGATCGGATCATGTAGCGTTCCGCTACCGCCGGCTTGACGCCTGCAAGGAACAGCATACACCTCTGACCGGGGTCGGACTCCAGACAGAAGACGAAAAAAAGGATACGAGCAAGAAATATCAGCACACATCCTAGAGGCATCAGCATAATGAGTCCTCTCTCAGACACGTCGCCATCTTACGCGGCCAGGCGAACAATTAACATCGTAGTAATAGGTGGTATCTTCAGTCCCGATTAAATACTAGGTGTTCTGGTCCCTATTTCGTCGCGTGCTCGCCATCTCTAGGCCGAGGAGCCCTTCCTCTGAGTTTTATGTACAAAGATCTAGATATACACTGGGCCCCTTTCATACCCCCCAAAGCTGTCGTATGGTACATGGCCGTCGTCAGAAGTGACCTCTCAGATAACTAACGCCGCTTTAAACCCCCCTTGAATAAATATTCAAAATGCCAGCCAAGGCTCTGCTGTTGGTAATAACAGTAAAAAAGATATCTTCCTAAAATGCGCGCTCGTGAGAGATAACGAAACTTCATCTAGACGCCCGCCTCACCAGTAAATATAAACACTCTAAATCACTCGCAAAATTGGATGACAAAGTCGGTATAAAATACCATTTTTCATGTACCGCTGACCCCGTCCGAAAAGAGAAGTAATGGCCACTGCATGGCGGCCGTAGTGGTCGCAGGGGCCCCGTTTATAGGCACTGCCATACCTAGCCCATTGGCCCCGGCGCCGTCGACATGTGTACCGGGTCTCGGGTCGGAATTACCTAGGGACATCAGAGCAGTAGCGCTATATCTCTCTTGGTTGTCTACGATGGCGGCCGTCCAGTCCTGCCAGGTGTTTCCTCCCGAAGGCTGCTGCCGCCACATTATATGCGCTGGCTGCGTCATCTGTGCTGTTTGCGTAGCAAACGTTGCAAGTGGATTGTGGTCCGTTACTTGGACTTGAGCTTGAACTTGAACTTGCGCCTGCGCCTGTGCCTGTGCTTGGACATGCGCGTGGGCATGGGCCTGCGCTTGAACTACAGCAACCTGCCCAGCTGCTTGCGCGTATAGGAAGGAATGGTTCGGGTCGTAGGCGATAGTATTGGTCGGATGTGTAGTAGAGTCAGCGTACGAAAGCGAAGGGTATGTTCCCGGCTCGGAACCGGCTTCTGTGTAGTAACTATTGCGCTGTGCTGCGATGACGTGGCTTGCCGAGCCATTCACCGACTCTGTATCATTATGGCTGGGGTTAGAATCAGGTGCCGCAGGTAGACTAACATAAGCTGGCGAATGCGGGGACTGTTTAATTATGTCTTGTGATAGAGGTGGTTGCTGAGCAGGCTCGCTAGTCTTTTGAACTTGATCGTGCTCTATCCAGGTGATGGTGCGGTCTATGATAGACGATACCGCATCATGAAGGCCCATGCCACAGTCTATAATAGTAGGCGCACTATTAGTAACTTATGAAATTGAGGCCGAGTTGTAAACTTACCCATCATATTGCCTGTCTCGGCGAGGAGGGTTAACCAGAGCTTCATATCCTCACGAAGGGCTTGGACCTCAGCTACGTCGGTCTCATGCCGTCTCTCCCAGTGCGCAACCAAGGTCGAAAATATTGCGGTGACGTATATAGCAAGACAATACCATGTAGTGTCTAGAGACTTTAATATGTATAGTTTATATAGGATGCCAAGTAAATCTTTTGCAGTATCTTCACATATTTTTGTGTTTTCCGCTATTAATTTTGAACTATTTGCTGTACAAGCGGCTGGATGCCGTAATGTGATTCCTGGAATAGTTTGATTAGTAACCGCTATAACAATGGAGAATAACCTAAGGGGCTGCGTATTGAGGGATCAATTATATGATTGTCGATAGAAAACTCCGGAATGTAAATCACAGGTGGTCCGTTGTTAAGAATCCAGGGGCGCTTACTAAATTCGAGGGCCATATATTCGGCGTAAAGAGCAAACATTGATTGATCATGCTCGGATTGGCCCATGCCACGGTACTTCAAGCCGGGGGGGAGATTTTCTCTCCACGCCTCGAGTTGCTCTTCGAGGGCCTCAACTACGGGGAGATATCGGTTAGGGTCTTTTCTCGCGCAATATATGTTCGCAAACATCTCAAGAAATAACGCTGATATCCTGAAGGCAGAGACACCAATCTCGTAGCGGCACGTGGCTGTTCTTGTGGTATCAACCCCGTTCTCACTCAGAAGTTCATCCGGTATCGTCTCTGGAAATTCAGTATCGATATCTTCTAGCCGAATGGGCATAGGACGTCCCATCCGGCCGTTTAATGTAACAGCTGTTGAAACAATGGCCCACCATATCCGCTTCCGAAGCTCATTCTCAAGGTTAGTTGCCTCGCCGGGACTCTTCCAGGCGCGGTGCAGGTTAAGTTCGATAGCCATAGCTAGAGTATAGTTGCTTAACATGTTACTAGTTGTAGACTTAGGAAACCGCATGGTGTGAACACAGAGCATGGCTAGGGCTTGGACGTCGTAGAGGGTCTTGGATGTAGAGAGGTCGAAAAACTTGCTTAAAGCAAAGTGATAATGTTTATTAGATAGGTCGTTTAAGCGAGCCCTCTGGTCAGGCTGTTCCCGATTCCGAATCCCATACTGGAGGTATATCGAGGCAAATACTAGATGAATCATGGTAGTTTCGGCTACGGTAGGCTTGAAATTAGGGTCGTCGTAAAGACGCGAAAGCTGAGGCGATTATTTAATACGAGTTTGAAGCAACTTTAGTTATAGCAATGTGTACTTACGAGCGTCATAAAGGTGGGCTTATGTAGGATTGGATGGAAGGGGTAAATCATAAGAAAATACCATTCGGCGTACGTAAAAGCGTCATCTCTAGGAGGATAGTCGACATGTAGCGGCGGGTTGATATTCGTAACAGATTGCAACATAGCCTGGGCGGATTTGTTGTAAACCGGAGTATGAGCTGGAGCATCAGGAGAGGGCTCGTCCATGTCCGGCGCATCGAACGATCCGATATCTATGGTGCTCCCGAGAATCGATAGAGTCGTGCCTTTAATGGAACTTAGAGGCGCTTGATCCGCACCAACTCCAATATGAGTGTCTGCCGGTCTTGGCTCGACGGCAGAACGCAACGTGCTTGCATAGGGTATACTGGAGAGCCGATTTCGATCCTTCATCCAGGCAGACGATCCGGGTTGGTTCCACTGAGTCTTTCCTATGGAATCTGGTATCTGACCGCTTAGATTATCAATGCCCTCGTCAGCAGAGTTATTGGCCGAAGAGAATGAACGCGAATGTTTAATTTCAACGCCATTTTGATAAAGTAGCTTTTCCAATTCTCGAATATGATTTAACATGTCCGTCTTCTCGCGCTCTAACTGTTGCATATATCCTCTTCGCTCCGTCCGACCTGTAACTCGGTCCGTCACGTAACATTCGAGGTTCTGGTTGATGCAATGCGAACAGCCCTCGGGAAGAGCATCGCAGCGGATCTTGCGAACCTAACGTGATCTATGTTAGATCTCGGCTGCTTAGTATTGGAGAAAGGAGTGAAGAAGCACGGCATGGCTAAACCTCGACGAATGGTGTCGTTGGGGGGGAGGGGGGATTCGGTGCAACGGTTGTCTCTCGTTCCTCCTTTTATTCATTTCTCTAACGTAACCGGATGTCCAGATTAAAAAACATACCTTACACCGGTCGCATGCTTGTCCGGTCCTTGTGTAGGATTGAAGCTTGCTCTTTACGACGCTCGAGAAATCGCTGGGAGCGGCACGGTCGCGGTCTAGGCGAGGAAGCTTGCATTTGGCGGCGCCATCGGGAGGGTCGAGGTCGGTAACGTCACCAGGCCGTTTCGGCGGACGGCCTGGAGGCATGGCGACACGAAGCTTTGGAGGCCCGCGATAGGAAAAAAAAACCAAAAAACCAAAACCAAAACCAAAACCTACAGACCTACAAGACCTGCGGTTCGTTGGCGCACAATGGTTGGAGCTTGTTTCGCGACAAATCGAAAATGGAGTTTCCCGAAACTCTAAGACCGGACAACTTGGGGAGGGCCTTACCTAATAAGAGCTAGCCAGCAGGTAGCAGGTAGCAGGTAGCAGGTAGTAGATAGCAGATAGTAAGAGAAGGCAGTAGCAGCAGGAGGCAGTCCAAATCCAGTGCAAGCACTCAAGGTAGGTACGCAATGCAGGCGTGCATGTTATTGCATGTATGTACCTATATTAGCGTACATTATGTACATCTTACCCAGATAAGGGTGCATATTGTACATGTATACCTGCCCAGGTACATACGGTGGACGTACATACACGGTAATGTTTTCCGTACACGGACTTTAAAAGTCTACGTCAATCTGAGCTCAACTCTAAAAAGAGCTTAAGCCAAATTAGCTTATGTGCACAGCCTCCCTCTTCAAGTTTATTTTCAAGTTTATAGGTATTGACCAGGTAAGTATAGAGGGAATACGAAATGTTCATCACAAAAAATGCCAACCGGGGAAGCGGAATATCCCGCCGTTCTCGGCCTTGATTCCAAAAACCCTCGCGCATTATTTAGATCGAACGAATCTCAACCAACGATATTGAGATAACGGGACCACGGGGATTTTTTGATTTTTGATTTATGATTTTTTAATTGTTAGTGACAGCAACGGAGGGTGCAGTCAGGGTGTCATTAGGGCGTCTGCTTATTTCATTCGTCATTCGCTATCCGTCGTGAAAACATGTCTGTTTCTGCATAGCTCGTGCCAGCCAGGACGCAAGGAGCCGACCAAGTCGGGGTTTTGTCTAAAATCAGGAACCCGACTGATATTTAGAGAGTACGCGCGAGTGCGAATTCAAGAAATGTATCTATCGGGAGTCGGATTGGAATTCCAACGACAGCCGATTATGACGGACCTGTGGCTTACCGGGGAGACCAACCTCATACGATACGGGTGCTTAGAAAACAAAGTCAGATCATAAGATTAATAAGATTAATAAGACAATTATAATTGTCACAGTTATATTGCAGGAAAAAAGGAAACTCTTGCCATACGAAGTTCCTGTTACACAAAAGGTCATGATAGCGTCCTTCAGGAGCCTCTCGACCATTGCTTAAGCCCTAGCAATGGGGCCTTGGCTCGAAACCAAGGCGCAGATTAAACCGGGTTACTCATAACACGTAGGTATGTATGTACACTATGTAGCCCCGGTCACGATGGGGTTTCTAGAAGGATGGGTAACGCAGATAACGGAGCCGCTATAATTACCTACGCACGCAACAAAATAAGAACCTAAAATAGACTTACCATGACGGATATTAGGGGATCATGCTTCAACTTCAATAGGAGAGTATCAGTTTCATTTCCATTTTAAGTATGTTCTCATGACCTGGTTATGCTAGTGAGTGCCGAAATGGTAAGAATCTATACCTACTTCTATAACCCTTACCTGCTTCCTCCGCTTCACTTTTTCCTATATGCCTATTTAAATATTGGGCGAGGAATGTTGGGGGCGGTGGTGGCTTGAAACATTCGTAATAAAACGAAGTGAGCCAGATGGTCGGGTCAGCACATCATCAGATATCTGACACAATTTATTCATTTATTAGTACCCATAGGACTTGGGCTCGTCATATGTGCGTAGGAGGATTAATCTTCAATATTTATTGAGATGTGACGACTTCTTTTTGCTAAAAAAAAACAGGGGAAGAAAAAAAGGGGGGTTAACTTAACAGCTGTATGTACCTAGGTATACAATGCTGAGGAAATCAGCTGCTGTCAGCTGCTCGTCGTGCCCCTCCATATGTACCCCTCTTCGCTAGTGAAACCTAGTGAAACCCCACTATCAGTTATCATCTCAAACACCTGCACTACTGCAGTATCATCACCATCAGCCCCGGCGACTTGTTACAGGGTAGATCAAACACATTGCACAACAAACTCAAGGCGAACATTCATAACTCTCTCTTGGTACTATAAAGACGGAATTTCCCAACAGAGCAGCCAATCACAATGGCCTCTCCAAGCGATAGTCAAACGACATCGTCAAACATCATAGAAACCATCAAGCTCGAGCATGTGCCTTCAACATATACAGTTCTCGTTGGTCTCTTTAAGGGTGTTGCAAACGCCGAGTTCTTGCAGCAGCAATTACTTAGCCGGAATGCCGCATACGAGTATGCCTTCATCGACGCCAGTTCTGTATGTTTCTCGATATCTTCTTATACCGTTTGTTCCTTGCCTCCAATGTAGCTGCTAAATTTTATACCTATTGCATTTCACTTCGTTCCCTTGGCAAACATGTACCTAAATAACTATAATAGTCCAAAATAAGATAGAAATAAAGGGAACATGCATTAACCATCCTAACCACCGACAGATAATATCACGCGTCCAAGTCTTAGCCGCTGTATACAAGGCGATAACAATACACATGAGCAGCAGCATGAAAACGCCCAACGTTCATTCTGAGATCGTGTGCTCCCTTAGCCCAAACAACAATGTACGTAGCAATACGTCCAGCCTCGTTCTCCATCCACTCTCATCTATCGATCCATCGACTTGCTCTCATATCTAACACTACCCAGATCTCAGAAGCCTACCGCCGCTTCGGTATCACGCCGACTAGCAAAGACCTAATCATCGTCAAAGTACTAATATCACCCTCCAGCCTTACGCCTGAAGCAGTCAGGCAGCACCTTCTCGACAACGTCCAAGGCACACCCGCCCCGCTCACAGACGAGGTCCTACAATCGGGTCTTACAGACCGGGCCAAGGTGCGCAAGTACTACAAGCTGAACGGCGTGAGTTGGCTAGACGGCATGAAGGACGAGTCCCTCCAACGTAAGGAGACCGAGCTGCTGGTACTTGGGAGTATGGCACTGAGAAGTCTCTAGTTATATAGGTAACCATGTATAATATTAATAGTGGCTATTGATAGTTTTCGGCGCCACAACCGAAAGCCTTCCCTAAACAACTTGAGGTGATCCTGATCTCCCTTAATAGTAAATACTTGCATTGGAATTCCATCAATTCGTAAGTCATTGCGCTCGCACACCTAGACTTAGTAGGGTATATGTGTGCTTCTCTATCGAGTCCCCTATTGGTACTCATTTTGCCTCATGTTGGGCCTGCTCTAACTCGTATCCCCTAACATTAATTCTTAATCTTAATGCGCTTTACGCCGCCGCCAATCCTAGTGAGGTTTTGAACCGCCTCTTAATCTCATTCCACATAGCATCACGCCCACTCTTCGTCCTTGCTACTGCGTCCTTGTTTTCGTTCGCTCTCCTCAGTAGATACTTCATGCACTCGCCTGTGGTGCCCCAAACGATGTACTTATAAGCCTTTGGTACGTCGCCCTTGTCCCGGACGTAGCCGTCGCACCGCCGCGACGCGCAGACTAGCTCGCAGCTGACTTCATCCGCCATGCCCTGTAGCTGTGCGATCGCCAACTCCGTGGTACGGTCAGACTGCGCGCTATCTCGGATTGCCCGTGCCCGGCGCACCGACTCTAGATTGTGAGACCCTAATATGATACTGACACGCGGGAATTCGAGGCCTTCTTCCGGTGACTTTAGCACGGAACCCCACTGCCGGCAGATAAGGCTCGCTGTGATTCCATCGTAGGTCGCGTCTGTATCGGCTTTGGTATCGTGGATGATGTACCGCGGATCCGAGCCGAGGTATGCGCCACGCACAAGCTTGACGCCCAACGTAAAGCCCTCCTTGGACGCCACCGCGAGGTGTTCACCAAGCGTCGCTGCTGTGGATTTCAGATAAGCTTGATATGTGCCATAGATAAGAGCGTGGCCAGGTATTTTGTTGTGCTTGCGCTGGTACTCTAAGGTCCAGTCGTCGATGCCGGCCTGGATTGACATCTGCTCGGCGTCGAAGAGTAGAGGTACATCCCTCTCAGCAGCCAGGGCACAGATTTCGTCGATAGCCTTGCGCAGATGCTTCGGCGGTGGTAGGCGATTCTTAAGCGCATACAATGCTTGCCGTCCGGCGCCAGTAAACTTGAGCGCGACGAAATCTCCAGGCTGCGTAAGTCTCACCGTCTCCAAGGTCCCTGCCGCCCAGGGACCAATTTCATTACGTACGCATTCCTCGGCCACTGGTCCCTCTTCGCATGCTGAGAGCTTTTGAGTCTGTGCGTCGGTGAGGACGATCTCCCGGGCGTACCCCAGGATAACACCTGTAAAGCCGATCTTCTTGAGGCCGTCGATAGTACGATGGACCTCGGCGGCATTCTCACCTGCGCAGAATTGTGCGTAGAACGTCTTCTTTAAGAACCAGCGTAGCAAGGGATTTTTATCCGGGTTGAGCACTGGCTGTTTGGAGTGTGCGAGGATGTTCATGATGGCTAATGAAGGAGGCAATAGAATTGGAGAAGATGATATGCTAGTAGTAGCTAGGTTACGTAGCACTGTGGATAGAGGGAGAACTGATAGTGGTGCGGACTTTGCCATCGGAAGCGAGTCGCCCGGTACTTCTGAGGGAAGATGGCTTACAGATGCCGTAGCAGCTAAAGCAGATTGGTCTGCGGGGGGTGAAGGTCTTGTTGGGGAATAGTGTATCTTCCTTCTCGTCGTCGAGACTACCCTGAGCTTCTGGCTCGAGCCATGGCGGCTCATGACATAAAGGCCGCATTGCGGATTCCTTATCGCATTCACATATATTGGTAGAAGGGATGACCTGCTTAACACCGAAACTTGTACCATTGTTAGCGTTTCGTGGTGCTTAGAGGACCTGGAAAGGTGAAAGTAGACTGGGCAAGTATGAGAGGTAAAGGATGGTAGGGTAGGTAGGTATAATGAACAAACAGGAACAATGGAAAGCATCAGTATGGAGCGGGATGCTGTACTTTAACTACTTACATAGGTATCTATCTTAGGTTTCTACTGCTGTGTATTCTAGGTGAACTCTTTATCTCCGGCATCGCAACCATCTCAGTCGCGTTGCTGAATGAAACCCGACTGGAGCGCATCGTACGGCATCAAGGAAACACCTCCAGAATGGCGAATAGTCTACCTCAAAGCTCCGATATTCCAATCACGACTCGATGACAATCCACCGGGAGTTCTTATCATTGATGATCACGTGGACCCATCGAGTTCAAGAATGCCGTCTATAGCCGTGATGCAAAGATGCAGTAAATGCAGCCATTGTCGAATCAGAAGCCGCGCTGTGGGGTAGCGGCATGAGAGGGCCCGAAAGATTGAGCAATGGGCTGAGGCTAGTGCGCGTAGTCGACCTGGCAGTCCCCTGGCATAGCATGGTCCGGTCCGGCTGTTGAAGGTGGCCGAATATAGCAAGAATAACCTGCACAGACATTCTGCGTGGTTCGAGGCCTCCGCGCTTAACGTGGGGTACACTAAACCAAGCCGACTGGTAGATCCTGACATACTTCTGCAGGAAGAGATTATGTATATGCGACGTTGGCCGAACCCGCTGATTCATAATGATGGCTTGTCGGGTAAACTATAACGTAACTCGATCTCGAGTAAGCCACGTGCCTTATTGGTTAACTAGCCCGTGATCATATCTCTTGAAAACAATCCTCGCCAGCCAGAATACCGTCAAAGATATGACCCATACTGTGGTGGCTAGTATGGGCTATCCTCTTCTTTTTTTTTGATGGCATTCTGCCAACGTCTTAACCTAGTGGCTATGATGACCTCTGTCTTCCTCTGCAATGTGCCTAGACACCGCGTCCTATCCGAACAAGTGGGTAAGTTGTCTAGCGCGGTTATCATAGCACTACCCCCATGCAAGGAGCCGCAGTATAGATATACTGTTAAGGCCGAGACCGAGCTAAAGCCTACAGCCCTTTGCGACGCTCTCGGCACAACGCGGATGTAAGTGGATGTCTACAAATCCATAGTGCTGATAGCCCTACTTTCATGTCGTCTTCTCCTCGAGTTGGGTGACCTTTCCGATATGCCTCCGGATGAACTCGATATACCCAACAGGTCGACCTTTGGCAAGAGACACCATGTCCTGGGTGGCACCATATACGAGCCCGAATATGAGGCCTTTTCTAGCGGTTCTTGCAGTTTCCGCAGCTGAAAAGCGATCTACACCGAGATATAAAAAATTAGATCATGATTAATTAAAGCGACTAGATCAAAAATGGAAGAAAAAAGCATACTCCAAAAACTGAAGCCGCCAGCCACAGCTAGACTGGCCATCACGGTGCTGAATAGATCCTTGGTTCCTCGGTATACGTCAAACAGATTCTCGGCACAGAACATGGAGGTACTCAGAACACTGAGCCTCACACCGACCTTAAATCCTTCCTTCAACCCACCGTATGCCAGATGGTAGTTCTTGCTCTTGTGATATAGGTACCACCCGGTTGTAGTTGTAGGTAGTCTGTGAGCATGTTCGGCTCTAAACCTTAAGCCGGCCATCTTACTGCCTTGGGCGAGACCTAAAGTCATGCCTACACCAAATGCTGTCAACGCCGCAGCTGGAATGCGAATTAAAGGCGGAATAGATAAGCGGGAATCTTTCCATAGCTGAGCATATTCCTCTCGAGTGGGCGACCACTGACGCCTAACCTCGCTGTCGGATTCTGTCATATTTGACTGGACTGGACTGGACTGGACTGGGCTGCAACCTCGATATGAGTAGGTAGTTGTACAAGAAGATCGTACGGCGTTGATTAATCGGCAGAAAAGAATTAGTGGAAAGCTAAGTGGAAAAGCCTTACGAATTACCTAAGACTGCTATCGTAAAGTTATCCTGTACCTTCCGTGGAAAATTCAAGGCTGAAAAGTTTAGGCCCACTCTGCCTAGGTACACCCTCGGACCCTGCAAGCACTTTACGCGGCCACGTGCGGTCGCGATTTATTTGAGCTATGATGTGGGTACATACGGTACGGTACGGTACATCAACTCTATCTTCATCCCCGCCACGAACAAGAACTTACCGCGTCGCAAAGCTGAGAACTTACCCAACAAAGAGCGCTTTGCAAATTACCATCTTAGCAAAAAAAGGTGCTTGAATATTTCTCGTGAATTAAGATGGTAAGTTATCTTATTATGCCTTCTATTGTTTTCATTCAAGTACCACGCCCCTTCGTCCTTCATATTTAACCTAGGCACTCATAAAGGTCTTATAACCGTGAAGTGCATCTCAACGTTGTACAAAGGCTTCAGATTTCGCCTTATACGGAAATGCTCATTCGTTGTTCATTTCGCTCACATCGGCACAGGACGTCCACGATATCGACTTGTCTCTACGCTTCAAACATGGTATCCATACCATCTTTTTATTTATCGATCCATCAAGACCCTTCGGCAGCATAGCACAGGACCTTTTGGAAGCTCTAAGGACACGCTACCCTTCAGGATTGACTACTTCCCTTTCCTCACCGCACAAGACCGAGCTACCAAATGATCATTTACAGATCAAGTTCGCCTCACCAAAGATACCTACAGACCTCAGCCACGGCTGGAATCCTCTTGAAATCGGAGAGAAGGATACCCCGGTTAGCAAAGGCATCAAGGACAACAGTATTTTGGCGTTCGCATTCTGCCCTGAAGATACAGATGAGGACTACGAACCTGAGTTCATGGTTGACTTCCCTAGCTTCGACGAGGAAATGGAGGAGTAATAAGGATGACAGTAAAGGAATGGTGTTCATGAGACATGACTTAGGATATGATTGTTAGTCGTGATGGAATGCAAGTTCGCAAGAAGAGCGGCTTTCGGGTCTCTAGGGACACAGAATAGGCAGTTCTCAAATTCGTAGCTAGGAAGATTTTAGGCAATCTCACGATAATTCGAGCACCTACCTAGGTGCCTAATGGAATAACAACCAGCCTACATACAGGTATCTCAGAGACTCATGTGGCCATAAGAGGTTTGAATAAGAAATCGAAATTAAATAACACGCAGCAAGGTACTCAAATTACCTAACTACCTACCTACCTAACCTAGGTACAGCTAGGTGAACAAAACATGCGTGAGGTCGTTGCTATTATTATTGATTCAAGTATATAACCTACATGAAGCTGTACCTGTTTGTGCCTTCGGTTCGTATCGGCACATTTAGCGACAAAGCCGGCGCACGGTTAACGATCCCAAAGCGCTATAATGTCCGACGGCCGGTCCTTCTGTTAGTGGGCTAAGTGGGACATCGGCACATACACTACATACACTAGTGTACCAGGACTACGTGCATGTACCAGGGGCTTAGGCATGTAAGAGGATCGACCCCTATTTTTATCTTTTTTCCTCAAAACTTCTTTGACAACACACAACCATGTCTGAAATGTTTATTCTTTTCCTTCTCGAGTACCATTCTTAGGTACGATTTGTTATCAACAGGCTCCGGCCATATGCCGTCTTCTACATGTCCCCTGCGACTCTTCTTCGCAATGCTTTGCGAGTTCTCATCCCTCTCGCGGTAGCTTGTACGTTTTACTTGTATCTTTATCCTGTCTTTCTTGGCTGTGCGTTCCCACTCCCACAAAAAGAGGACAACGTCGCCGCGTTTCAGGACACCGTGCGACAGCATGTCCTTCCGCATTCGAGTAATGGTGCACCGTTCCGGCTTCTCGCGCTTGGCGACCCGCAGCTAGAGGGCGATACGTCCATCCCAAATTATAACCGCGAATCTTTCCCTCACTTGACGTGGGCCATTCGTCACCTTACCTACAAGACTGATCACCCGTCCCTACGTAAACGCCTACGACAGGTGGTCCACGATGTTGTAGATATCTTCTTCGACGACATTCCCGACACGCTCGAGTCGATTCGCAAGCGAATAGATTTGTTTGGAAACGATTTCTACCTCGCCCACATCTACCGGACGCTACGATGGTGGACAAAACCTACCCATGTTGCTGTTCTGGGGGACTTGCTGGGAAGCCAATGGATCAAGGAGAAAGAGTTCAATCGGAGGAGTTGGAGGTTCTGGAACCGTTCGTTTAAAGGGGGCGAGCGTGTCCCCGATGAAGTTGCCACCTATCCCGCCGAGGAGTATGATTTAGCTGGATTCCTGGGTGTTGAGGATGACAATGCTGCGGCCTGGCGCCGTAGAATTATCAATGTGGCCGGCAATCACGATGTCGGCTATGCTGGCGACCTGACAGTCGAGCGACTGGAGCGATTCGAACGTGCGTTTGGCAAAGCCGCCTACGAGCTGCGATTCGAGCTACCCATTACCAATCCAGCAGCTAATGCGACTATCTACGACGAAGAGACTAACCCCGACTCTGATCGTCTAGCTCCTGAGCTCCGGATTCTGAACGTCAACAACATGAACCTTGATACGCCGGCTGCCGACCAAGGGCTCCAAGATAAAACGTATGCCTTCGTAAACGATATCATCAATACAGCCACTGCGGTCGAGTATCAAGGTCAGTTCACGCTCGTCCTAACCCACATACCATTGTACAAACCTGAGGGCGTCTGCGTTGATGCTCCATTCTTCGATTTTCACCCTGGTGGCGGTGTCAAGGAGCAGAATCATCTATCGGCGGATGCGTCTCGTGGATTCTTGGAAGGTATCTTTGGATTAAATGGTGATCCAACTGCACCAGGACACGGCATAGGTCGGAAGGGTGTTGTGATAAATGGACATGACCATGAAGGCTGCGATACGTACCATTATATCAACCAAACGGAAGAGGGTGACGAACGTCAATGGCGGGTTACCCAGTGGCCGACCGCTAGAGCAGAGGAGCTTCCCGGTAAACCCGGGGTTCCGGGTCTCAGGGAAATCACTGTTCGGAGTATGATGGCCATGTATGGTGGTAATGCCGGCTTGCTTAGTGTCTGGTTCGAGGAGGATACCTGGGAGTGGAAATACGAGTTCGCCACCTGCGCCTTAGGTCGTCAGTATTTTTGGTGGTTTGTCCATGTATTTGACCTCATCGTGGTTGTCGCCATTGTGATCTATGGAGTTTTGCGGATAGCAGCAGCAGCTGGTTTTGACATCGATAAATGGCCAGTAGCGAAAACTACAGCCCCACCTGTTACCGTTGCCATTAACACAAACGGGAACGGGAACGGGAACGGTGTAAAGAAGCCCCTTCAGGTTGGTAACGGTGAAGCTAAAAAGGAATAAATTATCTTGTATAATAAGTATTAGATCTACAGCATGGGAATATAACGAGTCATGAGTATTTTGTATCAATACAAAGCATAGATTAGACAACTAATAGAATATCAATATTAGTATAAGAAGTACTGTCTGTATGGGTTTCCCTCTCCTATATACGTGACTTGGGGGTTTTTATGTAGAATTCGAGCCAATATAAATCCAACGAGTATGCCTCAGACATCATTACAGCTTGAAATCAAGAACAGCAACGTTGACTCGCGGGTTCGACTTTATGTCTGCTCCATTGGTAGTTCGTGTGAACACCGATAGTACGTTATCATAATCTAGCCGCGTGGTATCGACTAAGGGCTCTGTCGGTGGGAATCCGTTCTCCCTCCATACGAGCTCGTACTTGGAGTAACTGGATGTCTTTGATGCCTTGAGGATTGTCAAGACTGGCGTTGTGTGATCCGGCAGTATGAGATATAGGTCGTCGTCCTTGCTTATGGCTAGCCGTCCCCTTTTGCCCCCCTTTACGCCCTGGACGTGAGGGAGGGCACGTTGCGTCCACACGCCTATTTACCATTAATAATTCTTAGTATATAATTCCATAGCGATGATTAGGGGGAAAGGAAATATAAAGGGGAGGAATGAAGATAGACAAACCTTTCGGTGATCGATAATAGTGTTTCCACTTTTGCTCACCATCCACCGCATCCCGATTTAATACGTGTACTCCCCCCTCATGGTCAACAGCCTGTGCCTCCTGATTCGAGAGCCCTGAACCCTTAGGAATCTCGAATGCTACAATACCAGGTGCATCAGGCTGTACACTCTCACCCTTCGCCAAATCCGCAATCAATTCTCCCGTCCCGCTCCTCCACGACCGGCCCCCGTCGTCAGAGTATGCATAGCAGATATTATGATTATTCTCAGCAGAGTTCGGCCCCCGCTGCTGCTTGTGCTTGGTATCCAGAGGGTCGTCCCAGCCCTCGTACCACACGAAACCCCGATATACCCACGTCGCGTGTAGCCGGCCGGCGCGTACATCTAGGCCGTGGATATACGGGTTATTGTCGACGCCCTTGAGATTCGTGCCCAGAACCGTATACCCATAAGCTCCATCGTTGTGCGGTCCGTATAAAGCCAAGTGGTCGTCGCCTAGGCCAGCCTTGCCGGTGCGAAACGAGAAGAGCAAGTTGCGGTCGAGCTGTACGAAGCGCGGGTACGTAACGTAGCTCAGCAGCTCGTCGTGTTCTTCTCCAAGGCCGGGGAGCTGCGATAGATGTGGTGTAAAGAGTGAAGCAGACCACGGGAAGGATTCCGGGGAGTGGGCGACGCCGGGCTGGGAGTGTCGATATCTTATTCTACCGCGTTGTAAGTACAGAGTCTAGTAACTACTCATTTTAGGTATGCCGTGGTATCGTACCTATCGCAGTGGTGGTCATACGAAAGATGGATGGTGCCATCTCCGGGACAGATACCGAGCTTACTTCTTACTCAGTATACTTCTTCTCTCCGCTCTTAAGATATTTGTTTATATTACCTGTATAGTATTGTGGCCATCATCTGTCGTCTGAGGATAGTCCTCAAAGATGAGAGTCTCCCACTTCCCCTCTGGAAGTTCCCTACGTGATAGATGGATATACAGCGGCTCTTGAGCGGAGATTGCCGACAGAGGGCTGTAGAAACTTGCGTACTGCCATCCGTTGTATGATTGGATAGCATCCTGCTGAAACGCGTTGCCGTTCAGCACGCAGTTCCGGTGCGTCGGGTCCAAGCCAAGCACCGATACGGATGGTTCGGCCAGCATTTTCTTTTCTTCTATTCCCTTAAAGAGACATATATGAATGGCGATGAGAGATAAGCCTCGAGGGAATGCGGTGAAACGTGGCGCGCCGGCAGAAGACTGTAAGAGGCTAAATGCAATTACGAAGATCTACCGTTCGATGTAACAACGTCGACTTCTAGAACGAAATCGAATGGTTCGCGATAGTGTCACAATAGACTGCACGCAACTCAGACGCCAGCAGATACCATATTTAATTATGACTATAGCCTATCTCCGTAGTCAACCAATTCTATAACAAGGCTCGTATGATGGAGCTGGTGTTCAGCTATGTATTGTGTAGATGGCCAAGTGCCGGTATAGCAATCGCCCGAGTTGAAGGCCGATAGGGCGGACAAAAGAGCCTCGAGTCGAGGTGTGATCCGCAATAGTTGAAACGGCCCATTAGACGATACGAAGTACCCCGCGCGTGTAAGCGATGAGTATGTGATGAAGGATTTTATTCAAGAGATACAACATACTGCTTTCTTGAAAGATTGCTGTATACTACTTCAAGATAGTTTTTGTGACTTTAATATCTTGTGATACGTATATTTTATATTATTCGCCCCTGAATATATTTACATGTAACTAAGTAGGTAGTCATTGTATCGAATGTTGGGTTTCAACGCCGTAACAAGCCCTGGAAACGTACTTGTATATACTGAATAGTTAGAGTCTGACTTCGACTAGTTTTCATATACTTGGAAAAAATAGATTCCCATCGATACATAATTACACCGGTACCAAGTTCGTCTTATATTCTTATTTGTGTAATAATATCTTCACCAGCAGATACCAAAGCTCTTCATCTTCGTCATACGAAGTAATCGTCCCTAAGCTTACCTACATTTGGTTGGTCCCGGCTCGTCTCCCCCGCATTGAGCCTAAAATGAAGTCCATCTCCGTAGTGGAGGTTGACCGTCACCCTGAACCGGCCAGGCTGGTTGGTCGGATCTACGCTAAAGAACTAGGAAAGCTTGCCACACCACCTCAATATTCGGCCCTGAGTTCCAACCCCCAGAAGTACACCTCCACTTCTCTTACAACCTTGACTGCTAACCCTGTCCGTATATCCCCAGCTCTAGAAGGTGTTCTGCGTTCGAGCCCTTAAGATTTATGTGATGGAACGATAATGAATGATGTCTTTGCCGAGGATATAGAATACTCAGCCGTACGAAGTTTCTCGGGTCTATAGAAAAGAATATGGCTTCTAATATCCCAAGTATAAGCGCCATTGAACCATTTTGATAAGGATCTAACCCCAAATCTACGGAATAATTCCCCAACCTTGGCTACTCCAGTCCCCAGATCCTTTAGTCTTGGTGTCCCTGGCGGCCCATGGGGTAAAGAGAGCCACAAGTCTGCGCAAGGATGAGCTATTGATGGATTCCCTCGGTCCAGCGAGCCCCAGCGCCTTTCATCCAGGTTGTCTGGTTAATCTGTTTGGTGGAAGAACACAGAGCCTGGCCATTTCCCATTTTCCACCCATCACATGGGTTTCCCAAAGGGGGTTCCTGGCTCCTGGCCCCAGATCTCCCATTCCGCCAAGCTGCGCGTTATCCTGACCCTGGTCCCCCAATAACGTGGTACTGCAGCAAGGCGAGAGAAACCTCTATCGGCAGCTCACCCACGGCATGCATCTTTTAAAAGTAGGGTCTCGCCGCTCATCTTTCCCGGCACTGCTTTTCTGTCATTCTTCTCGCGTATCGCTGGATAATCCCGGATGACAGCGACGTGCCTGTTCACGATAAAAGAGAGAATCGAGGGCAAAAATAAGAGACGTCGATATCGGGAATAGTGGTCTGGGATTTATCCCATCTATTGGCAATCATGTCGTCCTTATTAAAGTATATCGTCAAAAATGACGCCATGAAAAGTGATCCTAAGGAGATCTATGGATGGAGGGTCTATCTCCTGGCTTGTTCGGTAAGCAATTTTCCTCAACAGGTATCCCTTATATGACTAACACATGTTTTCCTAGGCTTGCTTCGGTGCCATGTCTTTCGGTTGGGATAGCGGTGTGATCGGAGGTGTCATTAATCTTGACTCGTTTATCACGTATGTTTCCTCATAAAACGTCACCTTCCCAGTATCTACCTAGGCTGAGGGAAATCTCTAACATTCTTTTCTATAACAGCGCATACGGTTTAGGGAGCAAAGGCGATGTGGCGACGGCTAATCTTCAAGGAAATATTGTTTCAGTATTACAAGCTGGGTGTTTTGTAGGCGCTCTCATTGCTTACCCCTTAACGGACATCTATGGTCGTAGGCCTTGCTTGATGGGCGGTGCTCTCTTCACTCTTGCTGGTGTAGCTATGCAAGCTGCTGCTTCTGGTCATCTTGAGCCTATGTATATTGGTCGATTCATCTCTGGTAAGTCTGCTCTGAATTTATAACTACCACCTCCTTTGTGGGCTAAGACCTAACCTATTAAATAGGCCTTGGTGTTGGTTGCTCTAGTGTCGTTAACCCGATTTATGTTACCGAAAATGCGCCTCGGGCCATCCGTGGCCTACTTACCGGATTGTATCAAATGTTCATCGTCACTGGTGGTATGATAGCGTTCTGGGGTAACTATGCAGTCAGTATACACCTAAGTGGTCCTGCGCAGTACATCGTTCCACTATCGATCCAGGGGTTGCCCCCTCTACTACTCTTCTCCCTTATGGCTATCTGCAATGAATCACCGCGTTACCTCGCCCGCAAGGACCGTTGGGAGGAGGCGAAGGCGGTGCTCACACGGATCCGAAATCTCGCGCCTGACCATCCTTACCTGCAAGACGAATTCCAGGAGATCGCCGATCAACTTGAGTACGAACGGCGTCTGATTGGTGATGCTGGTTTCTGGGCGCTACAGAGGGAGATGTGGACGATTCCCACGAACCGCAAGCGAGCTATTCTGAGCATCGTGCTTATGATCTGCCAACAGATGACGGGTACCAACGCCATCAACACATATGCGCCGCAGATTTTCAAGAATCTTGGCATCACGGGTACCTCTAACTCGCTGCTCAGCACCGGTGTTTACGGCATTGTTAAGGTCGTATCGTGCGCCCTGTTCTTGCTGTTCATGGCCGACTCCCTTGGCCGCCGCCGCTCGCTACTAGTCTCCTCCGTCGGTCAGGCTTTCTGTATGTTCTATATTGGCCTATACGTACGCATCTCGCCGCCCGTCGACGGAGCCCCTGTGCCAGGCGCCGGTTACTTCGCGCTAGTCTGCATATTCGTCTTCGCCGCCTTTTTCCAGTTCGGATGGGGGCCCGCCTGCTGGATTCTGGTCTCAGAGATCCCGGCTGCTCGCCTGCGACCCATGAACGTCGCATTGAGCGCTGCCACTCAATGGCTATTTAACTTTGTGGTAGCTCGTGCTGTGCCTAATATGCTGGCTACTGTCGGAGAGCACGGATACGGCACCTACCTGATATTCGGTAGTTTCTGCGTGTGCATGTTCTTCTTCGTCTGGTTTTTCATCCCTGAAACTAAGGGTGTTTCGCTCGAGCACATGGACCAGCTTTTTGGAGGTTCCGAAGGAGACAGGCTGGATGTTACCGAGGGTACGAAGCGAGATATGTCTAAGGTCGAAGTTGAGGAGCATTCCAACCGGTCGGTCAACAAGAGCGTTTAAAGGAAATGATGGTGGATATGAGAATGGAGATACCCTTTGATGCTAGTTAAGCTATCATTATGGCTACCTAGGTAGCTAGCGATCTATGACTTTTAAAAAGAAATTACTTCACTTGATCTCGCCTTTCTGCCGACCCCTTTATAATTATCATGGGGATATAAGATAGGTAGGTACCTAGGTATGTATCCCCTCTATTTGGATAATTGATGCCTCTACTACCACGAATGCAACAAGCACAGGACGTATATTATATTAAATTAGTTACCTAGGTAAATACTCATACCGGTAGACACTCGCTGAATTCACTTACGGATGTTATTCTGGATTGGCCGTCTTAGCTGGCTCGAAGTTACAAGTGTTTTCAAAGAGGGCCCCATCTTAGTTGCCCTTTTCCGAGTCAAGACATGCAGTGGAACGAGTCTGTATGGCTATTCAAATATGCTTATAAGCTAGGTACTTTGTGATAATAAAATAATGGCAATATATTTTTCCGTGAAGTGTTACTTATATTCTGCCTTAATAATAAGTTTATCCTTCCCAAAAACTACACATAGCATGATGCCCAACTTTGATTGGCCGGAAATAAATCTCAGCAAGAACCAGCTACATTCTACTCCCATAGCGGGCAAAGCACCAGCATAAGGAGATGCTTTCGATATAATCCGAATCTCTTATCCATGACTAAAACCTCATTCATCATAGAATATGACATGTACGGTGCCTGTGGAGACACGAAGCGGCTTCTTAGTAACTTACCGTGCACCAATAGTCAGTAAACTCGATATGCAATCTACTATTATTATATGAATATTAAAGCATACTACAGAGGCACTATGGTTGGGTGCTAGCCAAGTCTACGTCCATCCAGCTGGTAATATTAAGCCACCACAGCTATCCATGGATTTGCTAAGTCAACATCACGCTACTCATTCGTCCGCACCAAAACTTCTTCCTCGCGAAGCTAGTTACAGCACGCAGTGATGAATCATCTCTATCTTATCTTTCTCGCATTCAGAGGCGAAGCTAATGGCGTTTCTAAAAATCTAGCCGTATCGTCTTTAGGTCATTGTACAACAGGTACATGGCATTGAAATGAGAGTTGTGAGAGATACGACGAGCGAAGTGGCCTTTCCAGGTGTAGCAGGTAGTCTTGAGGTACATGGAGCTGTTGGCTTTCATGGCTACTATCAAGGTCTGGTTGAAATATCCTAAGTATTTACCGAAGACGGCTGGTTTCGTACAGGTAACTTAGGACGCATCGATACTGATAGGCTGTCTTAAGGGTGTTATTGATACTAATGACGCGAAAATAGCTGCGGCGGATGTTCGAACATCGCTTAAAGCAGCACTTAAGGGGAGAGAGATGGGTAACGTGAACCGTTTATTTCTCATCTCAAGCCCCTGGAGATGTTTCGGGGATATTTGTCGTAGTATATATACCAGAACAATAGCTATTGAAGACATGGTATAAGCCGATAAACCTTCTATCTAGGCGTGCATGGTGATTAGCATGCCATGTAGACCTTTGTTTTTTGTGGTGGGTATGATATCGCGTCCCTTGTCATCAATAAGCATCCTGGGAAAGATCTCAGGGGTTAAAATGAGAGCATTATTCGAGGCCAGCGCGTTTGACAAAGATGCTAAATCCCGTTCTAATTCTCTCTTAGAACTTAGGAATGGCGTAGCCGAGACCAAGGGGATCGCGGGTCCGATAGTATTAGAATTGATGCGTCCATTCTTGGGTTGAGATTTGCTTCGGTGGAAATCATTCACTTGGGAGCCCATATCGAATTAAAGCTAGGTACTACGGTACATACTATCACGGTTATGAGAAGCCCTACCGTACAATCGCTTATGGCTGCGTTAGTAGAGTTAGACTTAGTGGTTGAACAAACTAGGTGATCTCATACACAGACATATGGTAGTTACTCGTCAGGTAAATACAGGCCCTCAATAAATAGGTACCTAGGTAAGTACGAAAGAAAGCATTGCTCAGCAAACGTAGAGTTGTTTAACCTTTTGTCATAGCATATTCCCCGCCACCAAGCCATAGTCAATATTGTCACGGAAGTCCCCCTAATAGATACGCACTTATAAATATAACCGAGAATTTTATTCAGGAGGTCATGAAAGTGGCTCCAGGGCATTATTATGTTTGATCTTTTATGGTAGTTATCTTTACTTGCTCCCTCGTTCTAGATGTTGACCTAACGTGAAGACACGGGGCAGGCTATTGGAATGAGTGGTCAAGGGACTACTTTCAGATACAGCACATGGTGTTTTGGCGTGGAATGTAGGTATATAAGGAAGACCTCCCTTCTCACTCAGCTGGTAGACTAAGTAAATGTACAGCATACAACCCGTATAACGTACCTTTTAATACTAGCCGTCAATACCAGACAATGCCATCCTACTTAATTTGCGTAGAATAATCAGTGATGTTAAGAGAACCTCATTCTTCCAAAGATAGGGGTTGGTTTGTTGGACTTCTAGGCGCAAGATTTATCATCAACAGCTGCTTGGTTTATCATATGAAGTCATCCTTATGTCATATATATACAGCTAATTAAATAGTATGCGTACAATAGATGTTAGCAAATCAGCACGTAGAGTCGCTTCCAACCTATCTCCAACCTGTGTGGATCAAGAAAATGGTTGAAGAAGCCATCCCCGTACAAGCCAAACGGCCATGCCGATAAGCATAAGCATAAAAAACCACGATAAACAGCCCACCGTTACGTGGTCCCGAAACGTCTGTGCTGCATCGCCTTTGCTATTATTATGGGGGAACGGGCAATCAGGTACGGGAACGTTGAGGATTTTGCATAGCGGCTCCCACCCTTGGCTGACTTGGTAAAAGAATAGCTTCTCTGGAGGTACGACCTGTCTTAAATGCTCCTCATGCCTTCGAAGCGTGTCCTCCTCGATCTTGTCCTGGCGGTAGCGCCATTTCATAATCTGATGGAAGCGTTCACGCCAAACCCCGTAAACTTGAGTTTTATGTAACCATAAGACCACGATAGGGAGATACCACGTCCCCATTAGACTATTCAAATAGTTCATGCTCTTCCACCAGGACTTTTCGTCTCTAGTCGTTGCTATTACTATGGCGTCGGGATAGACGCGCATGATTTCAGGGGTGAGTGTCGCGGCGGGGCAGTCCATGGTTGCAACGTAGCCGTCGAGCACCTCCGATATGAGCCAATCAAGCTTCTTCTGCTCAGAGAACGTTTGCGCCTTTGGGGCGAGCTCCATGATATCGAGCCAAGCTTTGATTTGGTTAATCGGGCCCCCAAGGGACTGGATCCCGGAGTCGTGGACGGGGCCGTCGAGAAGAATGGTGAGAGCTTCGTTGAAAGTCTTCGTACCGGTACGTGACCTATATGGAGTCAACGCTGTTTCTTAAAGATTACGACGGTATATGTACACTGCGCTAGAAAAGCTCGGCCCGTTCCATATCCAAGGATATAGGGCCCTAGAGTAAAAGATTATGCGACTCGCTTGGACTTACATTCCAGCACCAATGACGCGAAACTTGGTCCCAGGCGGACCCGGTAGCGAAGGACCTTGACCCATTATGACGACTTCAGTCACCAATTAGGGGTTCACACGACTCCACAGAACTGCAATCTCACTGTCGATATCTCAATGTTCTAGACGCTCAAACAATCAAAGTATCGATGGCGTCGTATGAGCTGAAAATGGTGTCATCAATGGTGTTAATGGCATTTTTATACTTTTGACAGTCGTACCCCCGTACGTAGCTCTCGACAAGCTGCAGCAAGGTTACAGAGCGCCAAGAACCGGGAAACGTATAGGTGATGTGCATTTCTCTATTATACGACCTTGGTTACACGGGTGATCTTGATGGCTAAACTGCATATACTACGCATGCTCGAGTGTCTATATGGCTATGGTCGATCACTCACTGCCGAACGGCTGAAGCGGCTTCCTCATGTACATTACTCGGTCTACGATATGGTTCCCAGCAGGCTGATTGCCTCGTCTATCTGTATTACAGCAGCGTTCTCCGAAACTTCCCCCAAAAATCTTCAATATTCCCATCTTTCTACTTCAGCTGTACACGAGTGCCAAGCCGGCTGAAAACAGACCCAGGGACGCAGATCTGGCATTCCTTAAGGCTTGCCATATGCCGAAACAGATAAAGCTGAGCAAGATCAGCGTAATCCCTCTCGTGACAATCTATAAAACAGGTTGATCTTCACTCCTAGTTTCGCGAAATGGCTAGCAGGCGGGCTGTCAAGGCCCGCGTAATGCAACAAATGAGTTCCCGGACTATCCAAGTCCGGGAGGCAGCAACGTTGCCCTTGGGAATTCTCGGATTTGAACAATAAAACAGGGCGCCTCTATATCGCATCGGATCATAGTTGGAACGGCCGGAACCTTCACAGGAAAAAACAGCGGATAATATGTTTCCTAGCCAGCTAGTCAAGAGTTGCTAATACGGCCACCTTGTTACAACTTCACATATCAGCATTGGCTCAAGCTGATACTCATCTCGTGCCCTTCGGGCAATAATGGGTTTCAATCCAAGGAGACAACTGGACTATGAGCAATCGTATATTAAGACTTATAACTTTTACCATTTTTCAACTCGTAGGATACAACTTCTTACAATATATTTTATGAGGCTATGTTATACTCCTATCGGATATCGCGTTATCTATCAAAGAGCGTTGTCCAAAGGGGGTAATAAAGCCCTCGATCTAGTTAGCGATAATATAACGAACCATCTCTATTGTAGTTACTACTAGGAACGCTGCGATCTACAATATTTAGCTGCCTGTCAGGAATCTTTCCTCTTTGCATTGAATCTGCCTACATTTCACCTGATAACTCAATACAAGCTTAGTATTGGCTGATCAAGTTCGATCCTTAGAGCTGTACAATGAGAATTATTTCAGCTCTGTCTGTCGTCTTACCAGTTATCAATACCGCCTATCGCGCTAGAGACACACAATCTTCCGTCTAAGTGTATAAAAGGAGGAGTTAATATAAGACTATAGTAACCCCTTCGTATGCGTTTCTATGCATAGTTCTCCCCATCTCTCCACCATGGAGAAATCCCATAATAGAACCGACAAGTCATACGCTCATGGGATAGAGCGGAAAGCATAGAAACAAGAAAGTTGCCCCTAAAGAAACTTTAAGCATAACCGTGGAAGCTCGTGGCCATACATACCTAGGTACTGAAAGCGTCTTATATTCTAGACGTCTCATTTCGAATTCTTAAACGTAGCAGGCTCCCACCAGTAATCATCTGATAATTAGCGTGGCAACCTAGAGCAACCTTATAGAACGGCCCTAGCAGTAGACAACTGCAATTATATGAGAAACAAGCTATATCGGAATAAAGCCACTCTTGTATATAGCTTTAGTTTATATCGATTCGGGTGTTTCCTATATAGGTGTCACATGGCAAAACGATCACAACGGTCCAGTCGATGGACCATAACAAGTTTAAAAAGGTCTCGTGGCGCAACGGTAGCGCGTTCGACTCCAGATCGAAAGGTTATCCGTTCAAATCGGGTCGGGATCAGTCGTTTTTGCTATTGGGAGTATACTAGACGGTCTGAAAAGTGTATGCTCTCAAATTAGAGTGCAAACACTTACCTGTCTAAGTGGAGTAGTAGCCCTAAACGCCGTGTGCCCTAAGATGAGCCGGACTCCGGGGCTGGATACGCACACGTACGCGCGCGACTAGTCCAGGACCGACTTAGGCGCTTAGGTAGGTTGACCTCCTTATCCCTTACCGAGCAGTAGCTTGAAGCTGGCGGTTGTGGTCGGTGTTGTTTTAATTGGCGCCCTGGATCAAAGGCCTTACGTGTCTTTGACTTGTTTGATGTGGAGTAGTTGGATATTAACTAAAGTAGCAAACAAGCTACCTACGCAAACTCCACCTTTTGCACTATCTTACCTAGCGGTTGACTTAGAGGTAAGTGCAAAGGTTGTTGAACTTCAAGTTCTAACATTAGTTGGAATGGTATGTGCTTTAGTATGAGTGGTTTATTTATTACGGTTCTATCTATCTATTTATATGTATAGTAAAAAGGTAGTAGCCTTGATGCTTGACTCTTTAGTTGGGTACACTAATAACAAACTAATCGGATGATGAGGCTACGCCTAAGACGCTTACCTAGGTAGTTTCATATCAATTATTCAGTTTGAACTGCAATGCCATCGACGACATAGAGGATTATATTTTCAAAGATAATCACGTCTTTTAAATGCCGAAGGATTTAGATTCGGGTTTAGGCATATAGAATCTCTGTATGGGTTTAGTATAAATAATAAGGCCGGCGTGGGAGCGTTTTTCAAAAAAATCTCTTATACCAAGACTTAACTCCGCTATCTAGTTTTTCTTTTTGTGAGATGGAGGTATACATACGGCCCGGCAATTTTCTACGTACGCTAAGGGCTGTAAGCTACCTGCCTATGTGGGTACGATCGTCGTGTTCTCGTGCTATAAACGTGTTTGCATTAGTTGATGCGAATGTTGCGTCCCTTTTAAGATAGAAAAAGTTCAGGATTTGAATCCTCTAGGAAAAGATAGGTTGCAATCTTTGAGTTGGTAAATACCTTTGTCGCACATCCATCTTATCATTTCTCAATTATTCTAGTGCTTTTCTTCTGGATCGAGATATCTTTGCTGTAACACTGGATGAAGAATTCGGTACTTCGGCTTTGTAACTATAATAATCAAGTAAGCGCGTTTCCACGTACCTAACTAACTTGATCACTTTGACGTGTCATATCAATATAACTTAGGTAGTCCTAGAATCTACACGCAGTGAAAGCCGAGATACATACCTAGGTACCTACCTACATAGGTACCTACGTAGGCGCTATAGGTACCTAAGGTAAGCAGCCTTACAAATCAAGTAAGCGTCCCGGACTCGGCTAGATCTTCGGCACCAAGCGCGAAGTCACGTCGCGGTAACATTCAACTCTTCCATCACTGATAATGCTGATATTGATATGCTGATATGCTGATATGCTCAGATGCAAGGTTGAACTCGGGGTGCAACCCCCCCTCTCCAATATTATTTTTTGTCGTCCTCCACTATACCCTCCTGTATGAAAGTCGATATCTTGCACATAGGGAATTACCGATGGCGACAACAATTCTGCATCGCAAATATCCTAATTGGAAGACTGCTACATTACATCATAGTTGTACTATTCCAATACTACTTCTATGCTTGCTATGTACTCGGCGTATTCGTACATTCCGGACTGGTACGTGGAAATTGTTCTTGACGAGATGCAATGGTCGATGCTTACGGCGGCAACGATTCAATTGGAAAGCAACCCGTATAAGTGTGCTTCTTTCATAGGTAGATAGAGGTAGGTAGAGGTAGGTAGAGGTAGGTATGGCTCGGGATGTCGGATAGTCTCATGTATGCTCCGTAGATCATACTTTCGGGATGTCAGCTACAAGACTATGACCCCGTCCGATTACAAGCGGGTTCTTGCCATAATCTTAAAGTCGTACGCGTCTCGAGATCTTCGGCACGGTGGAGCTACATCATACAAGATTAGCATCATACAAGATTAGCTTGGTCTATCACTCGCATCGCTACCACTCGGGCTGGGAAGCAGAGCACTGTTCTCTCGGGAGTCATGCCGGTGGGTTTTATCCTCGTCGCGGCCTTGAAGGATTGCCTCTGGCTTCAACCAAACTGCCGGGTCAGGGACCTCGATCAACAACTTGGCCATCTTGGCAGACGCCTTGGAAGCTATATTAAACCGTTGAATTAGACTAAAAAAGAAGCTCGCCTAGGGATTCTGTCTAGTTTAGGTCCGCGCTACGGATCTCATATCCGCTGTTAGGCGGGCTTGGACTAAGTAGCTTGGTTCGGCACCGCTCGCTCGGGAGGTGAAGCAGTCCCACAGCGGACGCGTTCTCCCAATGAAGATTTTCACGCCGGTGAAGTTTTATTACATACCTTACCATACCATAACCAGACCATAGCACACCACGAAGCATCGTCAACAGTTCGGTTTCATTTCTTGTCCAGAGTCGATCTAAGGTGGTGTTACAGGACAAACGCACCCGCTTGATTGTACTGCAGGTCCATCAGCTTCGGAGAATGTAGAGCAACTCGGATTTTAGACGGATAATGAACTACGTAGATGCACGTTGGGCGGCGGCAGCGCTGTAATTGGGCGAGACGGTCGCCTAGACACGTTCAAGTGATTGCGAGGGGGCAACACGCTGTTAGGGCCGAGACGAGCAAGATCAGCAGGGGAATAAGAGGGCATTAACAAGGCCTCAAAGCCTAACGATTGCGTTTTCCCACGATTGTCATGATTGACAAGATTGACAAGATTGACGCGATTGTCGTTCAAATACGAGAGCCTCACCATGCAAGACTATGCGCGCTGGCAGATGCTGGGCAGATTAGGTACTGGGTAGGTACGGGCAGATAATGGAGACTTTGTATATTATTGTTATTATTATTTTTATATTTCGTAGTATTTCGTACACTACACCACACCGACAAAACCTTGGGAATGAAAAATCGGAGCTCACGATGTGCCAAGCCTATAAATTCTTATGAGTACCTATAAGTATAATAAGTATAAATGGGGAATGTGGCTCGATTAGGAACCCGTCCCAATTTCTTTGATTAACGTGTGCATTGTCCTCTGCCCATCACTTGTTCCCATGGTGGCCCATCACACTTGGCTTCTCCGAGAGATCGTCTTGGAGGGTTCCTCTCACGGGCGAGGTGGACACGATCAGGAGACGCAAACACCGCATCCGGTCCGTTTATCCCCAGAAAAGCTGTTATTACAAGCTTATGGCAAGCCTATTACACAAGACTACTGCATAAGCGTATCGCAAGCGAGCAAGCCCGCTATTTGCCAGTTTGTCAAGATACCTCTAGTTACCTACGTACTTCACAAACAAGCATACTTCGTACATACAACATGCATACAGCATACAACATACAACATACAACATACTTACAACATACTTACAGCATACGGCCAGGACAGCCCAATATTCCCGCACCCTGCCAACCGTCTTTTGATGATCGACTTTATTTTTTCTGATGTGTCTTTCGCTACCACGGTTCTCTATTTTTCCATCGAATTCCATTCCTGCGAATGGGGATGTGATACGATATCGGCCGAAAAGGTATCCCGCAGTCTTGGCTGCGTCTTTAACATCGCACCCTCGCAGGGCAGTGGTCAGACTCGGTAGGAGCCGACGATGCCGAATAAGACGGGCATTCTAGGCGAGCACCACGTGGTAAACGTGGTCAGCTTCTGTCTTTGGCATGTCTGTAGCATATTGGACGGGACATGCTTCCTAAATAAATTCGACCCAAGCCTGTAGAGTAGCCTGTAGAGTCACCTCTCTCGCCATTCGCTTAGGCGGCAACCCATTCCATCCATCCATCCCATCCATTCCCTGTCCTATCCTGCCTAGGCTTCCTAGGCTTCCTGTACATATGTAAGAGGTGTATATATGTATATTTGCCTGGCTTCTCTGCTTGGCCTGCCTGGTCTGCCTGGCGTTACCCGTCGCGCTATTGGCAAAGACCCTTACATAGTATTGTAGTAGTACTGTAGTAGGCAGGTGGTGCTGTGGGTCTAGTCCGCCAGCCATCGTGAAGTTATTGATGGATCGTGCATTAGAGCCAAATTGGGATGGATATTAAAGTTGTTAATCCACACAGACGATCCCCATCCCTCAAGGGACCTTGGACCTTGCTGAGCAAACCCCCCCAGCATACAATTTCTAGTCTAGCTTCCCCAGAAACGGAGGGGAGAGCCGTCACTTTGAATTTATTCTTCCATCAAACGCAGCAAACGCACAATCTTCTCTTCGTCGCCTCAGCCACAACTACAACTTCAACTTTTAATATCTAAACACTCCTTCACGTGTTCGTGTTCTCATCTCAACAGAAAATCTAGAGAAACGTCCAACGCAGTATCCCAATATAGTGCTCGTAAGTTAAACCGGTCCACGCCTCCGTCCCATCGCCTGGGAAGAGAAAAAAAGTCTTATCTGACTTGGCAGCAACAGGTGCACCTAATCCGCCGGCTATCATAGCATACATACATCCTACCCAGAGGAAAGCAGCGTATATATATCGACAATATGCAGATGCATACGTGTGGCAACTGTGGAACCGAGTACACGACAGGCAGCTGTTGGTACTGCCATCCTCAGAACAAGCCTCAAGTACCCATCCCTCGACATTTGGTAACAGCACACGCGACACATACCCATTAAGCGGATGAAGCCGTCTCAGCGTTGACGATATAAGGGGAAGAGAGCGTGTGTTGTTGGGTTAAAAGGAAAGAAAAAAAGGACGACTTTCAATATGGGGTCCCACGGCCCTGTGATCAAAACCACCACTCGTTTAGTCCTCAGAGACTGCTTCACGAGACATGTTATTTCTCCGTTGCACTTCGTGTCTTTACTCGTCAGCTGTTCGTCTTGGAGCAGCACACACACACATACACACACACCTAGACGCCAATTCGAGCTTTTGGCGTATCGAATCTGCAACAGGCACCGGATTCCCTAATGGGCATATTATCAGTGCCAAATATCCTTTATTTTCATTTTAAAACCTAGAGGTCCCTGGGAGCGCCTCATCGGCCTCTGCTTCGAGATCTTGATTTACATTTGATAGCCTTCTGGCTAAAGCTTTACGAAGAAATGATCAGGGGGTTATTGAGGGATTATCAGTACCTCGGAGACAGTTGGCATTTTACCGGCGTTATATGATATCACTAAAGGGACGGGCATATTAATTGAGGAAAAAAATTTCACGATTGTTCAGACGGAAGCATTAATTCATTAGAATCCACCCCCCGGGCCTAGTATGCGATACCTTCACGATCAAGAATGTCAGGCGCATCATACTGAAATAAAACCTTTATAGCTTGTGTCTACGCTCGCTGAAGTACTGTAGTATCGCTATTGCTTAATTCTAATAGAATGGTATTATTATTATATAGTATCTCAATAATCGTTACGTCGTGACATCAAACTTCAAACATCAAACCATTGATACCTTCGGTCTAGCAGAGCAATCCTCTATTACGATCCAATAGTGCTGTAAATCTAATCAACATCTACCATTGTTATCAATAGCGTAGTTACCATGCACTCATAAACTCGACGAACTGTTTCCCGTAGCTTTAGGTAGTCAATCTTCATACCCGGAATGTAACTTAGACTGATCTAGGCGCGGCATCTATTGATTACGTCGACAAGGCAACATAAAGCCACACCGGGTCCAGCATACCGTCGTCAACCTGCACGATACTAGCTCCAGGAACATCGGGATCTCAGCACCGGGAAGTTCTAAACACGATCCACCTAACCGCGAACCCGCATGAACAAAAAGCGTCCGAAAGAGTAATATAGCATGCAGTCCCGAAAAGGGCAAAACTTTCTATAAATAGCGCTTCTAGACCAGACCCTAATATGATGCCCTCCCAGAATGGGAATGTGACACGTACATACGTACATACATACATACATACCTACCTACCTACAATAGGTACATCCATATATGCCCATGTACCGGATTTTAACATACATAGGGCGGACCCCTATTCGGGAAGCTTCGAAAGCTTGTTTCATTTAGCCTTTTTGGCCCGATGTCCTCCCCTCCCCCGTGGGGATGGCGCTTCCACGTATCACGACAGGACGAGGTGGATGGATGGTTAAGGCGACGGCGAATTCGGAAGACCAACCCTGTTGAGTACCTACCTACGTATTCTGTGGTAGGGGGGGCATCGTACAGACTGCAGTATACGGATCTGGACTTTTGTTAGCACAGTTCGGAGGTTTATATGCATATATACAGCAATAACACATCTTGGGTGTCACTGGTCGAAATTAGATATAAGTCACGAGTTGACATGGTAATTTTCCGAAGCTATATCACGAACTTGTCCAGAATAAATCTCACATTGGGTCGGAATATCGTCATTGCCAGCTCGTAAAGAGAGCCATGGGTGGCAATTATCATATTCGTTACGAATGTTGTGTCACCTCTAAAAGATACTATGTATGTTGTGCTGTGGTAGCCTTACGTCGGCTCTGATATTATCGCGAGATAAGGTTGCCCAGGATCACGTTACCTATCATAAAGTTCTAATGTTAGGTAATTTCTGAAGCACGAAAACTGCGCAGTTGGTCACCCCGGCGGATCCCGGGAGAGAGTTTTGACGGGATGGGCTGTTTTACCACTTGATTCACCTCCATCTTTCCTTGCCTTCTCTCTTTAAATGTGTCTATCTCCTTCGCTCCTCGAAACCTTGCCAAGTTGGTGAATTAAAGGGTCTATTAAGGATCATATGTACCTAAGCAACCGTAAGATAAACGAACCAATGACTGCGAGTCTAGATTCATCAAAAGAACATGGCTGCAAAGAGCCTCATGTGGAAATATTAACTAAGCTTATATGCACCTAAATATATAATGACACGGCAAGCTCCTGAGCTGGTTCGATTTTGTCCCGGCTAATAATCTCAACTGCTGTTGCCAATGGTATATGTATATGACTTATACGTACGTATGTGTAGGTACCTAGGTAGGTACCCAGGTAATCAGCACAATCAAACTGGTACACTCATACTCTTCCTCATCTCCGCAATCCTGGTTCAAAAATCCCGACCCGGGTCCCGAGTCTAGGCCCTTCGTATCCGTGTGACGCGGTCCCGGCACACATCACCGCATATGCAACCGCAATTAGAACCACTAAATATAGCCTCAGTAATATGGATGTATACAATAACCTAGTGGTTACTAGGATTGCGTGGTAGTGTGTCTAAAATATATCCCAGTTGAGATCAAGATATCGAGCCCGCACTAATGCACCAAGAAGCGAACCCATAGTAACGAACCTATCGAACGCGCGTAAAATATCATGGACGAGCGACTCCTAGTGTCATTCGGGCAAGAACGGGTTCTCCAGCTGCTTCTCGACATAGACGGCGGTGCCCGAGACTGAGACCTGGACGAAGCCTAGGACCTCCTTCTCCTCGAAGTCTAAGCCGACAACAGCGTTCGCGCCGCGCGACACGCAGTCCCGCGTCATTCTTTCAACAGCTTGGTCCCGCGCGTTGTACATGATATGCGTTAGACTCCTAACCTCGCCACCCGCCGCAGCTGCCTTTAGTAGGGCTTTGGTGTCTTTAAGCGCGTAAGTAGTAGAGCCGTATACGGCACCTAGGACGCGCGCGACGCGATAACCGGGTAGCGTCGACATCGTAGATGTCAAGATGGACGGGGCGGTGCAGTGAGGTTCGTTTTCCGGCTTTGCGCTGCTGAGGGTAGGCGGCGCGCCGGGGTTCGGGCGGCCGTTGCCGTTCGGGGGTATCATCAACGTCGAGCGACGGTTAGTCAACATTTTGGGGGTGAGCTTCTAGCGAAGAAGACGTAGGTATATATAGGGGGTTGTCGTTAATGGCGGTATACGCAGACGTGGTCCTACAGGCCAATGGCGCAGTCGATTATATTATACGCTCTGGCGGAGAAACAGGCAAGAAGTAGGTAGGGATGATGCCGAATCAAAAACTGTACTGTGTAAAACGCGAACCGAATAATGTCGATATACCCCTAACCAGATCGATCTGCCCCAGAGATCGAGTGAGTTTTATCAGATCAGGATGTAAGTGCCGACGTCATTATTTGGGTGAGGCCTCACGACGCGAACGTAGCAAGAAGAACCGCGTCCGCTTGAAATTTCCTCTCGCCTGAAACGCGGTTTTGAACGTGGCACGAGCTATCGTCTAGACATGCCTCGATCTTCTTCTGAATTGCCTTGCGCGCAGGGATCCCCCCACAGGGTTCTGCAATTCTGCAACGTGCCAAGGATCCCCTTGCCATGGGCGAGACTTGATGCACATATAGATACCGGTCCAGCGTGACGGGACTGAGACCGCATTGCAGACTGCAGGCTGCAAACTGCATGATGGACCAAGGAAGCAGTGACGTCGTCGATGGTCGAGATGTTTGGGATGGCAACACCGTGTTCATAAGAGCTAACTCACCCACGGCTAGAGTTGCGTAGAAAGAGACATGTTGACATGCCTCAATTATGCCTTTTCAATGCTCTGTTAGAGAACTGATAAAATGTAGGGGATTCTCACCACGAACCCAAGCTCAATTGAGCTTGATAGGACAGGATTGTCGTGGTACGTTGTGGTACGGCTTGGATGTCACGATATAATAAGGGACAACCCGTCAAGACGAGCTGAGAGATGTTGGGCCTTGGCTGCTTCCAAATCGGATGGGGGGATTATAAAGCATTATAAATAATTCTTAGACTTTCCTAATATTCTTCCATCTCATCGGCTTAGCCAAATACGAAATGAGGTCATTGAAGTCGAAATCCTCTCTTATTAACATGGATAACTGAATGGAATCTTGGTAGGGCTGAGCTGAATACCACCTATGTACCTAAGTTACCTAAGGTAGGCTTACATAAGGTGAAGCCCATTTGGAATCTCTTCATATGTACCTATGTACATAGAAGCTTAGGATGACACGGACCACATATTTAAGTTTCCTACCCCTTGTCCCTCGAATTAGATCGCATCATTCTGTAGAGGGGTGGCGTCGAGCGAGATTTGTCATTGTTCGCGCGGAAGCTGCGTTCCAAACGTCACTGTTGTGCCCCTCTATTTGGAACTCTGATGTGGAATCAAGCAGTAGCATTAATTGACCCGTACATATTATTTACCTCTCAAGATAAATCATAAATATAATCATATTTCGAACCTATTTTCAAGGTAGCTTCATCAGTTTATTACTATAACTATCGTCAATAGCAGTATATAACAGTCACCGTCGTAACCGAAGCCCTTATCTTATCGCCATCGCGCCCGCAATCGTAGTGCCATCGCAATTGCAACTGTCACAATAATGGCCTTCACAATGCCCAACTTCTTGTCGCGCTTCTTCCGGCCCTTCATGTCTAGCACGCGCCTAGGAATAACCGCCGATACTAATGGGGGCACTAACGGTGCGTCCGCGATCCCTGAGGGCGCGGAGAAGGCTACTCTCGCTGCCGGCTGCTTTTGGGGCGTAGAGCACTTATACCGCAAGCATTTCGACGGCAAGGGCCTCTATGATGCTCGTGTTGGCTACACTGGGGGTGACCTAAGAGGTCCGACCTACCGCGTCGTGTGCTCTGGGCAAACAGGCCGTACGTTTCTTTCCTATCCATTCTCTTTATCTTTACCGTCCCCTTGTTTATTCTCCTCCACTTCTAAATATTAACTAACATGTCATCGCGATCGCAACAGACGCCGAGAGTGTGCAGCTGCACTACGACCCTTCGCGCATAACCTACCGACAGATCCTCGAGTTCTTCTATCGGCTACATGATCCGACGACGGCTAACCGCCAGGGCCCCGATGTCGGACCTCAGTACCGCAGCGCCATCTATTACCACAGCCCCGAGCAGGAACGCATTGCGCACGAAATTACGCAGCAGGCCAGCGAGCAATGGTATAAGGGTACCATTGTTACCGAAATAGTGCCCGCTGACCAATGGTGGGATGCTGAGGATTACCATCAGCAGTATCTGCATCACAACCCCTCGGGCTATGAGTGTCCGACCCACTTTCTGAGGACATTCCCGCCTTTGAAATGACGTGGAAGATATAAGCTGCTGGTGGAGTTTACCGCGCCATGTCTTGTGGCGGATCCGATCATCGTGATGCTGAGCGCTTTGCAGTAGATACTTGCGCGATTTTAGAAGCATATTTGGAATGTCGCAAAATTCGGCGCTTGAGACATATTAGCATAGGTGGACCTAAGAGAGGCGAAGGCGAAATCATTTGTATAGGATTCAAAACTGGAGGTTGACGCTCTCCTTAAGTATATATATAGCTAGGTATATATAGGACGAAGCTAATATTAATCACACGTTGCTTACAATGCGGTCCTATAGACTCCGTAACCTATTCCATTAGTTTCCTCCCAATCCAAAAAGACCTATAATGCCCTTGAAACGCCCACTCATGCGTACGACTCCCGCTTTATCGTGCTGAAATTAATAGGGACAGTTTGTCCCCGAGTCTTGGTGATGATAATACCTGAGCGAGGTAATCTCTCGTCAGTAATCTACCTCATCTAGCGGATCCGGATCCTCTATCTGACCCGTCTCCGGGTTGCAGGAGTGTCCCGAACACCAGTTGATGTATTTTTCTTTCCCGCTCATGGCTCGTGTGCTCCATCCGTAGTTGTGCATCCTCTCTATATTAAGCTCGCTGATCTGAGGCCGATGATTGTGCCTCGATGTTATATCCTCGAATTTCTGGCATATATCGCCGTAGATGAAGTCACGTTTGGTCTCGCGACACGGCCGCAGGTCTCTATGACTATCCCATTTTTTACAGAAGTCAATCGTACCAACGTCCAGCCACGTTGTTAGGATAAACCCCCAGTTGAAAGGTTCCGGCAATGGGACGACATCGATGCTATAATCAGTCGTACACTTGTCACAGCCTAGAACATCTCCCAACAGCACAGGCACGTCTATCGGGTTCCATTTCGTCCCAGAGGATAACCATTTCAGTCTTTCGTAGATCATGTGCCCATCTTGTTTTGATACATCGAACGACTCGCTGCTAAAACAAGATGGCATGTGCTCTACCTCGGCTTCACCAGAATGGTCGGCGGTGCAAAAGGGCGCGAACCACTGCTTTACCATCGGCGCGTAGATCGTATTCCAATTTTGATGGTTGCATATTGGATGAACCTTGGGCAATGATACAAACGCGTGAGATGATGGTTCCCGTAGCATCTGTCCGAATAACCATAGTGCTAGCACCGACTTATCGATGGAGGAAACTACTTGTTGCTTTCTGAGAATTAAATCATCCTCGCGATATCTTATGCGTAGGGAATACTGAATCATAAATCCCTTTTGGTATGACGTCTGTGTATTATTAACCTGCTGTAATAGATGTCTATATTCGGCACCGTGAATTCGGCGTTTCGTGATTGTACGGAGCAACTTCCTAGTCGCACGCGAAGGCATATGGTGCTCTATAGACCAATCGGTACATCTGGAAGCTTTCTGCGGCGCAAAAGCGCGGTCTTTGAAGGTAAGGAACGGATCGTGTAGTTTTTTGCACTTGTAACAGTAGACGAGATCTAACAAGTCGTAGTCCAAAAGGCTAAGCAATGACCCTCGAATCTTGGTCTTAGAGCCATCAGCTTTTTTAATAAACGCGTTCAGAGCTTTGTATGAAGAGGTCTCGCTGGGGCCTAGCAGCTCAAGCTCCGTACACGAATGCAAGAAACGCGACATTAGTTCTTTATTGACGAGGGCTAGGCATGCTATGTTGGCGTAGGTGAGATAGCTGGTTATGTTATCAAATAGCTCCTGAGGAAGAAGCAATAAGCCAGAAACATTCCGCTCAGATCGATTTTCTCTAAGCGAATGAGTTACGCTAGTCTTGAGCTTTGAAGTATCGCTATTGGCGTCGCTGATATTGGTCATGGCGGCGCTGGAATCAGCAGGGCTTGCCGGGTTGCCGATAGATGACTTGTCATCATTATCAACAACATCATTGGAATCCCCTCCATCATCGAAATGGGTCTTGCGCCGCTTGATAGATAATATCTTCAAGATATCCTGTACTCGATGAGATGGTCGCAGCTTGAAGCGAGCATTACTTTATTAGATGGTTAGCCTTTAATTACTGGCGAGACAGCTTGGCCGTGAGTAGGTAGCTTACTCGAATAATGATTTGCTATTAAACGGGGCCATATTGTATAGCTGGTATGGAAGAGGGTTCCAATGATTGGTTGGAACCCTCTTTACTTAGGGGAAAATGGCAAAATAACGAACGTGGATCTTGCCTATACAAAAAGCCAATACGAACTATTGGGAGATATTTTATTAATGTGTCGCAATGTAAGTCACTGAAATGTTGCGAGATGTAGTGTAGTTCGAAGAGGTTGTTGAGCGGCGTAGAGGTAAGTACCTAGACATAACATGTGCTTTGGGTAGAGAGGTATGTACCTAAGCTTACCTAGGTACAGGAGGTATATGTATAGGTAGGTATGTATATGTATGAGGTATATGAGGTATACGAGGTATGTAGGTACTTAGGTATGCAGCTGCCTAGGAGGGAGTCAAATGTCATCAATAAGTGTCATCAGATCTCCCTTTGCCACAGAGTTGGGGCTAACGCCAAATCAGGGTATGAACTATAGTACGAACTACCTTCGTCACATACATATATGATGAGGAAAGGACTGAGAAGAAGGTCGGACTTACCGGCCTCTTCATTCAGGTCTCAGCCTCAAATTTCAATGGAATTCGAGGGGGTGTCGAATCAGCTGAACCCCCTTACCCGTATGTACATGGATACATGGGTACTTGGCGGTGAGTGGTTGGTGATTCCGTCGCCGTTGCGCGTGTTCGGATTGTCAAGCCACCCAAGAACATCATACTACCAATCAATTCAACCAGGGGCTGTTCGCCCATGCAGCTCTTCAGGCAGAGTTCTTGGCATGTGCTATCGAGATCTTCATACTACAGCATCTCCAATTATTTTACTATTTTTATTCGGCTACGCTAGTTAATACATTTGTATAGTCCTAGACAACCCTTCTGTTGCCAGGAGAGGAGAGTTTCCATTCTGCCTCTGGTACCCAGAATAAGCTGGGCATTATCAACCTTATGCTCAAGCCTAATCTCTATTCTTCATTTCATCATGATAGTATTACCCTACTAACGAGTCCTTATCCTAGCCACCATTTGATCACTTCCTGCGGTTCTGCTGCATCATCAAGATCTGGACCATCCTAATGAAAATGTTCAAGAAGTCCAACTCGAGTGAAATGCTCTCGTTGACTGGGTCCTTCTTGATGATGCCCTGCTCAGCCAAGCGGGAGTGGTAGAGGATTTTCTGCACGTCGTATAGCGTGAAGCCACCAAAGACTGCCAGACCACCGTATAGCCAAAGGCTCTCCGTAATTGCTAGTGTTCGGACGGCCGTAACCGGTAGGACGAGCGGGGCAAGGCCCGAAACGGCAACGATTGCAGCTCCAGCAAGGAGAGGGCCACCAATGTACATGTATTTCTCTTGCTTAGCGGTAGCACCTACGAATGAGATAGACCCCATCATAGCGACAGTATAGAGGCCGGCACGAGCGATCAGAGCACCGGGAGCGAAAGCGATGAGAGGGGCGATGAAGGCAGCCTGAGTAGCATTGAACGCGGTCCAGAGGGCGTACTTGGGGACGTAGCTGTTTTCTGTTAGCTACCTATATATTGATTTTTTTATATCTTTCTAATTGGGAATCGAAAGGGAGTACTCACTTATCAGGGTCGATAGCTCGAGTTCCGAGCATAGTGCCAAAGCTGAGAGCTAAACCTCCAATAGCCACCACCCACGGGTTCGTCACCATTATTCTGTACACGAAACCGCTCTGGATCATCTGCCGCGCCGTGATGCCGATGATGCCGATACCAAGGCCAGTGTGAAGGAAGGTCTGATTAAGGTAGGATCGCTCGAATGGTGGCATGCCGCCATCCTCTCGGGTCTCGCGGTTGAAGACTGCGTTGATTGCGATGAGAGTGCCACCGAAGATTGCGCCACCGGTTAGCAGTCGGCGGACCATCGAGCCAGAGTCTGTTGCGGGGGCAGCAGGCTGTTGTATATAAGTTCTTGACGATTTCGTAAATGCATTTTTCGGTGTCGTCCGCGACAGCGTTGATACGAGTGTCGTTCGCGACGTGAAGAAGTTGGATGGTCTGGTGGCGGACTGATGGAAAGCTCGGGCGGGAGCTACGGTTCGGAGAGAGGATTTGGAGATCTCTGGCAACCTGGATGCCAGGCGCGCAGGTCCCTGGCGGAGAGTAATCGTGAAGGACATTGTGTTGTGCTTTACAGGTAGGCGGCTATGAAAAGCGACAAAAGGAATGATCAAGGTTGGACGATTTGTTCAAGTTGTGGAAGAAGATTGCGAACAATGACGCCGGGTTTGATGTCCAGTGGAGGAAATGGCTGATGTAATAACCCACTTATGACTGGTGAAAATACCTAACAAGTGGAGGCGGAGAAGGAGCTGGAAAGAGCCGACGGGTTTCCGTGGGAAGCTACCTTAAATCCGGCACTACCGCATCCACTAAGAAACACTTGATTCTAGGGCACGGACCATAGGCTTCAACTATACCATATTCGGAAATGATTTGATCATATCTTATTATGGGGTACTTTAGCGAATAGTAAGAGTAACTGGATATGGTTAAAGGCTTCCCAAATATATGTAGTATGGTTGAAGCTCGTGGTCCGTGCCCTAGAATCAAGTGTTTCTTAGTGGATGCGGTACTCCGACATACATTAGGTTAGGTACCTAGGTACCTAGGTACTTGTTACTAAAAATGCTAATTACAGTTTCCTTACCAAGTTCGTATGTAACAGTTCTTATACTTTTCATGCCCGGCTTTAATTCAATTACATACACCGATTATTGACACAACTCCCCTTATAACAACACTATGGGCCTTCTAGAGATACGCTTCATATTAGGTACCTACCTCCCTTCATGAGATCCAACTCACCCAGTTCGGGATTGACACACCCAGGCAGGAGGTAGGTAGTGTAGGCATAGAAGAATGGCCCTGTATCATTACTCCTCTCCAACTACGCGTTGTATATTCGTATTCGACGGTGGAGAAAAGATGTTCGAGATTTCACCATCTGGGCTTCAATAGTTTCGCATCTCAAATCATGACATCTCTAAGATGTAGATTACCTGTATTTACTATCTCGGCTGGCTCCTTCTTAGACCTTCATCTCAACGTGAAGCCTTGTAATCTCGGACGCTCTCAAAGCCATTGGGAAAAGGTGACGGCTATAACGTTTTAAATATGGAATCTGACTACAGATACTCTGGACTATCATAATGGTTATTGTACCCGAAGTGATGGTCGCGTTCTCACTTGGCGATTACCGTGCGGCGTCTGTGGGCTCTCGATATCTAATTCCGTTTGATTGATTGATGAGAAGGTCTTGTTGGAAATTCTTAAACTGCCGGTGTTAATAATACGACCTTTATGGCCCCAAGGTATCTGATCCGAAACTATGCCATGCCACTAATCATGTGGTTAAAAAACACCTCTAAGCGGCCTACTAAGTGCTCGAAGAGCCAAGACGATTTAAAACGTCTCCAGGGCAAGCAGAGAGTTCGGCATTTCATATACTGGGCAAGGCTGTGAGTCTTATAGCTGCGTCAGCCATTGGTAGTGCCAACGACGCACCTCAGCATTCACGCACAATCGGGGACGAAACGATGAATCTAGTCCATGGTGAAGCAACTCTCTATCTAAACGCAGCGCAATTTGTTATAGCCTAGTATTAAGCGGTTCTTGAAGAAGACCCTTGCTAAACTAAGAAGCTATCGCGGACAAGAGCAGGACCAACCCCCTAGCAAAGGGTATCGTAGTGGCGTCACCGTTCTAGTTTATCTTGGGAATGTTCATCCAGCTCTTTCGGAACGAGGAACTCATTCATCTGGACCTTTCCATTTTTACATGTATGATATGCGTAGCTATTGTGTATTGTCTGTATTGGACCAAGCCCCAGTCTGTCGAAGTCCCGATAGAGTATCCAGTTGTGGGTTCGGATGCCCTTCGCTTGATCACCCATCTTGATATTCGCTATCCCATATCATTTACTGGGAGTTCCTTTCTATTGCGAAACTATACCCTAGGGCCTACGGTCTTATATGAAGAGTAAGACGGCAAAGCTGTCAGAACCAGTCCTCACAGACGTCTTCCTCGCCCTGTTTACTATTGTTGGGTTTAAAGACCGAGCCTATATGATGCCTTGGATAGAATGATACCTTCCTCTCGCACTGGAAGCAACCTGTCTGGCGTATATTAGCTTTAACTATAATAGTGTCATTCATATCGTACTCTATCGCAAACGTGATCTGTACGGTACCATCTAGTATCTTTAGGTGGAGCAGAACGCGAATGGCCCATCCCGTGCATGTTCTGACGGGAGTTTCTCTGGGAGGTATCTACATTGCCTGTTGATTTATCATGTTTTATGAGATGATTCAAACACTGGCAACATAGACTACAAGGTAAAAGGTAGGATCCATTATGCAATTAGATGGAATCATCTGACATGATTAAAATTGTCAACTCCAGAGTATACGTCTCATTATGTCTTTTTTGAAACTTAAAGGCACAACAAGACCACCTTAGATAGAATCGTGCCCCCAAATATCTCAATGTCTCATGGATCTTCAATATAATTGCATCGTCACGGGATCTGTGCAACAGTCGATTATCTAATCTTCAGGAATTTCATATAGAAATCACTTCTGCCCCTCTTACCGGCATTTTCATTCGAACACATACACAATACCAACTAACTACCGTATTAAAACCCGATATATATATCTGATAGCCTGCGCTGTTGCGCGTTTGAGCCTTAGATATGGATAGTCTATATTTTGATACGTTTGGCGAATCCCCAATCGATAGTTCCATCCCGACCGACGTCCAGAGCGGTTACTCGTCTTGTTCTGAGACAGAAGACACCCCTTGTCCCAGATGTTTAAGAAAACGCGGAAAGCTTTGCCGGAAATGTAAGATTAGGTTGCGTGCCGGTAGTGATATCAAGGGAAACGCGAAATCATCATTAGAGCTCGTCTCAGGCCAGAAATCAAATCTGCCAGATGACTATACCGCGGGACAGTATCTAGAAAGCTTCGGGTTATCAAAGCTTAAGGTACCGCATCGACTTTCATTAAACCATCCGCCAATAAAACGTGATGAGCCTCCGGAATTTGGCAGAGAAGATACGTCACGCTATATGATGTGGGGCAGGAGTAGCCTCGAAGGCTATAAGAGACGAACCGATAAAGAATTGGGCTATAGCAAATATCAGGAATGGGATCAGGTAACCTACGTAGAGTCGAGCTACGGGGAATATCGAAAATTGAATCGAAACGGAACCCAAGAATGGAGCTATAACAAGTACGAAGAATGGCATCAACGGGACTACAGCGAGTGCTGGCGCAACCAAAATAAATACCGGCCGAAGCGAGACAGAGAGCGTATTCACTTCACCCAGGGAAGAGCATTACAGCCATGCCAGATCCGGTCGATTAAACTAGGCGTTGATCGCGACGAGCCGCGCTACATGGCTGAGATATGGCAATATACGTCTGGTAAGCGAGCGTCAAATACGCGATTGGTACTTTACGGCATGCAAAGCTGCGGGATATTAACACTACCATATGGTAGTAGAGTATATGCTAGGCAGCGGAAGCTATACCTCATAGTCCCTAGCAGCTATTCTTGGTTTATACTTTCGAGATGGGCTATAAGGACCTGTGTGGGGATTATCGCAATTGTCTATGCATCCTTTTGGTATGGAAGGTTCCCCAGCCTTATACAGAGGGAATTGGATTAGTCTCTGTCTCTGGGGTAGGGAATTCGACAGGGCATACTAGACTTGATGTGTTGGAATACGTGGTAGGTGCCTAGGCAATTCTTAAAAATGCCGGAGATATAAGATGTGGAATAGAATAGGTGCTATTTATGAGATAGATAGGCATGATAGGAGATAATTGGCAATTGGGGCCTTCCTCTCACTCTCGTTTAATACTATATTTACCCCTTGACCCATTAATTCCCACGACAGTGAAAATGACCTCACGGACATATATATGCTAATAGGGCTGAAGGAAGCGGAAAGGAAGTGGCGGAAAGGTTGATTTCTGCTTAATTCCCGTATGCCACGTAGTAATCCTAAGGTTTTCCTAGGCCCTCGACTAGTACTTGGGCTGAATTATAGATAACACGGTGGTAGGTTATACTTATAATGACGAATGGTTGCTTTTACGATAGCTTTAACCGCAAGAACTACCTTTTGGAACATACCCCCCTTTGAAATATCTTTCCCACCAAAACTACTACCTTTTTAACTTTAAATAACACCACCTTATCGCCCGCCGTCGATATATGTAACGGAGGTAGGTTTGATGGTTCGTATGTCAACTTTTGGGGGCACTCCGTTGGACTGTTGGAGGAGACGTGGCCTATAGCTTGGAGCTTACATTAGGTACATTTGCTCCTTCATTGGGGTTGTACATTTACGCTACCATGGGTTTTAAAACTCACAATTCGTGTAATAGTACGAACATGAGCTCGCCGAATTTTCCCAGGAGTATAAGCTTTGGGGTTCGTACATGAGCCAGTCAACATCTGACATACCACTATCTTGAAATCATAGTTAAAATATCAAATCAAGCGCTAGAGGCGCGGCTGACGTTATTGTACTAGATATGATTGTTCGCCTGGATACCTAGGTATCTTAAGAGGAAACCTGCTGCTTTCCTCTTTGACACGCTCCGGTGATGATCTAACCTAGAAACTAGATAGAGAATAGAGGGTTGTATTTTAACTTAGACCTTCCCGTTGTAGATCAATAGTTTAAATAAAATCGGCTGTGTACGTGCATCTTTCATAACTCCGGTATCATTACAACCAATAACTTGCAGCCTTCAAATCGCGTATAATCCCAGAGTCCTTATATCTACACCTATACTTTCGGCATTTGAGAAATTTGAGCAAATCCTATATCACCACGGATTACTTACCGTACGCGTCCACTAAGCACTATGGGAGATACCAAGACCTAGGAGGGGTAGTGGGGGATATAAGGGCGCTAGAACTCTTCTCGAATCTCATCCGAGTCATGCAATCTTCTTAGCCGTGGCCCGTGTGGTCGTATCTTCACGATCGGAAATGTTTCGGGAAGGCTTCGAGAATGGTGATACTATGTAAGCCACATACGAAGGAGCGAGTATGTGCAACCTACTGAATCGCTAACTAGGATTCGACGCGTCGCATCTCCTGATCGCTAGTAATTGAGGTCTTCCACCTGACAATGGACGTTATCTACGACTCTGTCCTACATGCAGCCTGAGGTAGAGAACCATACTTCGATGTCAACTTTGAGTATGCAGTCGTTAGTTCTATCTCATGGCTACCTACCTATCGTTTGGTCTAAAGCCTTATGTTGGTTTATCTAGGTAGGTAACGAACATAGCTACCTAGGTTAGGCGCTTCTCATCCGACGCTGCATGTATTACTACAAGCCTTTGTGCATTAACGATTGCTAACATGCTAATCCTACAATACACGGAAGGCGTAGAGAAATTTCCTTCCAAATCATTCTCGCCCCATCCGGATCGCATTTTTCTCATGTTTTCATTTCATAACATTGAGTATATAAATAGACCTGTACGCAGGCTGTACGAGGAGAGTGGTAATTAACACGCTTACTCCGAGAGGGCTGTTGGATGTACCCAGTATCCGGTAGCTGTTTCAGTGTATATTATGGGCTTGGCTATCAAGAGTGAGACTACTGCATGTAAGGCGCCTTTGGCCGCAATTCTGGACGTTGGAATAGAACCCTAAATCCTCAAGTAGGTAGGTATCGCAAGTCTTACGCCCCTAATATTGTAACTAAGCACTACGGATATGTTATCTGAGAAGCAGTTAGCAGCAATCTGGAGTAGGGCTAGGTTAGTTAACTCGCCAAGGATTTCTAATCATAGCCATGTCTTCATAAGGCTAACGGGAAGAGGGAATAAGTCCAATGGCTTTTTGGGGTTCTATCGTAATCATATTCTCTTATAGCATCCTTGTTCTTTTGTGTGTTTTCTTACCCAATCTCTTATGGCATTCTTATGTACCTAGGTAGATACCAAAGCGAAACGGTACCTTGAAAAGTGAGACTGGCACACCTAATCCTAGTAGCTGTGGACCCTACAGTTACTAAGTTTAGTATCTGAATCCTCATCTACAACCCCGGAGGGGTTCTTCATGTAGCCCGTGCATCTTCAGGGGTAGCCCAGCGCCAGTATGCGCCCCGTGCTGAGAGCTTCTTTATCCAAGGAATCCTTCCATTCGATCTCCAAAAATCTACAACGCATCATTGTCATGAAATACGTACAAGACAGGGCCAGGACAGGACAAGACAAGACAAAAAGCAGCTAGAGCAGGCGAAACTGATGAAGAGGTCCTACACTCCCCTCACATATCGGGGTAGATCTACATCAGCTCGACGTGTTTTGCCTCCCGTCATTTTTCTGGCCCTATAGCACCCTACAGCACCCTACAGCCTCGACACACAACTTTTCTATACCGTCTTCTCTGGGCTTTTCCTTGCTTGACACACTTGTTAATAGGTACCTCCTAGCAGCTAAGCATCTAGGCACACCAAGCCCAGCTCTAACCGCCCAGGGCTACGGTTTTCTGCAGCTGCACGCCCGATAAGTCGCATACAACAAAGAGGACGACATCTTACATTACCTACATGCACATCATAATTTGGATTCTCACACCAAAGAGGGCTATGATATTTCTGAGGTAGTCTTTCTTCCTTTTCACCTTTAAGTTTGTTATTGTTATTGTTATTATTATTGTCGTTGTTGTTTGTAGCCCTAAGCGTGCTCTCCCCTGAAATCTTATTTTCTTATTTATATTCTTACATGCGAATACGTACCTGTATATACGCACTGTCTTTTGGAAACTTGCCTGTGTCTCCAAAGTACCGCAAAGCAGAGCTTCTGTCAGCGAAGGCTTGCGCCTCATCAACGTCCACCATATTGGATTAGCGAAACCATCTTGGCATACCTTTCCGCTTCTCCCCTTCTCTCTCCGTTCAATCTCAGGGCAATTGAACTTCAAGAGTCTACCTGCCCACCAACCAAGTAATTCAAGCCAGGTACTTCGTATGCAATAGATTGTAAGTCCTATATCAACTCCATCGTATATCGGGACCATATTTAAGAGAATAAAATAACCTAACACAAATTTGCGTTTAGAATCAACTCCGAACGATCCCCGCCAATAGAACTTTTCGAACCGCACTTATTTCCTATGCACGCGACTACGCTCCCCCGCCATGTATCTTAGTTCCTAGCTTGATAACTCCCTCAAGATCTTCTAGTAGCGCCACGCGAGTCAGGTCTACTCCTAATGACGCCGCGAACTTCTTTAGCGCCAGAATATCTATCATAGGGTCAGTTCCGACATATACTCTAGCTCCCGTGCTTCCGTTCTAGTTTCTTTCAAGATCGTCGCTCTCCACATGACAGATTAAGGAGGCGTAGAGAGAACCCCAATAAAAAAAGAACATACCCCGTATTTGGTACTGCTGCCGCATGGGGAATCCGCGATTTCTCGGTAGGGTATAGCAGGAACCGTTCCTTGCCTAAAGTCCCAGATCAAAGTTTCCCCTCAATTTAGAGAGATCAAGGCGATCTGAGGCCATTATCTGCTATCTGGAGCGATCTAAGGGCTGTTAAGGGTCAGAAGGAATAATCGTTCCTCGGAATCCGAAACTGGCGGAATAGGGAGCTTGCATTAGGTACTAAGCCTTTACACGAGGACTCGTAAAGTGGCCATGAGGCGGAATAGGGTGCCAGGCTCTCCGCCTTCGCCCTATAGGGCCCTGGCCCACCATCCGGCTAATGGCCAACCCGCCGACTCCGTCTCTTTGATTAGGTCGTTCAATAGCGAGACCAACCCGACCCGGCCTATACGCCCCTCCCCACTTACGGCTTCGACCATCCCTGACATGCCGCTTGATCTTCTCGACCGTATGAGATCCTTTCCGCTCTTCATGTCAGCCCCCGAAGAGTTTCTGGTAGCTATCGGCAAGCATCTAAGACCCCAGATCCATTCCGCGCACGACCACATCTTAACAGAGGGAGAAGAGGCAAAGGCGATGTACTGGTTAGTTCGGGGAGTCGTTGGGGTAACCTCGCGGGACGGCGAGGCTGTATATGCTGAGCTTAAACCGGGATCTTTCTTTGGTGAGATAGGCGTACTTATGAACATGCCTCGAACGGCGACCATTGTCGCACGCACGAAATGTCTACTTCTTGTGCTCAAGAAGGAAGATCTTGCTCTGGAGCTGCCTGGATTTCCCGATATGGAAATGGCTATTAGACAAGAAGCGCATGAACGCCTGACCATTCTCAACAAGAAACGCCAGGAAAGGGGTCATAACCTCAAGGTTGCAAATGGTTCGGCGGCTCGAGAAGCTGTTCCCGGCGAGGTATCTACTGGGGATATTGGTATGATTAAGGAAGGGGCCGTAGTAAACCATAAGAAGAGGAAATCCCCCAGTCCGGGAGGGATGGAGGACCCAACAGCAGGAAGTGCGTTGGGAAGTGGCCTTGTAAATGTGCGGCAGACGCTTAAGGAGCTACCCCTATTTTCGACGTTACCTCCTGATATTCTTCACTTCTTAGGGATGAGTGCGCAACCCAAGACCTATCCACCATTCACCAATATAATCCGCCAAGGGACTTCCGGCAATGAGATTTTCTTCATCGTACGGGGCGAGGCCGAGGTGATCCACGATACGGCCGAGGGGCAACAAAAACGGGTAACACGCTCATCCGTAATAAGGCCCCGTCTTAGACAAGGCCAATATTTCGGAGAGGTTGCCAGCCTGGGTCTTTCTGTCCGACGAACAGCGACAGTCAGGTCCATCACAGCAGTTGAATGTCTCATGATTAGTGGCGAGGCTCTGGGCGAGCTATGGAAACGATGCCCGCCAGAAATAAAAAAGCAGGTTGAAGATACGGCAAGAAGACGGATTAGACCGAAAGAAGATGTCGAGATGGTAGACGCAGAGCCGATGCGTAAGAAGGGCCCGGTACCACTAATCCCCCTACGGCCTCCGCAGGTTACGTTTACAACACCATCCATACCCGCTTCTCCGGTAAAGGATGAGCTAGATCAGATGGAGCCAAAAGACCCGGATCCTTTTCTAAGTGTTGACATGGAAAATCTAAGAAACCGACGGCGAGGATCTCTTGCGCCCCCTATACCACCGCCAAACGAACCTCCTAACGCCCCAACAACCAACGGCTTACGTCTGCACAAGCTCAATACTAAGTTCAATACTTCTACGACTATACAATCCCCCTTATCATACTTCTCGCCCGATATAGAAGTACCAGCAAAGAAGGCCAAGATATTCCCCAGCCGGCCGCAACCTATCCAAGACGCCCTACTTCCCGACGATATCCTGGTGACGATATTCCAGTTCCTCGACCTTGCCGAGCTCATTCGGCTAAGACAGCTCTCATCCCACGTGCGCAGGCTCCTAGCTACCTCCCCGAAACTATGTACTCACGTGGACCTCACATCCTACAACCGTTTTATGACAGATGAGGTCCTCATTAATATAATCGCACCGTTTCTCGGGCCACGACCGATCTCGATAGATCTTAGCAACTGCTTCCACATCACGGATGAGGGATTCTCTACCTTGTGGAAGGTCTGCGGCAAGCACATCAAAGTCTGGAGGATGAAGTCCGTATGGGACGTCTCGGCCAACCAGATCTTGGAGATGAGCGACAATGCTAAGGATTTGGAAGAGGTCGACTGGAGCAACTGCAGGAAGGTTGGTGATAACCTATTAGCTCGAGTAGTTGGCTGGGTCGTCCCGGACCACCCCCCGCAGAACGCCAAACAAATTGCGAATTCGAATCCCGCCGCTGCTGCAGCTCGCCTCCGAACCCAACAGCGGCCACAGGCACAGGCAATAACCCTCCCGCCTCCCGGCACCGTAATTGGCTGCCCGAAGCTTAAACGTCTTGACCTATCCTACTGCAAGCACATAACAGACCGATCGATGGCGCACATGGCAGCGCATGCCTCAAACCGGCTAGAATCTCTCACTTTGACCCGGTGTACCTCAATCACAGACGGTGGCTTTCAAAGCTGGGCCCCATTCCGATTCTCTAATCTGTCCCGCCTCTGCCTCGCTGATTGTACATACCTCTCCGACAACGCCATCGTCGCCCTAGTCCATGCTGCTAAAGCCCTAACGCATCTCGATCTATCCTTCTGCTGTGCGCTCTCAGATACTGCAACTGAAGTCGTCGCGCTGGGTCTTCCTGGCCTGCGCGAGCTGAAAATGGCGTTCTGTGGCAGCGCTGTGAGTGACAATAGCCTTGCATGCGTCGCATTGCATCTCAACGACCTCGAGCGGCTTAGCGTGCGCGGTTGTGTGCGCGTCACGGCGTCAGGCATCGAGAGCGTGCTGGACGGGTGTGCAAATCTTGAGTGGGCGGATGTGAGTCAATGTCGCAATCTGGAGGGGTGGATTAGGGGTGGAGGGGTTGCGAGATGGGGATACGATGAGAGGGCTGAGCTTGGAGAGAGCAGTGGTAGAAGGGCAAGCGGGATACAGAATACGGATTATGAGAAGTCTGGAGTTGCATTTGTGGTTGAAAAGGGGGTGGGCGCTTTGCGTTGAACGAGGCGAGACGATATTTGACATCGAAGCTACGCCGTCGAATGAAACATTAAAGGGGGCTTGCTTGGCATTACTTACGGCTTTGGCGAACTGCGACACGACACTTTTGCGATGCTTGCGTAACTTGTATGGCCGCTGGCCTATTTTGGGCCTCGACAGCTTGTGATATACCCCTGTCACGTCCCATGAATGGAGTTGGAATGTTTGATTTGTTGATGTGGGATTTCCATACGCTCAAGCTTGGGCTGCGTGGTGCATTGTTTTGGAAAGAATATGTGCGGCTATTTGACACTGAATACTTTACAAACGCATGTTTACCCACCTACCTATGTATTACCATTTATGACATAGCTTAAACGAAGCTATTTAAATTTGAACTACTTCAAATAGAAGGGTAGCCTATGGCTATATAAAAGTTGACTTGGGTATTTCAGTATTATAGTATTAAGCGTGATCGATGTGTTTACGGATTAAATTGTGGGATTTTCTATTGGATATTTATTTATGTGGAAGGTTTTATAATAGTATACATAGGTAGACTTTGGTTATGACAGGTAATACTCCGTCTCAAATTTGTTCGTACTTGAAGGTTTTATAGTTACATTTATCGATGTTAATTAGTTACAAAGGATGTTTAACCAAAATTTCTCTTATTAAATATTGACTCTACACCGCGTTATTCGGTGAATCATAAGTTAAAATTGAATCCTTATTATAAACAGGACCTATTGATTCGTATTCAGACCATTAATATTCCTCTGTCTATTGCTTTCCTAGAGATATAAGTGCCATGCCTCGGTTAGTTGCTGTACCGGTACTGATAGGCTATATTCCAATAGCCAAGACGCCGGATTCTATAGTGTTCAAGTCTAAGATGCTTCGGCTCAAGCTATCATCAGACTTAAAGCTCACAAAATCTAGATCTAAGCCGCTAACGAAAGGTGACTCCCTAGTAGCATATAGTATGAGGCTATACGTCGACCGATACTGTGAAAACCCTACACGCCAAGAAATAATGGCTTCTATCTTGAATTTCTTCTTTACTGCTACTCCTTTCCCAACAGAATACTCTACTGTATATAATATTAATACCGTAGCCCGTCCTATAGGCTTAATTCCGGGGAAATAACTTGACCTCGTAGAATACAGCGCGCCAACTGTATAACTCTTGAGGCTCGCACTTCGCGGGTCGGCCTTTGAGCTTCGCTTATTATATACGGTGGCGTGACATTTGATCCCGGTTGATTGGTTCCCCACCGTAGTATAAACTGCTTGGTAAATTGTGCTTAATATTACGCACAATACCGCCTCGCATGCCTCTTCACGGCCCTCCCCCTTCCTTCTTATCGGATGAATGACATCACCGTGGATGACCTCGTAGTCCGCGAGCCCGTTCAGCCGGCCGTCTCAAGTTGCCCTGGCTGCTAACCTTACCCCAAACAATAGACATAGGCATCTTACGTTCCATGCAGGGACTTGCGTCTAGACTGCGGGGAAACCCATCGGCTCGCTCTATTGACCAGGCACATGGTTTCGGCAAGTGTACGAATACCCTCCCAAGTCGGGGTTCGGGTACTTCCAGGCTAGCAAGGGTAGGTAACTAAATGGCCGACGAAAGGATCCAACACGATCCGTGAGAAAATGCACCACTATCAACACGTTTCCCTCACCTTCACCCCGCGTTCTATAGCATAGCCCATCCTGCCCACATACATACATACATACATACATACATACATACATCCATCTTCCAGCAGACGCAAAGTCACTTTACCCAAGAATCATGTCACGGCCATTCCAAAAGGTAGAGTCCAGAATTTCTGAAGCATTACATATTCCGTCCCCCTTTCTGTCTTTGCGGTATCGACTAATATAAATGCTACCGTTATTAGGTAATAATTGTAGGAGCCGGCCCGTCGGGTCTATTGCTTGCGCTGCTCCTCTCTAAACATGGGATCCCCGTGGAAATCTTGGAAGCTTCGCACGAACTGGATAAGCAACCGCGGGCTGCTATTTATGGTCCTCCAGCAATCCCGGATCTAAGGCGTGCCGGCGTGATCGACCAGATCCGCGAGAAGGGCATAAGCCCGACATCGATGTGCTGGCGGCGCTTCGAGGACCACAGCTGGATCACAGGTATGGACGCCTCTGCGCTAGCCGACTACAACGGCGAGGACTTACGCCTTGCGTGTCTTGTCCTGGACCAGCTGGACCAGTTGATGCTTGACGAGTTCCTATCCAAGTATGGCGGCAAGATCAGCTGGAACCACAAGGTCACGGGAACGGGCCAGGACGAGAAGCAAGCTTGGGTCGACGTCGAGACCCCAGAGGGCACGAAGAAGATTTACGGCGACTACGTCGTTGGATGCGACGGTGCGGGAAGCCAAGTGAGGAAGTCCCTCTTCGGAGAAGAGTACCCTGGTTTTACCTGGGAGAGGCAGATTGTAGCGACAAATGTGAGATATCGAATCCTCTCCTGAAGCAACAACAGCTAACGTGAGGATATAGGTCTACTACGACTTCTCAAAATTCGGATTTAAAGACTCCAATTTTATCTTACATCCTGACCATTTCTACGTGAGTTTTCTGATGCCGCACCATATCTAATTATGAGAAGCAAAAAAAGCGAAGCCTCACATTCAGAAAACTGACTGAGACATGCGTATAGATGGCGGCTAAGCTTACTGAAGACGGGCTCTATAGGGTAACCTACGGTGAATCACCCGGCCTAACCTGGGAGCAAATGCGCGAGCGCCAGCCGTGGAAGTACGAGATAATGCTGCCGGGGCACCCCAAGCCAGACCAGTACAATCTCGTTACCGTATCGCCGTACAAGATGCACCAGCGGTGCGCGCCCTCCTTCCGCGTTGGCCGCATCCTGTTGGCGGCCGATGCGGCACACCTGTGCAACCCGTGGGGTGGCATGGGTATCACAGGCGGATTTGTAGACGTAGGCGGGCTATACGACTGTCTAGCGGGAATCTGGGATGGTAAGGCGGATGAGTCGATCCTCGACTTGTACAGCGAGAAGCGCATTGAGAAGTGGAAGACAGTGATCGACCCTATTTCCCAGAGCAACTTCCGCCGCGTGTCGGACAGCGATCCGGATACCCTCCTGGAGCGCGATCCCGTCATGAAGGCATGTAAAGACGCAGAGGACGACCTTGAGAAGCAGAAGGGGATGTACTTAAATTTCTTCGACATGCGATATGATTTTACGCAGCATTACAAGACGGCTTGATGAGGTATGAGGATGACGCGTTAGGGATGTTATGTGTGTTGTGCTATCAGTGTGTGTTAAATATATCTACCTCTTCATGTTAGACAGTTTAGAATAGCTAAATCAGATCCTATGTTATAATTACGAGTATGTAGAATTTTTAGACTCATTGTAGTCCAACAGTGTTGATTTTGACTCTTTTACATCCTCACATTATATCATTAACGCTTACTGCGCACCGCATTGCTAAATATTCCTCAAGTAACGACACAATTTTTAGACAACATACATGTTAGATAAAAAGGACTTTCCGTAGCCCGGGACAATACGAGATAGGGTATAGTTGTAGTACCGCAAGAAATATACGATAGAGAATAATAAAGCTCATACCTTCAGCGTCAACCTCTAGCGATGAAGGCGGTTCCTCGTCCAAGTTTCTACTGCCAAGGTCAAAGGGGGGCTCCTACAAACTGGCTTTTCCCCTGGATTCGAATGGCAATGTCCCCACGAGGAGGCCGGCTGCAATAAACAACGCACCGCTCGTGTAGACCGGAGCCGACGTCTGCAGATTGGCAAACATGGCAATAATAGGGGCCATAATGCCGAAGATGCGGTTCGAGGTTGCCGTCAGCGCATTGCCGGTGCCTCGGTCCTTTGTCGGAAATAACTCGGGTGTGAAAGCATATAAGACGGCATACATAATATTACTCGTAAAGTTGTAGGCGCAGTTCCACCCTAGTAGGCTTGATGAGTTGGTGGCAGTAGTCGAACAATAGAGGAAGACACCTGTCAAGATTGTGCTTAAACTTAAAGCGCCTTTTCGTCCAAAATGCGGAAGTTCGACCAGAGCGCCGCCAGCAAGAGCACCAGGCACACCAAGCACGGCGATGATGAGCGAGTTGCGGTATGTGATGTAAGTTGACCCGTCGCCAAAATCCACGCCACGAGTACTCTGGATGTATGGGAGAAAAGCATTATACAAGGGATACCTATAAAACGTTAATAAATCCAGAAACGAAAAGCGATCGTGTTTTCAGACTTACCCGAGACCGATAAAAGCCCATACCACCATTAGCGCCCCCGTGCTATATGCGAGCTTTCCCGTAGCAAATAGGGGCCGGATATGAGTAAGGTCGATGCTTTCAAACTTACGCTTTACGGCATCATTTGCAGTTGTCCTAATTTCGTATCCATCCGGTTCGCAGGCTCTCAAATCTTCAACAGTCAACGACGAGGACTTCTTGTTTCGCCGTGCTACTTCATGGACTATGCGAACTGCTTCCTCGTCCAACCCTTTCCCCATGAGATACTTGGGCGACTCGTAGATAGTGAAGCAAAAGAAACGAAGAATGAACATGATAAGCGTCAGCCCGCCCATCGTGATCATGAAATAGCGCCACCCCATATTCTTGGCCCTGGTACAGTCCAGATCCGTCTGCTGGCAGGTGAAGTTCCCCAGCAGTGGCCACGCAACCAAGTTAGCTACGACTTGGGCAAGGGCCCAGTCGATAGAGAGGATAGTAAGCAAGTATTGGTGAGATCCAGGGAGGAACTCGAGGAAGATTGCAGAGTCGACCGGTAAGTTGCCACCAACGCCAAACGACCAAAATGCGGCAAAGATCCCAATGGCAGCAAAGTTGGGTGCAGAGGCAGCTATCATCCCCCATACTGCAGTTATGCCGAGAGTTAGGTTAAAAGCCCATCTTCGGCCAAAGATGTCGCAGCCGAAGCCCCAGAATACCGCCCCGAAGAGTAGGCCGATGTTCTGAGCAAGACTTAGCAGCGGGGGGCGCGAGGGATGGAATTCATTAGTAATAGACGTGAATATGAGCGACGTAATAATCGGCCAAAGATTGTCGGACGCCCAGCCGAAACCCACAACGACAAAGAGCTGCCATTGGTACCATCCCATGCCAATGTCCTGAATCTGTAAACCAAACTATTAGGAGGACATTGTAAGATGAAGTATTATAGAAGGACTCGTACCGCTCTATTCAAGACTCTAGCTTTGGCCTCGTACACGGGGTCAATTGTGCCCTTGGGAATCGTACTGACGTCCTCAATCCCAACAGCAATGTCTTCACCTAGTCGCTGCTCAGTACTTGTATTACCCTTTTTGACGGCACTCCCCGCCATGATTGGCTCGGTTAATAGGCGGACTGTAAAGTAGGTACTAAAATAGCAATAGCAAAAAACGATTGCGAGACTAACAGCGCCGACCCATAACAGAGAACTAACCTAGGTGTCTATACTGAAAGTATATTAAATGCTTCGGCGGCCCGTAACTAGAAAAAGCTTGTCGCTTAAATGGAATTCCGGGGAAAGCCCCAAAGTTTCAGCTGTGATCAAACAATACAAGCTCCATATGACGTGCTTGGAGAATCCTTGTTAATAAATGTTTTTTTGTCAAATTGACTACATATAACTAAAAAGGTATCTTATAATATGTATAGTTAAAACTTCTGTTAATAAGCTTAAACAAATGTTACTCGAAAAATAATAGAAAATTTTATAATTTATTTTTATAATTTAACTATACGTGATGAATTAAATTATCACAAATTTCATTAATATTGCTTTAACGTATAACATATCAATTGTGTGACATAACGTCTTTTAATATTTATTAATAATCTCGGCGCTAGTGGAATACCTCTTTCTTAAGTACCTATCTATGCTGCCTGGATAGTCCTATCTGTCCCATACCGTACAGCTATATCACGTAGCCATTCAATACTTTAGACTGTATCTTTTATCTTTAGCTTCCAATCATCCATATCCAGTCTCCCAGACGGCAACAATGCACTCTTATCCTGATCTAGCTTGGTATCCCCAAACCATACGTTCGAGCCTGACTCTAGAGTCCCCAAGCCTTTCGCTAATACAACCACTAGGGCGATAATGGCATTGGGAGCAAATGTGTCAGCGGCCGGGCAGCGGTGCGGCGCGATGCTGAATGGTAAGTATGCGTTTTTCATGTCATCCGTGAATTCTTCTGGGAGGAACCGTGACGGCCGGAATTGCTCTGGGTTGATCCAGATATTGGGATCCCTGTGGCATTTCTCGATATTGGCGATCACTTCATCATATTTGATAAATGGGGAGCTCTGAGGTCCCATAGGTACGGCACGATAAATCCTTTTCGTCGGGGGATATAATCGAAGACCCTCCTGCGAGAGTTAACAGCTGTCTATTTGTTGAGTTTAAGGAGAGACGTTAAGATCCGTGGTAGGTAGTTGGAGGTATTTATTTACCTTGGCAAAATTTACCGCTATCGCTCTTAAATCTCTTGACTCTCCGTCCTCAAAGCATTCCGGAACACCCTCGATGACCCTTAGGAACTGGCCTGCTGTCTCCTGGTCCACGTTCCGGAACCCAGCGGAGATGAATGTCAACAATACGACGCGCCACATCGTCTCGTAGGCCGGGATGATGATATTTAGAGGGTTACCCCTGGTACTACAAGGGAACTTGCCCGGGAGTAATTGTTGTAGAGCCGTTTCGAGAAGAGTCCGTACTACCCATGGGTCCGACCGTGGTGCTATTTTGGACCTGACCCAAAGATCGTTGATTAAGTCAGTCACGACACATACGCCGACAAGATCTACGTTTTTTGGGTCCACGTCGAAGAACGAGTTAAGGGTCGAAACGAACACAAGTTGTCTGGCGATAGGGACTAGGGGCAACGGGTATCTTGCGTCCCAAACTCGAGATAGAATAAGATCCAGCGTTGTTGTGGCAGCGTTGGAAAACTTAGACCACTTCTCGAACTTTGTGTTGTGTAATCTAGGACCGATCTTTTGCATGAATCTTCGATAGGTAGCTATACTTGTAGTTGTGAACGGGTTGTCGATCCCGAAGGCTTCTTTTAGTCTTTCATTTGGTTTAGCTCGGGCTAAGAGCCGGGCTTTCAAACTTTTGTTTTGGAGAATAACGAAACTGGCAATGTCTCTGTGATCCTGGACACACTCTGGTGCCGCCTTCGATGAGGGTCTTGCCAGACTAATGATAGAATAATAGATAATAAGAACACCGAATATTTGAAACGGTAACGAGAGAAACCGGGCGGCAAGGCCAAGTCCAATAGTGGCGATGATCCAATAAATCAAAATCATCATCGTAGGTAAATCTGACTTATCCGGAAAACAATAGAATATAATTTTCCTGAGCAGGTTGGTTTAGACTTTCAGCTACGCTTGCCTAGGTAGATATATTGGACTTATTGGCTAGCCTCTAGAGCTGGTCTTGGGAACATACTATTTCCCATTCAGGTGTTGAATACAACAAACGGGCACCTTTGGAATCCACCAGCAACGTCCCGACAGCTTGTGCTACACCAAGTCGAAGCAACGAGATAACGCAGGCTTTTGGGAATGGCTCGGCCCGGATTTCCCATTTTCACGGCCCATTATATGATGGCTGTAGGATCCCGACGGGTTGAAAATAATTGCAAACAGGGTTTAATCGATAAGTTTTATTACAGGTTAGGCACCAATGACTGTAACATGAAGTAAAATACCCCGGTGCTTCACTTAGTGTTTATAGGATTTCCCTACATTAGGAGTTAAAGGATTAGGCTTAAAGGGAAGTTAAAAGAACGAAAGAATGAAATAGTAATAGCAAAATGATAAGTACGATAGAAAGGCGGAAAGGAGGAGGTTAATCATCTCACTACATTCGAGCACATGTTTGCCTAGCACCTAAGACTAAAAAGCTAGGAGATATAATTATTTTAAAAACACTTTTGATGCGTAATAAACCTTTGGAAACCATTCAAAATTGCTAACACATGCATTATAGTTTATTCAAACTACTTTTTAACCTTTAAAATTAAGCCACCTTTTTATAATGATTGTTATTGCAGGTTTTATAGCTTATATGCTTAATAACCTTCGTTTATTATACGGCATATGGATATTTACAATATCGATAAAACTTAAGATAAAAATAGGTACTTATTAACTATCACTAATTATTTTTTTCAAAAGATAAACTTAAAATTATAAATCATAACTCGAAAATGAAACCAATAATTTCAAGTTTCCTCTAGTTTCATATATGTGAGGTAGTAAATACTTTTTCAAGCTTAAAATCTTCTTATATTAAATAAGTATTATAACTGCGTTCATTGTAAACTCGGGGATACCCGTCGGATGAAATTTAAGCAGGTATTAGGTATACTTTTAACTGTTCTCATAGAGCACACGGGGAAATAGAGAAAGTGACATGTAAGATAAGGGTGACATTTAATCTACCACGATCTGTGTTACACATCTGAGTCCCCTCGCTTTGTCAAAAACAAATATGTATAAGCCTCATTAGTGGAGAGAAAGTTAATATACTACTAGGTGCCGCATGTGAACAGCCGGCAGTGAGTACCTCCGATGATATTCACACGTTGAGCTCTAGTACTTCAGGGTCTAACTTAAGGAGATGACCAATATAACCCTCGTATTACGTCGTATTTCCTCAAGCCGGGGTTTTCAGGAAGATAGCATCATGGTAGTGGATTATGCGGCGATTTATTCATAAACCACACGGCGAAAACTGTGAATGTCACCGTATTAGACTTAAAGACGATAACCCACCAAACTTCTAAGCAGGGCTTTCTAGAATTCATAGCGCTAGAATAGTACCGCTAGAATAGCAACGCATATGTATACCTAAACCCGCTGGACCTCTGGGTACCTATCCGGCAGGCGGAAAGTCCCCGGAACCCGTCTCTATGGTATCTACTAGTCTTAGAAAGCTTTCCCAAAACTCGCTCGCTCTAGTTCCATTATGAAACATTTCGAAGAAGAAAGTAGTATCCCTGTAACCGAAAAAACGCCCCTTATATGCATGCAGCGATGCATCTTGCCTGGTTTCTGCCAACCCGTCCGGATAGACGTTTTCAGTCCCCCCCCTCCCCCCCCCCCCCCTAAACGCCAGCCTAACCTGTTAATGCCATTCATGATGATTCCTACGGTCCTAGTTTGGCCTGCTGCCCAATTCACCTAAGGGGGCTTTGCGTCCTGTCGCGTATCATTTTAAGACGAAAAGTAGTGCTCTTCATGTCGAACGTCTCCGTCTTCGGATCCCACCACGCTGTGACGTCGATTGTGATAAATGCGCGTGGGGTGGTAATTTCTACAAGCCCAGCCACGTATATCGCGCCCCGCGGAGGAAACCCGCGGATGGGTCGCCATGTCTGTCCAAAGGTTTGCTTAAATGCGAGCCACGGTCCACTGGTATGTTCTTGCGTAGTCTTGATACCGTACATGTCTTTGGCGCTCTTGGGTTTGTCTGGCTCGGCGTTGGGGATGATTGGGACCGGACTGCTCACCCCCGAACCGGAAGAGGTCGTCGAGGGCCTGGGATCTGGTGTTGCTTCAGCAGATCTTTTCTCGACAGGAGAAGTCGGGTCTGTTGACGAACTACCAGCTGCCCGCGTATTTGTAGATGAAAGGGACTTTGGGTTATTAGAGCTGGGCTCTTCTGTGGACTTCTTCAGCTTTTCGACGGCCTGTTGAAATGAGGTATCTGGATGAGCGGGCTCATATCCAAATAGCTTAGCAAAATTCGAGGCATTCTGCTTTAATAACGCCCCCGAGAAGCTCCATAATGACATGGTGAGCGTATCTGGCCAAAGAGCACGGCGCACTTGGACGGCAGTCACGGTATCGACGGTTTCCTCTGCGATATAGGTACCATCGTCACCTATTGATATCCTGTGAAGAAGGGTTTAGACATCAAAGTTAAGTACGCATCTTTGGGGTGGAAATGGGACGTACCCTTTCCGAACGAACGTCGGTGGTGGCCGGGACGGATACTGTATATCCAGCCAATACCGTCCTACTTGCATATTCCCGCCGCACCTTCGGAGAAGCATAGGATGTGTTGATGCGGTTTTGCGAACAAGATCGGCGAGTCCGCCTACGGGGTTCGTTAGCCAGCGTTCCTTTCCCCCCCCTTGAGCATGCGAATTTGAATTGGCTTACTCTGAATGCCCCTCACTTTCTCTCTATCCTTACTAACTTTAACAAAGGCTTGCCACTCCGGGTCGGTGCTTTTGTAGGGTTCTGACGGGACCGTCCTCATGGTGAAGGGGAGCGGAATAAATATAGGATCGTACTCTTCTTCCTCCATCTCGCGCCGTTCCGCTTCGGTTAGGTGTTTGTCTTGGTCGTCGAGCCATCTGCCGAGGGTACTGAGAACAGAGGACGTGTATACTTGGTAACACATATAATAGATGCACCCAGCAACCATAAAATTCCTGCGCGATACAACTTAGCATTGGTGGAGACGACTAGGAAGACATATAATGGATGTCGCATACATTGGCTTGAACCATTTTCGCCGGATATTGACTCTATGCACGTGGATAATTTGAGAACTGGGCCGGTTTGACCGGTTGGCTCTCGAGGTAAGGGAAACGATATTCGGTCGTAATCGCAAGAGTCGCAAAATAGAAGGCATCTTGATCGAGGCGCGCCCGGAATAGGCGGCCGAGGAAGGGGAGAAATGTAACAGTCTTCTCTTTCGGGGTTTCGAGGGATGGACGAAATGGTAGAGTTATTCTTTAGAGCTTGCCCGTCATCTGCGTCGCATCGATCATTCCATGGCAACCCTACATCGAAAAAATACTTGAGGGGACTGCCAATATTTAGATATAAGTTATAAATGAGCGAAAGAGGCAAAATATTAGCTTTTATAAAAGTGACTTGGAAAAGCCATAAAACATGTGCTTCTAAACTAGAAGTTCGAGACCCTGACTTTCTTACTTTCAACTTTCAACTTTCCAAGGTACGTACGTCGATCCCCACTGTTGATCTGAGATAGTTTTGATCAATATTCGTACTGTCTGTCTTTGTCATTCATCTACATAAGTACATCGGTACCTAGGTAGCAGATACCTATCTTATCAGATCTATATATCACGTGCTGATTGTATCAGTAGTCTCCATATCATGCATTACCATTTTATATACATGCATTTTATACATATGTATTTACTGGGGCTCAACTAGACTCTCAACCGGTCCCTGAGATGCAACAGCGTCACATAAGCCTGTCTTCGTCATCTCCATCACTTCGTAAACAGCTTCGGGATCAAACAATCTCGACAAAATGAAGCTACATAGCTTATTACTGCCGGCCTTAGCTGGCATTGCCACTACCCGCGCCGAAGACCAGCAACAGAATGCCGAAATCTACATCATCAAACAATCCAAGATTACAGCCACCTCGAATCCTCCCTCGATACCAAACGAACTCGCCCGAGCTATCCTCCTCCAGCGCCTCAGCACCCCAGAGAAACCCGCATCTCTAGGACAACTGCCCGAGTCTCTTTCTCAAGATGAATCTATATCCTACATCAACCAGTTCGGAAAGGCACCCCGGCCATTGTTTGGAGAGGACAAAGACGCGAACGAGCCTCGCCAGCTTGTTATCGCTTTCTCCGGCATCACAGCTGATAAACACAAGGAATTCAAGGGCGCCATACCGCATGTGCCTCTCGTATTCACAGCTCCTGGACTGAGTCAATCACCTTTTGCGGGCAAGAAATCAAACTGCGCGTTTGAACAATCCATCGACTCCGATAACGAGAAGTGCTGGAAAGGCAAGACACAGTATCTCGAATACGATGTTACCAAGGTACGCGCTATCTCTTTCAGAACCGGTATATTCGAAGCAAACTAACTATCAATAGAACAAGAATGCAATCGCACAACTGGGACAAAACATCGAGTCACTCAACGCCCAGGCCCTCGCCGGCAAGCTTGAAACCGCCATTATACTCCTCGCACCCGCCAGCAGCCAATCCGACGAGCTCCGCCGCCGGGCGATCAAGGAAGAGAAAGTACTAGCCGAAGACGACGACGACGTTATCGACATCCCCACGGCCGATTCCACCGTCAGCCACCCCGGCGCCAACGCCGATAAACCTTTCCACGCCTTCGGCTCGAGCCTAGACTCCCCGGCCGCCGCATCCCGCCCAGCCCCCGCTCCCGTCCTGCCTTCCTGCTTCACCTCGCACAATGCGTGTATCACCGCGACGGACTCGTGCTCAGGCCACGGGCAGTGCGTCGATCGATGGGGTAAGGTTGACGGGGCTAAGAAGGCGTGTTTCTTCTGCCATTGCATGGCTACCAACGAGACCGATGCTCGTGGCAGAACTGGCGTGTACCACTGGGGCGGCTCTGCTTGCCACAAGCGCGATGTTAGCACTCCGTTCTGGCTCTTCGCCGGCGTGTCGATTGCCCTCGTTGCTACTGTTGCCTTTGCTATCGGTCTGCTGTTTAGCGTTGGTGAGGAAAAGCTGCCTGGTGTTATCGGAGCTGGTGTCTCACGGACTACGAAGTAGGGTCGACATTTCGACATGTATATCTATCACGGGTTGATAGTCTTTCTCCGAAGCAGGAGAAAGAGAGCAGGATTTGCGGGAGGGGTGATTAGAAGGGACAAATAGCAAAGTGGAGGGCACCAGCCGTAGCGTATATCACATCACGTACGGCCATAATGCACATGTATCATACGTGTATCGATACCGGGGACAAACAAACGATTAATTAATCGAATAAAAGGGCGCTGGCTAGCATGTCTATCTTTACCGTTAATGCGCGGTTATTAGAAGGGTAGGTTTATAGCATCAAGATTCATTAAATTGGACTCTCATTTCCTTCCGTATTCCAAAATGACTGATGTAGTATTCTAAGTATTGGGTATTGGGTATCATAACATATTGTATCTAGCATATTACATCTCCATCTGCGATCTCTGCCTCACCGGCGTAGTCCCTAAGCTATCCAATCCTCTCTGTCCGGGTGTACCACCACCGACCCTCGCATGATCTAAGAGCGACTGCGCGGCCATGAAATTGTCCGTAGTAGTGGCATCACTCGCCGTAGCCTCCCCATTCTCATTACCACTGCCACCACCACTACCTTCACCGTTCGCTGCACCCGTATCACCGGCTCCAGACATTAGCATGCGGTACCTCTCACCAGCCTCATTAAGCAATCTCTGCACCTCGGGCTCACGCTTAAGTATACCCTCCCTCTCAGCGCGCAACTCCTCAATGCGCACCCGTAGCCGTGCCATCTCCTCTTGCTTTCGACGCATGCGCGCCTTAAACTCCTCAACCAGCACGCTGAGATCCGGCAACGGGGTAATACGCGGTATAACCGCAAGCGGATTATTAGCCGCCGCACCGAGACGTCGCCGCTGCTGCTCGCGCTCCTCAGCTAGCCCGTCCATTCCTGCGCGCGTCTGCGCCGCCTCGTACGCGGCCCGCCGCTCGGCTTCCGAGTCGTCGGATTCGTTGTCTGAGCCCCCTTCGGCAGCTGTAATTAGGGAAGCCATTTCTGCGCGGCGCCGTCGCCGGGCTTCCCGCTCGGCTTTCTTGCCGAGGGAGAGCCCGCCATCCTCAACGAACTCATCAAAGCCCTCGCCTAGGTCCTCGTCTTCGGCAACCAGGCGCGTGTCTTTAGTTGATTTAGGCTCGTGTCGTCGAGACAGGATGGTCAGATACGAGTCCCCGGCCCCGCGGTCGTCGTCGGAGAGCGAGATGAAGTCATCGGTGCCTTTGCTTCCTTCCTTAGCTAAGCGAGCGCGTCGGGCTTTTTTCTCTTGGATCTCGGCTTCGGTCAAAATCGGAGTCTTCCTGGGGGACGTCGATTGCATTGTTGCGGTGTCTACTACTAAGGCGCCTTCAAGCTCGGATGGGTCGAGTATCATCTCGTCGTCCGGGGTAGGCTGCAACTTAGAAAGGTCCTGGGGCGTATTCGGGGTGGATTGTTGCAGCTCGGAGAGGTATTCTTTGCTATATCGCGGGCGGTTGTCGTCGGTATCGTTGGAACGCATGGGAAGCCGGCCTAAAGGCAGGTTTTTGGCAATGCCCTTTTTATAAGCGCTGTTTTCGGCTGCGGTATGGGCGAGCATTATAGAGCGTTTGGGTGTAGAGGCTTCCTCTCCGAGCATCATGGAACCCTCGCTCTCAGGCGTTCCCTCGGTAGGAACGCCAAATGATAGGCGCGTGCTTGATGCTCTTTTCTTCATCTTGCTGGACCCCGATTTCCCTCCTAACGGCGGTTGAATTCGTAGGGGCGCACCGCCATCTTCGTCATCTTCTGCTTCCGCTTTGACATTTGTAGATGCAGATTGTTGATTAGGGGCTATGCAATCTTCGGGTTTATCGATGTTTATGCTCTTCCGTAGATTCGAGTGCTTAAATGGCCTATTGCGACTTGTTTTGAACGAGGGTTGCAATGGTGGTCCCTGAGGTTCTTCTGGCGGGTTTAAAGATTCGACTGAGATTATATCTTCGTTGTCATCTTGAACCGTGATCTTCCGTGCTTTTCGCTTAGCTCCAAACGCGCTCATTTTGTATGGTTATAGTGATTTGTGCATCCGCCGAAGTCTCGCGATGGGTTCGTTACGAGGTTCGAAATCCGAGATATTGGAGTTCAATGTTGGAAGTTGGAAGATTACTATTCACTTTGTACCCTTGTACTCTGAAGCTAGGAACTAGGTACCAATTATCGATAAGGAGTTGAGCTATGACATTATCTTATCCGCGTAACATGAGCTCGGGTTCTTTTCGTCAATAGTAACATCTTTCCTCCAGTCATCTTCAGATTTCATCGCGGACTCAAATAAATACTGTCAATATGGCCCCCGCACAACCAGAGCTCAAGAAGGTATGCTATGACATTATGCGTTAATTTACGGCATCATGCTTACCGAACATTATGTAGTACCTCGATAAACGACTATTCGTCCAACTGAACGGAAGCCGTAAGGTCCTAGGCATCCTTCGCGGCTACGATGTAAGCTATCAAACGCCTCTCCCCTCATCTACGCGACACATTTACGCGCTATTATACGCGCACGGGCTAACTATCTCCTAGGTCTTCCTGAATATCGTTCTAGACGATGCCGTGGAGGAGAAGGACGGAGGCGAGAAGGTTAGATTAGGGATGGTCGTACGTAATTCTGGTACCGATATCATAAATACCAATACAAACTAATCGCAATACTCTAGGTTATCCGAGGCAATTCCGTGGTCATGCTGGAAGCACTAGAGAGAATCGGTGGGGATCGGGACAAATGAGTACACCAGGGCATAGCAGGCGCAACAATTTCGAGCACGATACGAGTTGATACCCATACGTACCTAGGTAGGTAAGCAAGGCAAGAGTGCATTTAGCTAGTTTAAGGGCCCATTTCCTGGAATCAGGTGGCGTTTTTGTGGACAGCAAGAGTCCCAAGGGGACAAATACCACAAACAAGGCCGAATTGACAATTGCATTTATTAAGTTATCTCAGGAAAGCTCAGACCATAGTGAACAAGAGCTATGTCTCCTGAAAAGTGTAGCTTACTACTTCAATTACCTAGATCTAAGAAGAGACCTAAAATAGTTGATAATGGCATTTTATCTTAGCAAGCTTAAACTAGTGCTCGAGAAACGGCGGGCTACGCCTGCCATTCCCCTTGTCCCCCGTTGGCGCTTATAGCGCCACTTGAAATAACATATTACTTGTTTTGTTCATTTTATTTGACGAACAATGCCCTGTTAAAACACAAAGCTTTAAAACATGGCGGTGCTTAATTTGGCGCCGTATTACAACAAATAGGCTGATGGTGTGAACAGTCAATCAAATTGTTAAATTATGATTCGTACACCTTCAATATAAGACTTTGTACGATCAAGCTGTAATTCTGAAAGTCCTATCTCTTGGCTAATGTCTCATGCTAAAAAGCTGTAATACAGTACCTTTACTGTAGGAGCGCCTAAGCCTGGCCATGAGTTGGAAAATATTGATAAAAATGGGAATATCTCTATATCTATAAACATCACTCAGTACACAATATTATTGTAAACATTGAGAAGTTAAAGATTAACAAGGTGCGGACCCAAGCCTATTTTCTAAGTTAAATACATAAAAGATAGTGTAGGATATTTGCTTCAACCTACCTCACTCCGTGTTCTCATATAGTATGAAACATTTCTGTTACGGAGCTGTCGGTATCGGCCCGTTATCAAGTGTGGTTATACCACATAAGTTCAAGTTATACAGATCGCACGAGGTAGCACTTTCAGGATGATTGACTATTTTAATTTCTCTCACAGACTAAAAGAGATATACGGCTATCCAGTATGCTATAATCGCCAAGTCTTTCGGAATATGTACCTACCTAGCTAGTCAATTTGAGATTATTTTAAGAAGACTTTGGAATATATTTTCTCTTATAGGCAATGCACAATAAAAATGTACCTGCGACTTATTTTTGGGTATCGGTAGCTCTTATAGGCAAGCCGTGAGTTGTGGCGGTCAGACAGAGGCAACCAACCCGCGCCTTATACCAGGGTTCTGCAACATGAAGTATCTTTGTCTTGACCTCGCCTCAACTACCTGGAACTTGCCTATCCAGTCACAGTAACGCAAGACGAGGAATTATACGACACGGACAAGTCTTTCTAAATAAAGGTTAAAGTTAATAAGAATTTCCACGCATCGTTGTTTACCACTTACGCTAGGGACCTAATGTAAGATTTCCAGCCCTACCTGAAGGAGGATTCAACAACCCAGTAAGTAGTTCTTTAATAAATAATTACGTACGATTTCCATGGCCAATTGGAGGCCCAAAAGCGGTCAGCCAAAGATCTACCACCCCTACCTAGGTACATAGGTCCCAACCTGGGTAAGACATCAAATGCGCACCTACATATGTATTTGCGGTTAGCCCCATGCTGCCACAACGTATCCGACCCAAAGGATATCGTTACACTGTCCAATCGACGGCGTCGCCGCAAATAATCAGCCAATCACTTTTCACAAGCACCACAGTGTCGAAGTAAGTTCATTCAAGTCGATAGAGCTCCCCAGCTTTCAAGGTGCACATTCTCCGAACGCATGGGGTAGACTGAATGATGCTCTCCAATCATCATCGCAAACAGAGCGGTATCTGTGGATCTTGAAGAAGGTAGAGTTGAATAGAAGCTATTAATAAACCAATTGAACGGGCATTATAATCGATTGCAAGGCATGACTTTTATAGACGTGCATATGTATGCCTCGCCGCTTCATTCCTCGGCAAGAACCAAGAACGCACACTGGACACGAGTATCTCCCGGGACCTGGGTTCTGCTGTATGCGGTGCGACTATTGCTTACATAGGTACCGACCTACTTATATTACGCAGAGGTCTGTCGCCTCGATGCTGACTCCTGCCTTCGAAGATGCTCGGTAGACTACATCGCCCCAGCATCATGGCTACATAGATCTATACTAATCCACCGAGATTCCGGCTTCCCCATCTTATTCACTCGCTTCGCATCTGCATGAACAGCTTGCTGGCATCATGACTTATAACGACATAGATATTCCGTTGCGTACGTCTCCTATAACTCCCCGCTTGTGGGTATGTGAGCTGACCGCGCGTAGCTGCATTCATAGCGATCGACTGGGCGGGCATGACAGTTGCCCTCGTCCCGATAATTCTTCGTTTTTGGTTACGATCCAGGCAATCAAAGCCACGAACAGTAACGCGTAACCTCGCTGACGGCCTCGTGTTGCTCTCATGGCTCTCTGGAATGGTGTTAATTAGCATCAACACTTGGAAGAACAATCTCCGGCAGCGGTATATCCATCTTCCGCCCGACGAGCTCTATTACGGGGTTCCGAGAGAGTTATCCGCCAATCTCCTCTACGTCTCCTGGATCTCTCTATTCTTCATTTACATCTCCTTGTGGGCCTCCAAGTTCTCCCTCCTTGCATTCTTCGCCGACCTGCTTCGTCTAACCGAGAACCGAGCCGCCTATATTATGCGTATCTGCGCAAGCATATTTGCCGGTTGCACCTTCGTGTTGCACATGGTGCTGCTATCAGCATGGTGTTCGCCTGTCAGCGGGAACTGGAACATCGACGGGCATCTATGTTCTGCAGTCCACGATATTAGATCAGTGTCCATATCCACGGCCTCGAATATCTTCACCGACCTTATCATCCTTACTGTCCCTCTCTTCACATTGTGTACGATGGGCCAGGAGCGCCGGGAGATAACCAAGACGCGGATAGGAAAAGCAGAGATAAGCGGCATAGTATTCGTGCTTTGCATGGCAGCATTAAGCATCGTGGCGGCGTTGGCGCGATGGATAACGTTGATGCTGGTCCGGAATGCGCCCAAAGCCGACATCACTCATACCATTGACGTATGGGCATTGGTTGAAATAGTGGCCAGTCTGGTGGCTGTCTGTCTGCCAAGCTTGCGGTCATTCCTTAGGAAACGAAGGCGGCGTTTTCAACAAATTAAATAAAGACTTGATTTGCATAGTTAAATATACTCAACTCGACGAACTAAATATTACTTCCTCGACAAGTGGATGTGTAGGTACCTAACAAATGTGACTTTCGAGAAAAGCATAAAATATTCAGGAGTGAGTATTTGAAACTTAACTCTATCATATTAAGCTCTATTTAAAGCACTATGGTAGGTAGGTATATATCTCTATAAAGTCATATGGTATTTGCAGCTTTGTACCACGGTCTAGATAATAGCTTGGTGGATAAATTCGTGCTTGGATGCCATGGTTGTGGACTTATACGGGGGAATCAGCTGGGCTCACCCTATTGTTACCCACGTATAGGTCATATGAGATTTCGATTGAACGGGGTTTTAAAAGCGAAATACACGTGTAATAATTATAACATGTGCCTCTCGTCAATCAGAGTATGCTCTTATCAGGTAAACGTACCTACGATCACTTTCCATGTGCTCCGAAGGCAGTGATGGAGACTAATTAGTTAGCCGCATATGCGGGTCAAGGCTATTCGAGAGAAGATCAAGGTAGAAGTCTATAGTCGTTCTATTTAAAATCCCAAAGTAATAATTATCCAAACTGATAAAGTGTTGACTGACTAATTGTAGTCCATCTGACGTAGGAGTGTCTTTGGCTTGCACTAGGCTTTGGCAGAGTCTTAGACTAGGATACCTTGGGTTCTCTGGTTGTGCTGCCTTCTTTGACTATATTTTGGAGGTAAAATAACATGAGGCTGATGGTTTCGACTCTGATGTAAGAGATGCCTAGGTACCCAGTTAGAGAGACATTGTTAGGGCTATGTGAGATAGGGTGTGCATATAGGGGTACACCAGGTACCTGTGGCGCCACCACAGGCGGGCGTAGCCCGCTGTTTCTCGTGCACTTGCTGAGATAACTCACAACCCAAACCAAACTTTAGCTAATTAGAAATCCGTAGGAACTAGGATTCTTGACACTATGTGCGATGCGGAGCAAACAAACATATGTGTTGAGCGAGAGTGCAGAGGCTTTAGCAACACACCTCACGTTAGTCGTATGTGGTCATGTGCTATGGCTATTTGACTGAACCTAGCTTACTAAGTCAGCTAGTCTGCTTAACTACACACTATGTGAAACTACTATAAAATATATTCAACGACCGATCTGGAATGATTCTGGTGTATCGTTTCTGGCATCATACGGCCGGGAGACATCGTGCTCAGCGAAACGATTTCCATGGTTGCGGAGTTCAATATATTCCTCTTAAGCAACATACACGTATAATTATTCCCATAACTTCGCCTACTATTGGATGCGTCCCATGCTAGGCAGCGATCAATCTACTAATGTATCTACAGCAGCCCACGGGGATATAATTTGGAGTGCTCAAAAGATAAGCACTGTTTATTTGACTAGGTAGTTAGCTACCCTTGATCTTGCTATGCTATGTCTTTCTTCTTTGCCCTTCTATATTCAGGCAAGACCCATTCTGTCATCCACTTCGACTCCAGGACTTGCGCTGCCGTGTATCTGGCTTCTGGGTTAAGAGCAAGCATGAGTCGTAGCGTGTCGTAAATGGCCCCCTTTTCCCCAGTCGAGACTTGCGGATATCCTTCTTCCTCCCGTGCATCCTGTATGCGCGTTTTAAACTTAAAGTCCCACGATTGAACATCCTTAGCATGGCCGGGTACTGGATCACGGGTTTCCGTGTAATATTCCGAACGTCCTTCCCATTCATCCCACCAAGAGCTCGGCATGCCGCTCGGTCCAAACAGATCAGCGTGATCCGCCATAATTTCGCTGTCGATTCCAAGGAAGCTCGTGAACAAGTTCGTCGGGCTAAGGAGATTCCACATACAAACACCAAGAGAGAATATATCAGATGAAAACGAGACTTTGCTGTTCTCCGGATCGAATAAGAATTCCGGTGCGCAGTATTCAAGACATAAGCTCGTACCGTCCCCAAGCTCGGCCGGAGGAGCAAAAGCTTGGCCTAGATCGACTATCCAGATCCATGCGTCTTGTAGGGAGACTGTTTGTTCAGTCTTGTTTCCAAGCCAAGTCGGGACTACCCCATAGGAAGGGAGGTTCGGTGGTCGCTCTGCGCCTTCAATGGGAGTGATAGGATCGCAATACGGTTGTCCATACCTATCATATAATTGTTGATCTGATAGATCCTGGAACGCAGACGAGGGAAATCTGAGAAGAATATTCCCCAAATGTAAGTCTGGGCGTTAAAAGGTGGCCAAGCGTCAGCAGATGTCCCTGATCAAGTTTCGATAACAATTAGACGTACTCCCATGGACATAGCCCTGCCTGTGCATCGCTGCTATAGATAATACCATCTGTGCAACTAAGACTCGAGCAACGTCTAGTTCGAACCCGTACATGGGCGAATCCTTGAAGTTTTCCAAATCGATAATCGCTGGTTCCGTCACGTAACATGGATGGACGCCATTAACACCTCGTACTACGAAGCGATCAAGGACGGGGGGAAAGAAGCCATTTCGTTGGTTCCCGCTGCTCCCTGCCGTACTTTGTAGAGCTGATAATATATCGGCCTCTTTTCGATTGTAGCCATCCTTGCTAACCTTGATAGCGACGAGCTTATTGATTTCACTGTCGCGTGCAAGCCAAACAGTCGAAGTGTCCCCGAAACCAAGTTTTCCAACCACTCGGTACCGGTTACGGAATTGGTCACCGATATGTACTGGGTGGAACCCTCCGGGTTGGTACGCCCAAAGAGGCTCCGCGCCGTCGATAAACTCTTCTTTGAGAAGGTGAGTAAACCCGCGATGGAAACGGCGATGGAAGCGGTGGCTAGGATAGGATGAGAATCCAACCTGACTGAGTCGTCTTGACGGAAGCAATAAGGGGCCAGGTTTGGTCATCTTTGACTTGTGCCTCGAACTAATTGGTTCGTATAGGAACTGGAGATGGGGTAAGGAATGCTTTCTGGTCGCGATTCCTGGAGATGTTATTAGAAGTATTAAATCCCAATAGCTCATAAGGAAGACCCCAACCATACTCACTAGTACAGTGTGCATATAAGATAAAAAAAAAATCAAGAGGCCTGTGGATACCGTAGCTCCAGCGACTCAAGCCCTCACAAGCCACGTACACGCGTAGAGATAAACAACGGCTGGATCTAGTCCTACGATCAAAATAATAAACGATGACAACGCCATTCTAGCAATTGAACGATGCCACAAGATAGTGCCGTCGTTGGATTGGCAGTTAAAATTTCTATTTGCTACTTGGTAAAACGCACTCGACATATTACGTCTTAAACAGCAAGTCCGACAAGTTATATGCAGCTAATATCCTACTGTGGCCCGATACAGACTCTACTAGTATGGTTATATCTAAGTAGGTATTTACTAAAGGGTTTAAAACGGACCAATATGGCAAATACGGTGCGTCATACCAGAACAAGTCTTATTAACAATTTGAATTCGACCATAGCTTCTAGCTAATTCTGGACTTCCATAGGGTATCGTAAGTACTCACAGGGGTAAATAGGTACCAAATAAATATCATGGGGCGATTGATGATTTTTAAACAACTACGTCTTGATTTAAGAATTAGTGGTTGAATAATGGTGAAAGATACGGTATGAGAGCTGTATGTTATATTGACTTAGTCTATCAACTGTATGAGTGAGGAGGGAGGTCCTTCCTATATATACATTCCATGCCAAGATACCATGTACTGTACCTGAGAGTAGTACCTTGACCACTCATTTCAGCAAATAAAGACTAACAGGCGTTATGCAGTCACTCACCTTACTGCCGTGGTACTTTCGTTGGACTCATTATTGAGACATTGGATAGTAGTAGGATTATAGATCATGTCTATAGCAAAGATTCTCTTCATGTACGGAGGTGTAGGTTTCTATATTCCGTCTTTGAGTTTCCTATAGAACAACGAACTAGTTTCTGGACTTTCTGTTTCACTTCGTTATAAAGGATGGTTCAACTTGGCTAATATTTACTGAACTATCTCATATGCTTTCATTTGGACTGCACAAGTCTTAGTTCAACTGATAGAGTTAAATATATATATCTTTGGGCGAACCAAGCCTTCCCCGTGAGTAGCGAACCCTAATCATTCGACCCCTCTGCCATGTTGACTGTTAAAGTCATCAAATACTTCCGCCTGAAAGGTACGGCAATCCCTCAGTCCCAACATGAGATTTGGAAGAATATAACACTGGCATATCAGACAGCAACCGATCACGAACCTAATACAAAGGAAGTTCTCATCAGGTAAGCAAAGGCCAGCAGTTATGGAGGAGATTAGAGAAGTTATTTCAAAGACCCTTGTACTTGACTACGATTTACTGAATTATGCCGCCCTGCCTCAGGTCGACAGTCCATAATTCGACATCTATTAATGGTAAATATCAAAGAGATCCCGAGGGTTACCACCTCACAATTTCCCACAAAAACGAAGACCAGGTCCAAAAGAAAACACATGTATCGAGTCATGGCTACGTTACGGACGCGACTAGTTTCAAGCTCAAAGAAGCAACCCATGTCAAGGAAAAACTGGACTCTTATCGGAAACGAAACGGAAAACCAGTATGGCCAACAAAATTTGAGCCAGGGGAGAAGCAGAGAGGTATACTCGTAGAGGTTATGGAGGTTGCTTATTCCTATCCTAAGTCATAGTTCTTGTCTTAAGCTTGTATTTATCTTAGCAAGCTCAGACTAGTCCTCGAGAAATGCCGGGCTACGCCCGCCGCCTTTTCGCCCCATTACCAACGGCGCTATAAGCATTACCCAACGCTGGATTTATATGTAACAAGGTCTTATATAAGGGCTTGGAACAGATTTAAATTATTAATAATTTTCTAAAGGTCTTAAGGTCTTTATTAATTTTTCCTCTTTATTCTAAGAAATTAAAATCTTATTTATAAATAATCTTTAAAAGATATATTTTCGTACTTAACCAACCTTTTAATTATATATTAACTATATTATATTTTATTTATATTATTTTATAATATTTCTTATCCAATAATTTTAATAATAATTATTTTAACCGCTTTATAAATTTTTAACTATATTTATATTTTAAACTAATATATTTTAACTATATATATTTATATAATATTATTTCCCCTTTTCCTAAATATTCGGTTTTAAATATATTAAAATTTATTATTTAATAAAGCTTAAAAATTAATAAGCTTAACTAAATTTTATTAATAAAATATTTTAACAGCTTCTTTTACGCCTTCGCTTTCAAAATATTTATAAAGTTTTTAAATTTAATATTTCTTAACTAACCACCTATTCTATTTAATTAAATATTTTATATTTCCCTAAACTTATATAAAATCTTTAATTTTATTAATTTTATAATCCTTAAATTTTATTAAGGCTACTTTACGCAAAACTTAATTAAAATTAAATAATATTTAATTACTAACGCGGTAAAATTTAATAAACAAAATATAAAAAAAATTATAAATTTTTTACCTTTTAAATAAATAAAATTTAATAACAGTAAAAAAGATTACCTTTTAAATTTTAAAAAGTTTTAATATTTTCTTATTTAACTTTTTAATAAATTATTTAATTTTAATATTTTTTATATTTAATATTACCAACTATCCTTCTTTAAATTTAAAAATTTCCTTTTTTTTCTTATTTACCCATTCCTTTATTTATAAGCAATTTTTTTTTAAATATTTTTACGCGTCGGTATAAATTTACTTTATTTAATACGTATATAATTAATTACTTAAATTGTAAAAAGAATTTATTAAAAAATTATAAATAATAAAATAAAATTTATAATTTATATAAAATAGTATTAATTATATAAAAGATAACGCTATATTATTATATATAAATTTTATTATAAATAATAAATTTTCCTAATTAATTATTTTATAATTAATAATTGTTTATAAATATATTTTAAATATTTAATTAAATTATTTAATTTAATTATTAGTTTAAAGGTAGAAAATGGTATTTATTTATAATTTAATATTTATAAATTTAAAAAAATTTTACCATAAATAAACTATAAATTTAAAGTTTTAATTAGAAATAATATTTAAGAAAATTTTACATAATTTTTAATAAGATTTAATAAAAATCTTAATTAAATTTAAGGTTTTTTTTTCTTTTATTTTAAAAAAAAACGAAATATGCCATTTTAATAAAAAGATTAACCATAATTTAAATAAAATTATAACCATTAAATAAAAGAAAATTAGTAATAAAATTTATTATTATTATATACTACAATTAATAGTATAATTTTATAAATTAAAATAAATTATAAAAAATATATCAATTTATTTTATTACGTTAACATTTAAAATATTTTTATATATATTTGCAAATATTAATTTCTATATTAAACTACCAAAAGTTTTATATAATAAACTTTAAAATTTTATTTATTTTTATATATTTTACTATTAACATATTATATTTTAATTTTATAATATTTTCCTAAATCTTTTAAAATACCTAAAATTAACCTTTTTTATATAAAAGATTATTTTATAGCTTTAAATTTCCTCTTTAAATTTCTTTTTTTTTTATATATAAAAGATTGTTTTTTATTTTTATTTTAATTTATTTTATAAATTTAAGCAATTATTATAAAATAAAAAAGTTATTTAAACGTTTAGAAGTAAAGATTATTATTATTAAATATATTATATTTAATTTTATAAAATATAAAAAATGTTTTTTTTTAAGATTAATGTAATTAGCTAATCTTTAATTCTCCTTTTTTTAAATTAATATTATAATAATTTAAATAAAATATTAGTTTTTTTATTTTACCTTTTTAAATAATAATTAATAATAAATTAATACGGTAATAATTTTTAAGTTTATTAAACTTATTTTTAATTAAATATTTTTATTATAATAAAATAGGTAAAATTTTAATAATTTAAATATATTTTAACGTAATATTAGATTTTTTTTAAATAATATTTCTATTTTTTAAAATAATTAATTATTATAAATAATTCTTTATTATAAACTTTATAATTTATTTTCGCTAAAATTAATTTTTATAAATAAAAAGTTATAAAATATAATTTTCTATTATTTCCTATCTAAAAAAAAATACCAGCAATAACCTAATTTAAAATATTATATTTAATAAAAACCTTTTTTTTAAAATTGAAATATATTAAAATAAAAATAATAATATATTTTTTTTTTAAAAATTTAAAAATTATTTTCATTTCTTTAATCCATTTTTATTCCTTTTTATCTCTTTTATTTACTGCAATAATTAATTCGGCTATTCCAAAATATTTATAAATAAACTTTTTATAAAAATTTAAAAAACTTATAAATTATTAAAACTCCTTAAGATTAATTGGCATTTTCTATTTAATAATACATTTAATTTTATTAAATAATATAAAAATATTTTTAATACCTATAATATAACCTAAAAATTTTATTTTTTAAATTACCTATTTATATTTTTTTAACAATTTTATTATATTCTTTTTTAATATTTATATATATAAATAAATTATTAATATATATCAAAAATTTATTATTAATTATATTTTTAAAAATATTATTTATTATAACTTAAAATATAACTAAAATATTATATAATTTAAAAGGTATAATTAAATATTTATAAAAACTATATTTATATTTAAATATTATTTTTTATTCGTTTTTTTTTTAATTTAAACTAAATTAAATCCTATCTTAAAATTTATTTTTATAAACTATTTAACAATTTTAAATCGGTTTTATATTTTTAAAATAAATGGAATTAAATATTTAATAAATATAATAATAATATTTAATTTTCTATAATTAATAATAAATTATAAAAGATCTTTTAGGTTTAATTGTAATATAAAAAAAATTAAAAATATATAAAAGAATATAAATTTATAAATTTATTTTATATTAATTATTTTATTTAATTAAATTTTTAAAACGCATAATTCCATTTTATTTATAATATAAAAAAATCTTTATAATAGAATCTTTTTTTTTATTAAATTTATAACGTAATCCTATAATTAATAATTTAAAAATTATTATCTTACTTCTTTAATTATAATAAAGATATATTTTCTAAATTTTATAAAAATTTCTATTAATAGATTATTATTATTATTTAAAACGGTTAATATATATTAAATAATATTTTTTATATAATAGTTGTAGTAATAATCCGAATTAAAATAAATATTATTTAAGTTAATAAAAATATTAAAAGATTAATAAAGTTTTAATTATTATTATAGAAAAATAAGATTATATTCTTTATTTATAATATTAAATTTAAAGTTTAAATAAATATAATAATTTGTTTAATATTTTAATATTAAAAGATTAGTATAATAATAATTTCTTTTATTAATAACGGTAACATTAAATATTATTATTTTTTTAAGTATAGGTTTTTTAATTATAAATAATTTTTAAACCTTTACTTTAATAATTACTAAAACCGTAATTATAATTTTAATATTAAAAAATATTTTAATAAAATATTTCTTATTGCTATATATAAATATTATATCGATAATAAGGCGTTTTTTTAATTGTAATTTTTATTTTATTTTTTTTTTTAACTTTTCGGTTTTATTAATTAATTTTTTAATAATAATTAAATAAATAGGGAGGTTACTTTAATTTAGCCTTAATATTTTATAAAATATAATATAAAAGATATTTAAAAATCTAAATTAAAATTTTTAATTTTTATAATAATTTAAAGTTTTCTAATTTTTTTTATTACTATATTAATCTTAATTTTCTTTTATAATAAAAAAGTTAATTATTCTTTAATATTTCATTTTCTTTTAATAAAAAAAACTTTTTCCGGAATAGGCGAAAATTTTTTATTATTAATATTCTTTTTTGCAAAATAAACTAACGTACTATAATTATCGCAACCGTAACGCCAATATACCTTTTTATCCTTTTTACATTGGTTAATATCTATTTAATCAATTTTAATTAAGGCTTCTTTATTTAAAATTTATCTTTAATTTTTGAAATTGGATTTAAACTTTCCGTCTATTTTCGATTTATCCTTCCTTTTTAAAAATCAATTTTAACTTAAATTAAAGTAGATTTCTTTACTATAATTATTTTAATTTAACTTTAAATATTCCGATATTAAAATAAACCCTCTTTTTATCGTTATAAATCTTAAATTAATAAATATATTTTTATAAATTTAGTTTATTTTTTGGATTATTATAAGAAATTTTTCATTAATATCCGGAATTTTACCTTATTTAAAATATATTAATTTAATAATTTCATTTAAAAAAATCTTAATAATATAGTTTTAAAAAGTTATTCCTAACTATTAAACAATTTTATTAAAATTTATAAACTTTATAATATATTAAACTATATTTTTTTAATATTTAAGTTTATATATTTTTTTAAAATTTTAATATCTTTTCAAAAGGTTTTTAAAACATTTTTATAAAATTAATATATAACTAATCCATTAATCCATAAAATAAAATTACTTTACTTAATTTAAATATTATTAATGCCATAATTACGCCTTTTTAATAAATAATAATCCTATTTAATTAATATAGGTATAATTTTTATAAAAATTTTCCGCATAAATCTTTAAATACGATTTAATTTTTAATTATCAAACGCAAAATTTAACTAAATCTTTACCGTTATAAATAGATAGTTTATTTAAATATATTAGGTTAATTATAATAAAAATAGATTTAATAAATTTTTTTAACGTTTATAAAAATTTATCTTTTATAAAATTATTACGTTAAAGGTTTAAATTTAAATTAAATTTTTTTGGCTTTAACAAAGGTAATTTACGGGATAATTTTTTAAAAAGACCAAGTAAATTTTAATTATTATTACTATTATTTAAATCTTTTGGATCATTTTTAAAAATTTTAGATATAATTTAAAAAGGGTTAAATCTTTATTTATTATTTCTTAATATATTAAAAATTCCCGTTCGGGCAAATTTAAATTATATTTAAACGTTTTCTAATATTTATTATATTTATATATTTTATAAAATTTATATAAATAGAAAATTTTAAATTTTTCTTTTTAAATTAAAATATTTAATTAAAAATATTTTGGAAATTATTAATTAATAATTTTAAAATAAATGGTTAATAAAAAGTTCTAAAGTAGCCTTTTTATTTATATTTTATATAACTAAATTTACTAAAATATTTTGGTTTTTTTTAATCTTTTTAATAAATTTAATTAATATAGCTTTTATATAAGTTTAAATCTCCTTTATTCATTTTTTAAATATTTTATCCATCTTTATAAAATTAATATATTTTTTAATCAAAAAGTTCTTAATTTATTCTTCTTTTTTAATAGTTTAAATAATTACTTATCTTAACAAACTTTTTTAAAATTTTTATTAAATTTAAAAAACAAAAAAGATTTTATATTACTTTTTTATAACATTTTTTAATCTATTAATTATTAATTATTAAATATTACTTAAATAGGTAAAATAAGTAATAATTTCCCAAACCTTCTTTAAAAATACTAAATTAAATTACTTAATTTATTATTTAAACTAAATAATTTATTTAATTAAAATTAAAATATTAACTTACTACATCTATACTATAAAATTATATAATATCTATAATTTTTGGTATAAATTCTTTAACTACTCTATATTATTCTTCATATTTTTATCTACTAAACTAATAAAATTTCGTAAAAAGTTATAAAGATTTTTTATTTATATATATAATTAAATTAATTATTTAAAAAGATTTTGTATAATAAAATCGGTTTTTTTAATTTTAAATATTTTTTACATAATTATACTATAATTTTAAGGTTTATATAAAATAAAAATATTATTCTTATCTAAATATATAGAATTTATATTAATTGGTTAAAATAATAAAAGTTTTAAAATGTTAAAACGGATAGGATATTTTTTCTTATTTTTATATCTATATAAAATAGTAATATTAAAAAGAAATATAAAAATTTTTTTTCTTTTAAGGGTTAAAATATATATGTTACGTTATATTTAATTGGTTATAAAAAATTTTTTATATATTGGTCCTAAAATATCGGATTAATCTTCTTTTAATTATATAAAAAATAAAGTAACTTTAAAAAGTGTAAGGTTTAATACCTGAAAATATCCTAATTTCTAAGGTTTTTAAATTAATAAATTAAATTAAAAGATTAATAATAAAAATTTAAAATTATAAAGAAAAAATTTAAAAGAAATTCTTAAATTTATAGGTTTTAAATTAAAGTGTTAATATAAAGTAAAATAATTAATATTCCGAAATATATATATGTTTTTAAGAAATTAATTTTTTTTAAAAAATAAAAAATTATTTATAATAAAGTTTTATATAAGGGTTTGGAATAGATTTAAATTATTAATAATTTTTCAAAGATTTTAAGGTTTTTATTAAATTTTTTTTTTTATTTTAAGAAATTAAAATCTTATTTATAAACAATCTTTAAAAAATATATTTTTATATTTAACCGATCCTTTAGTTATATATTAGTTATATTATATTTTATTTATATTATCTTATAATATTTCTTATTTAATAGTTTTAATAGTAATTATCTTAACCGTTTTATAAATTCTTAATTATATTTGTATTCTGGACCAACATGTCTTAACCATGCATGTCTGTGTAACATTATACGTGTATATTTATAAGTCTTATCTCAAGTGACTTTAAACTAGGGTTAATATTTGAAATTATTAAAAAAAATGTACGGTCTTTAACTATTCGATTTTTTAACTAATTAAACTTTAAAATACTTTTTTAAATAATTTTTACATATTTAATTTAAAATATTTTAAAATAATAATAATTATAATAAAATAATTTATTATATTTTTAAGTATTAAAAAAGTCCGGTAAAATAGGTTAAAAATACAATTAATTTGATTTTATAATAACTTTATTTGATAATAATTTTAAATTAATTGCGTTAAATATATTATTATTATACAAGATTAATTATAATTTTAATTATTTCTTTAAATATTAACGAAATATAATGGAATAAATTTATTAAACTATATGTAATTATAATTAATTTCAATTTAAATATAAAGTTTTCCATTTAAATTTATTTATGTAATAAACGTTATTTTAGTTATATATATAATAAAAATATTTTAAAAAGATTAAAAAAATTAAAAACGTTAAATATTATTTTAGTAAATTTAAAATAATGCTCGAAAAACGTCAAATTACGCTTACAACTTCCTTTGTTTTTAATGGCGTTATAAACGTTATTTAATGTTTAATTTATGTGTTTATATTTATAAGGCTTTATTAAAGATTTTTCAAAATTTAATTTAAGCTATTTCTACGTTAAAAAACTTTTAAATATTAAATTTATATAATTTTAAATTAATATATTATAATAATGTATAAAATAAAATTAATTAAAATAATTTAGCATTAACAATTTATTTTTTTAACCTTTTTATATATTTATATAATTTTATATTTTAAATTAAAACGTTAAAAATATTTATTAATAAAAGTGTTTGAAATTATAACTAACAATTATAATTAATTAATAATATATAAAAATATCTTTTATTTTATTTTTAATTTAATAATAAAAATATTATTTTAATTTTTCCGTTCCTATATATATTTACATAATATTACGTATTTATATTAAACTTTATTTAATATATATTATATTATTTATTATAACGTATATTACAATATATTTTGTTTTTAAATTTAAATTTCTTTTATGTTTTTTAAAAATAAAACGCGTAAATTTAATCAATAAATTTAATAATAAAAATAATTATTATTATATAATTAATTAAATATTTATTATATTATTATTTTTAATAATATTTTTAATAATATTATTTATTATACAAAATATTTTATAATTACCTTAAATTATAGTTTAAAAAAAGTTTAAAAGAATTATATGATATTATAAATAATTGAGGAATGGCGTAATTAAAAAAGATATAACTTTTTAAATGTAAATCTTTTAAAATTATAGTTTAAAATTATTTAAAATAAATTAAATAATATATTTAATATAATTAATTTAAAATTATTACCTTTTAAATTAGATTTATTGTAATATAAAATAAATTAAAAATAATTATTCAATAACGATATTATAAATATATTAAATTAATTAAATTAATTATATTTCTAATTTATTTTATTATATTGTATTAATATTTAAAAAGAATAATTATTATTTAGAATAAAGTTTAATTATTATATTAAAACTTTTTCGAAAATTATTATAAAAGATTAATAAAATAATTAATAAATATTAAATCAATAATTAGTAGAAAATTAAGAAATATATAAATTATATTTAATAAGTTAATTATGTAAATAATATAAACAACTTTTAAATAAATTAACAAAAGTTTAACATATTTTAATAAAGTTTTGTTTCATTTTTGTATTTTTCTATAAAACAATTTATTTATAAGATTTAAAAAATTAATAGCTTTTTTAAGATTTTAATTTAATTTTATTGGTTTTATATAATTAATTTAATTTAATAATAAATTAAAATAATTCAAATAAATTTAATTAAAAATATTTTAAAAATTAATTCAAATTAATTAAATTATAACAATTTAAATATATATTAAAAAATAGATAAAAGCATTAATAAATTACAATTATTAATAAAATAATAAATATATATCATATAAAAGTTTATCTCAAATGACTTTAAACCACACGTTTGAAAAATTTAAGTTTGGGAGGTTATCCCCTTTTTAACCACGCCATTCCCCAATTAATCATAATACCGTATAACTTTTCCAAATTTTTTTTAAATTATAATTTAAAGTAATTATGCAATATCCTTTAATAAAAATCTCTTATATAATAAAAATATTATTAAAAATATTATTATTAATAATATTAACGCATTTTACATATTATAATAAGTAATTAATTAATTAATATAATAATTATTTATTGTATTATTAAATTTATTAATTAAATTTACACGTTTTTACTTTTATAACGTTAAATAAAGTTAAGATTAACCGTAATATATATTATATTAAATGATATAATAAATAAAACTTAATATAAATATATAATATTATATGAATATATAAAAAATTAAAAAAGTTTAAATAATAATTTTAATATTAAATTAAAAATAAAATAAAAAATATTTTTATATATTATTAATTAATTATAATATTAATTATAATAATAATTATAACGTTAATTATAATTTTAAATATTTTCACTAATAAATATTTTTAACTTTTTAACTTAAAATATAAAAATATAAAATTATATAAATATATAAAGAAATTAAAAAAATAAATTAAATAAATTATTAACATTAAATTATTTTACTTAAAATTATTTTATAAATTATTATAATATATTAATTAATTTTAAACTTAATATTAACTTTAAAATTATATAAATTTAATATATAAAAGCTTTTTAATATAATAATACTTTAAATGAAATTTTAAAAAGACTTTTAATATACCTTATAAATATAAATATACAGATTAGGCATTAAATAGCGCTTATAACATTAAAAGGGGAAAGTGGCAAACATAGCCCGCCGTTTTGTAAACATTAGTTTAAACTCGTTAAAATGAATAAAAATATATATAATACTAATAAATTAATTAAATAATTTATATATAATATTATTTTAAAATATAATAAAATTATATTTACACTTATTATAATAATTTAATTAATAAAAAATTTTAAAATACATTATTAAATAAAAATTATAATTTTTAAAAAATATAATTTATTATTTTAACTATTTAAATTTAAAAATAAACTTAAATTAATTAATAATAACAATATACTTTTTATAAAATTTATACTCAATTTATTAACAAATAAAAAAAATAATTAATATAATTAAAATAAAAAATTATAAATAATAATAATTTATTTAAAAACAATTATAATTAAAATTAAAATTTAATTATATTATTAAAAAAGAATATTATTAAATATTTCTTAAAAATTAATTAAAATAAAATTTTATAAAAATATATATTAAAAGATATTACATAATATTATCTTATAATATCTTTATAATATAATTTTAAAATAATACTTTTTAAAATTAACAAAACTAATAATATTAAAATATATTTATATATTTTTATTTATATAAAAAATAAATCTTTTTAATTCTTTTTCAATTAATAATTTCCTTTTTAAATATATTGATATATTAATTTTATTTACTTATTATTAATTTTATTTTATATGTATATTCATTAATATTTATTAATATTATTAAATATTTATTTTAACGAGTTTAAATTAATTTTCGAGAAACGGCAAGTTACGCCCGCTCTTTCCCCCGTCCCCGTTAACGCCATAAATGCCACCTAACATTTAATCCGTATATTTATATTTATAAAGCTTTATTAAAAGATTTCTCGAAATTTAATTTAAAACATTATTACGTTAAAAAGTTTTTATATATTAAATTTATATAATTTTAAATTAAACATTAAATTTAAAATTAATTAATATATTATATTAATATATAAAATAACTTTAATTAAAATAATTTAAGGTTAATAATTTACTTAATTTATTTTTTTAACCTTTTTATATATTTATACAACTTTATATTTTTATATTTTAAATTAAAACGTTAAAAACATTTATTAATAAAAATATTTAAAATTATAATTAATGTTATAATTAACATTATAATTAATTAATTACGTATAAAAACATTTTTTATTTTCTTTTTAATTTAATAATAAAATTATTATTTAAAGCTTTTTAATTTTTATATATTTGTATAACGTTGCGCATTTATATTAAACCTCATTTATTATAACGCGTATTGCGATACGTATTATAACTAATCTTAATTTTGTTTAACGTTGCAAAAGTAAAAACGCGTAAATTTAATAAATAAATTTAATAATAAAATTAATAACTATTATATTAATTAATTATTTATTTATTATAATATATAAAATACATTAATATTATTATTTTTAATAATTCTTTTTATTATATCAAAAATTTTTACTAAAAGATATTTTACAATTACTTTAAACCATAATTTAAAAAAAATTTAAAAAGGTTATATAATATTATGATTAATTGGGGAATGGCGTGGCTAAAAAGGTATAACCCTTCGAACTTAAATTTTTTAAACGTGTAGTTTAAAATTACTTAAAATAAAAAAATATAATAAAAAGAAATATTAAAAAAATAATATTAATAAAAATAAAATATTATTAACATTAATAAAAGTATTTTTATTAATATAATTAATATAATAACTTTTAAATAAATATTTTTTATAAAAAATAATATATTTATTATAACTATATATAATTATATATTTATTATAACTATATATAATTATATATTTTATAATTCAATAATTTCATTAAATAGCTTGTAAACTTATAACATTTTTAAATATTAATTTTAAATTTTTTTATAATTAATTATATATTTATTAAAATAATTAATTTAATAAATAAAATTAAAAAAGGTGATTTTAAACATTTTAAAATAAAATGATTAAAATAATTTGGTTTTTTTAATATATATTTAATAATATTATATATATAATATAAATTTAAATAGTATTATTATATATAAAATATTAATTAACTTTTCTTAATTTAATATTTTTACTATTTTATTTAAATTATAATTATTATAATATTTACTTAAAACAATTATATTTAAAAATATAAAATATATTAACATTTTAATATTAAATTATTTTAAAATCTCCTGTATTTAAATAAATATTTTAATGAAGTTTTTTTTTTTTTTTTAAACAAAAAGATTTATTTATAAAATTTCAAAGATTAATCCTTTTTGCTAGATTTTAATTTGGTTTTATTGGTTATACGTAACCAATTTATTATAATAATTTAAATTAATATTATATGTATAATAATAAATTTAAATAATTAAAATAAAGATTAAATTTATATAAAAGAAATTTAAAGTGTTTAATTAATATTTAATATACTTTATATATATAAATAAATAATAAATAAATATTTATCATTTATTTATTATTTAAATTAAATTGTGTTAAAAGATTAGAAAGTTAATTTAATAAAATTATATATATTATTAAAGTTGAAAACTTTTAAATAATATAAATAATTAATAATATAAAATAAAGTCTTTATTTAAAATATTTATTTATAAAATAATGAATAGGGATTATATTTTTTAAAAAGTATAGTTAATTATTTAAATTATTTAAATTCAAAAATAAAAATAAAATAATTAATAGTAGTATTATATTTTTTATAATATTTGTAATTAAATGATTAAAAAATAAAAACTTTAAATAATATCATTAAAATAATAGATTATAAATAATAGTAATTTATTTAAAAACGGTCATAATTAAAATTAAAATTTAATTATATAATTAAAAAGAATGTTGTTAAATATTTTTAATCAATTAATTAAAAGAAACGTTTAAAATAAAGCTTTATAAAAATTTATGTTAAAAAAGGTTAGGTAATATTATTTTATAATATTTTTATAATATGGTATTAATTTAATATATTATTTTATCATATTTTATAATATGTATTATTATATAGTAATTATATTTAAATTATAAATAATTCAAAAAAATAAATGGAAAGATATATTAATTTTTTATAAAACTTTTTAATTAATTACATAAAAAAATAAACGTTTTAAACAAGAATTTATTATAATCTTAATGTTAATATTGTTAAAATAAAAAATAAATGTTTTAATTTAAAATATATTTAAAATTAGTATTAATAAAAGTTAAAAATAAAAATATTAATGTTTAATTTATATGTATTTAATACTAAAAAAAGGTAATTTTTCATTGTAATAAAGTTTTAAATAAATAAAGTTTTAAATATTGATATTATAAAATATTTTTAAAAAAAGATAAAGCTTTAACTAAAATATAAATTAAAATATAATTTTACAACCTTTTTAAATTAAATATAATAAAAAACTTTAATGATTTATAATTAAGAATTTATAATAAATAATATAAATATTACTTTATAAACAAATTATATTATTATATTAAGTAATAAGAAATTTATTAATGAAAATAATAAATGTGAAATTATTAAAAATATAATATTTTAATTATTTATTAAATATAAATATATAATTTAAAATATATTAATAAATAAAGTTTATAATATAACTTAAAATTGTAATATTAATTATATTATTTATTAAATTCTTTTAATATTTTATATAGATTTATATTTTTTATATTCATATTTAATATAAATAAATAATATAAATAAAAGGAAATTAATAATTAATTTTATAATATTATATGTTTTAACGGTAAGAATAGGAAATAATTTTAAAATAATATTTAATATTTATATTCATTTTTTTATATTAATTATAAGTTAAAAAATATAATTTCAAATTAATTATTTAATTGTTTATTTTTTTTTTAATTTTCTCTTTATATATATATAATATTATATTTATAATAATGTTAAAAAACAATTTCTTTTTAAATAATTTAAAAATAATAATATAATATTTTTACCTGTTTATTTCTTTTATATTTTTAAATAATATTACGTTATTATATTAAAGTTTATTTATTATAACGTATATTATAATATATATTACAGTTAGTTTTAACCTTATTTAATGTTATAAAAATAAAAATACGTAAATTTAATCGATAAATTTAATAATAAAGTTAAGAATTATTATATTAATTAATTAATTATTTATTTATTATAATATATAAAACGTGTTAATATTATTACTAATAATATTGTCTTTTTATAAAATATTTTTATTAAAGAATATTTTACAATTTCCTTAAACTATAGTTTAAAAACTTTTTAAAAAAGTTATACGATGTTGTAATTAACTAAGGAGTGAAGTGGTTAAAAAAGGTATAACCTTTTAAACTTAAATTTTTTAAAACCTATGGTTTAAAATCATTTGAAATAACTTGTAAATATATATAAATTGTAGTTATTGCTAAAATAACCCATTTTATACTACCGAATTAACTTTACTTTTAATTATTTTTAATTTATTAATATTATGTTTTTTAAATACTTTATTAATAAATTTTTTAATTAAATAATATATTATAAATTTTTACTTAATTATATTATTTACATCTTTTTACTTTTAATAATTTATTTAAATTTATTTATTTATATATATATAATTTTAAATATTTATTAAATATTTTAATTTATTTTGATTAATTTATTAAATCTTTTTTTAATTTATATATAAATTTAATTATTATATAATTATAATATTTTTATATTCTTTAATCATTTAATTATTTAATTATATAATTATTTTATTATATTATTACTTTATAATTTCATTATTTAATTAAATATTTAAATAATTATATTAACAATTATTTAATATATAAACATTATTCATTAATTAATCAATTGGATTAATTTGGTTGATTTTAATTAGTATTATTTTAAACTATTTTACGTTAAATATTACAAAAGTTTTAAAAAAGTATACAAAGGTTTAATTGGTTAAAAAACGGTGCAATTAAAAAAGGTACATTTTTTTAAACAAGTTTTAAATATTTAATTTAAAGTTATTTAAAATGAAATATAATTTAAAATCACTGATAAAATAATAAAATATATAAATTAATTTTAACTAAAATTATTTATAACATTAATTTTTAAATTATTTATAATTTTTCCATTTTAATTAATATAAATATAAATTAACCGTTAATTAAAACTAACGAAATAATAAACGTAAACCCGTTATTTTTTAAAGATTAATTTAATCTCGGTAAAATAAAAATGTAAATTATATATATTTTCATTTATATCGTAAGTTTATAAACGCATGGCTATTATGTAACTTAACGAGGCTTTTTCCTGTTAAAGCTTACATATTTTACTTGTAGGAATAAATATTGCAAAATAAACCTTATCAACCCAAGAAAGTTTATAGTTTCGGCGTCGTTTGTTTCCCTTTTCAGGTTTTGCTCCGAACTGGTCTTGTTCCCGTCCCCGTTCTCATTTGCAAGTGTTAAAGACGATAACCATGATGCCCGATTCACTGCACCTGTGGACAGAGATGCATGTACCCTCTTTACTTCACTGACAAATGGATCTTTTGATGACTTTTGGGGAGTCCTGCGGAGCGAGCTCCTCTTCGCCCTCTCCTTCACCTTGAGAGAATCGGTGTCATCTCCCTCGCTCTCTTCATCCCACTCTTCCTTCTCTCTCTCAGGAACAATCTCGATGACACCATTTCTCTTGGCCATCTTTTCTGGTAGATTTTTAGCCTTAGTTATTAGCTGCCTCCTTGGTATCTCGATTCCGGCGTGGTTGACAACCGTTAGTGTGGACCGAAGAGGCTTATCGCCATAAAATCCGTATTTAAGCTTCTGGAATCTATGTTTGACGCGATCTAGTCTCTTTTCAAGTTTCCCCTGGATTTCTACCCTGATGAAGAAAGGGTTATGATCATGAATCAATGCAAAAGCAGCTTCGAAGTCCGGTCTATGATTCGACGGCGAGTCGAGCTTGTTCTCCTGTAAAAACCACTGCAGCTTTCTAAAGCCAGAGTGTTCGTCATCTCCCAGCAACTGGCCGGAAAAGACCCACCGATTATAATACTTGTAGGTCTTCTGTTGGCCAACCTCTAGACCGCTCAAAGAAGCATCCTTAAATGATAGCGATGGATTTACGCTTATATTACGCGAGAAATCCGTCTCCATCTCTCTACCTGGCACATATACTGGTCCCAAGTGGGTAAACTGAACACGAGAAGGAACTGGCGAGGAAAGCCCAGGTCGTTTCTCGAGCGCATCCAGCTCTGCTTTGTCGTCAATCTCGTCGAGAGACCCTAAGGTTACTAATATTGTTGCCGTTTCTAATTTGCACTTCTCGGGTTGGGTGAAGCCAATATTCATATGTATGATAGCGCCCGGAGTATCTGCGCCGATAAGACCCCATTCGGACTCTTTGAAGTTGATCTGAGTCGTAACCTTGACCTCGCCGAGTTGTCCGTAGCCGCAGCAGGCGCTATAACGATCGAACTTATCGAAGTCGCTCGGTCCGTAGCCTCGCCCATTTGGCTTCTTGCGCCGGACCAACCTGTGAAATCCTGGCTCCATTATATCATTCCCTCACTTCTAAATAGCTGACGGTGTGAGGCCTCGTGAATCCGTTTTCACGGTGAAAATAGATTAGGTTGGAAAGAAGAGGTGGAAAAGGAAGTACCATTAACAATATAACATCCACGTAAAACTTTTCTTTTTACGCCCGAACCGCCATTGCATCCCAAGCTTATATCATCATAAGTGGCGGTCGGTAAGCCAGCTGAATGACCCCTCCCTCCTTCCCCTTTAATATCGATACCACTTCGTTTCCATAACGAATCACACTGGTTCGGTACGACAAGCGGTTAGATCATTGATATTATGATGACAGACTATATATAAACTGATTACTAATTTCAGTCTATTACCGAGCGAATTTTAAGGCTGTTAAAGTTGTTCATGAAAGCTTTAATTTCACAGCCTTATTCGTACGAGTCAATTTTATTTCCATTTCTCGTCTCTAAAATTTAATGACAATCCAAAAGCCGCTCTTTCATCATTTCGTTCTGTATCACAGCGTTTGAAATGAACCACCCTCCCCGTAATCCTCGTACCGCTATTGATGCACATCGGCGAGGCTCTTACCGGAGCAGTCGCCTAGATGATGTGCTTTACGGTGAGCACTCGACCAGCCGGCAAAGACAGCAGGTTGCATCTGTGCCTCATATCCCCCCGAGACAATCACCGGGCGCACGAATAAGTAATGATCCTAGAAAAGCTACGGGGTTACTTCCGATGCCTCAAATAGATGCTGTCTGGATACCTAATATGTCTAAAAATATCACGATTGATATGGGGCTTAAAATAACCAAGGACATCGACCTGGAACTCGAGGAACTCAGCCGACTAAGGAGACTTGGAGATTTCACCGCTGCACAGAGATTTTTCAAGGAAAACTTCCCAGACCGGGTGGATGACCCTTACTTCTTCGTGCTAAATGCACAGATGCTACTAGAAATGGGCGACTTCCGATCCTTTGATAGACTAAGACCCACCCAGGTGTTTGGAGATATGGAAAATGAAGAGGTGCAGAAAAGCCAGGATTTGCTACGAGAAAGTTGGAACCTCCAAATACTTTTAGCTATGCTTCCAGGAAGGGATTGCACAGAGCAAGCGGTGAATGAAATTGATAAAGCCCTGGCTCGCCTTGAAGCCCGGGTGGACTTGGGTTCCATCGAGGTGAGATTTCAACAAGACTTGAAGCCCGTTTCATATCCAGTATCGCCTTGCTCATCTAGATTAAGATACAAATACTCGCCTCGGTGCTTCGACTGATTGGATATGTCACTCACTCGTTGGGATTCCAATCTTCGCAGCTAAGGGATATTGGGAATGTGGTTCGGCAGTGGGCTGACTGGGCTAGCGTATACCATCACCTTGCTTCGGAAGGGCGAGTTTGGGACTTTAGGGATCTGTTCACTGCATTCAAACAGGCATTCGGCCGGGACGGGACTTTCGACGCTTTTTTCAACACTTGGTCTCTTGACGAGGTTATGGACACACTTAATTCTGACTGGGAAACCGTGAACTATGACAAATCGACAAATCTGGCTCTTTTAGATATCATGGGGCTCTTAATCCTGGAGAGCGACTTCGAGGCTACTCCGCTGAAATACTACAAGAGTTGTCTTAAACATGGGGAAAAGCTTGCCGAGTCTTTAATGGACGAGGATCCTGAGACCGCGAAGAGCCGCCCATTTGCAAGGTGGCTTGTGGCAAAGGCAGCGGTCCTTAGCTGTAATACCCACGGTAACCCCTTTTCGTCCTTTCAATTCCTCGATTCATATCCTGGAGTGCAAATTCGACAAGGCGACGGGGTTCATATCCCAATATATGTCCCGCTCCGTGCAGAAAGACCTGCCTGGAAAGTCCCAGATGCGCCGCCGGAGTGGAAGGAAGCAGTCCATATGGCTTTGGGCATTGCCAAGGACTTAGGAGACTATGAGACTCAAAGTCTTTGTTTAAAACATTTGATTATTCGGTCCCAGGAGCCACATATGCTTTTAGGCGAACTTTCAGACTTGCAGAACTCAATTCAAGATGATCAAGACAGCTATCTTCGAACATGTTTATCGAAGTTTCTCATACTTTCAGATTCTGAATCTCAACGGGGCCTCGCAGAGGAGCTGTTTAGATTCGGACAAGACAAAACCATTGTTAACCAGACCCTACCTATCGAGCACCACAATGTGTCTCTCCAGTGGGCACGCAGTGTCATACTACCAACCTTACCCAGTACTATGGGCGGAACTGTTACGATAGACAAGTCAGGCTCGTTTTACGCCCACCTACCAACTTATATCAGGCATTTCATCAGCACTAGAGAAACATTTCATAATCAGTCTAAGCCGGCCAGTTCTTTTACAGCCAGAACAACAAAATTGAGGCAGTGGCCCATCGACAACATAGCTGATAAGGATATCGAACGTAGTACCCGCTTGATCCCAGTATCTGAAGCTTTGGTAAAGCCTCGAGTGCAGACTTTGAAGAACGATGCAAGTGGTGATGGGCTGCGAGTGAATATCACACGGCGACGTGAGATTGATAAGCAGAACGAAACCATTTCCAAGCGGCCACCTTCCACACGTACGTTTGAGAGGGTGCGAACGGGAAATGACATAGACTCCGAAAAATCAATTACTCGAGGCACCCATCATAATGAAACAGCCCAGAGCCTAAATACTGAGCCTGCACAACAGGAGGTAACCGGGGGTACCCCGAGGAGGAACCTTCGAAAACGGTACAGCATTTCAAACTCCTGGAATGAATGCCGCGACTAACGAAGCATCTAGGTCAGTCGAGGAAATACTAGAAGATTATGGAAATAGACCTCAAGCAGACAACCAACTGCCGTTACATCTTATGTGCCCGAAAGGTAAATCATTTTGATAGAAGAGTTTTGTAATTAACGTCATTTACTAAAAGCTGATAGGTTATGAAGAACCGCTTATCGACTTTGGAGAATAAGGGAAATGTTGCACGGGATTAATTACAGCCGTTGTAACAATTAAGCCTTATCTTAAGTGACTTTAAACCATAGTTTTGAAAAGAATTTAAGTTCGGGGGGTTGTACCTTTTTTAGCCACACTACTCCGCAGCCAATCACAACACCGTACAATACTTAAAAAATAATTAAAATTTGATTAAATAAATTAAAAGTACATTATTAAAGGTTACTTTAAAAGTTAATATAATCTTTAAGTTTTTAATTATAATAAAATTTAATTTACTTTTTACTTTAAAAAAGTTAAAAAACTATTAATTAATTAAAACGTAAAGTTAAATAAATGGCGTAAAATTAATGGCGTAAAGTTAATAAAATAACGTAAAACTAATTAATTAAAACGATTAAAGTAAAAAAATCTAGCTAATTAAAGCGAGGAATGGTTGGTTAATTAAAGTAAATTTAAAATTATTTTAACCTATTTTTTTTTATTTAATATAAAATTTTAAAAAAATTTAAAATATTATTTTTTTATAAACACTTTAAATGGATAAATGTTTAAGTGACACGTGATTGTAGGTCACGTGTATGTACATGAGTGCATGTACATTTTACAATATTTTTAAATTTTTTTTAAATTATAATTTAAAGTAATTATAAAATATTTTTTTATAAAAATCATTTAATAAAAGAATTATTCAAAATATTATTAATAATAATATTATTAATATTTTTCAAAATAATAATATTGGAAATAAATAAATAATTATATATTAATTATTAATTTTATTAATAAATTTATTAATTAAATTTAAGTTTTTTTTATTAAATAATATTATTTTTAAATTATTTTATTAAATTTATAATATAAATTATTTTATAAAATAAATATTATAAAAACTATTATAAATTAATATTTTTTTAATAAAACGTTAATATGTTTTAATAATAATAATATATATTTAAAAACTTTTTAATATTTTCGATTATTAATAATTTAATTAATTAATTAATATTAAATTTAAAAAAAATGTAACCGTATTTTATAATATAATTAAAAAAATAATTTAAAATACATTAAAAATCGCAAATAATTTAAATTAAGAAAATTTTACAAATAAAGGCTTAATTAATAATTTAAAAATCGATACTCCGTAACGATTTTATTTAAAATTGGTTATAAAATTTTACGTAAAAATTTAATAAAATTAAAATTATATTAATTAACAAGATTTAAATAACTAATCTTAAAAACGCCACTCTTTTAATTTATTAATAGGCTACAATAATACATTTAATCCAAAAAAAATCGTAAATATTATATTTTAAAATCTTTTTACTTTAAAAATAATTACATATATAAAACTAAAAATAAATTTTTTATTAAATATATCTAATATTACTTAATTATATGTAATACCTTAAATTTTATATATTATAATAATAAAAATAATAATAAAAAGAAATTAAGAACGTTAACAATTATTACCTTTTATATTATATTAAATATATAATCGAAAAATAGAAATAATTATCTTATTACCAATACAGCACAAATCCAACCCGATATAGCCAAAAAATAACATTAATATTATAGTAAAAAAAAATAATTTATAATTAGCGCCAACTAACCAAACAATATCTTTAACTATACCAATAATGCCGTTAATAAATCTACAATTTACCCACAAATCTTCCATTAATATATACTAAATACTAATTATAATTAACAAATAAAACTTTAAATTACTAACGTTTTAACTTAGAACTATATTTCAATAATAACCTGTTCTTATAACTTAAATTTTAAAAATAAACCAATTAAAAGATAAAAAATAATAATAATTATATTTATCTACTTTACAATAAATAAAAAAAATTCGTAAAACTAACGCAAAAATTACTATTTTATTTATATTTAAATTAAGCTATATACAACAAATAAATAATTCCTAATAATAACGTTATACATTTGCATTATAGATAATTTTTAACATTTACCAAAACAGCTTTTAATTTATTCTACATTATCAAACGGTAATAATTAACCAAATAATTAAATTAAACTTTAAATAAACGTTTTAACCAATTAAATTGTCTAAATCTATTAAAATTTTAATATAAAATAACAATTTAATAAATATTAATAATAATTATTAAAAATTGCCAATAATTATATTACTAAAACCCCCGAACATTTAATAGCTAATTATAACGGTAATTTCTAAAAATTAATAATTAATATACGATAATATCTTTAATTTAACCATAGATTTTTCGTTAATAAATACGTATTAAATTTTACTAAACTTTAATTGCGCCTAATTTAATACAATAGCTAATAAAACATTAAAACCTTTTTTAATAAGAAATAATAACGCTAAATATAACATCCAACTGTTAATAATATTAATAATAACACTAATAAAAACTATTTATAATATTAAGTTAAGAATTTTTTAACGTTTAGTAAACAATTATAAATAAGCTGAAAAAATATTTAAAACGTATGTTTTTTTATTATTTTTAAACCTGTTTACATTAATAAAAAATAGTAGCGAATTTTTATTAATTAATATATGCCAATAATAATTTATATACATATTGTATAATTGTTACTATTCCGAATTTAACATATTTTCGACGCTGTTTAAAACCCAAATAATATATAAATTAAAATTTATATAATTTTATCAAATATCCGATTAATAATTTATTTTATTATCGAAATTGATATATTTACCAACGTAAAAAATTTAATTGTAAATTAAATTTTAAAACCGAATATTAAATTTATTTTATTTAAACCGGGAATTTTTACATTTATTAGGCTAAAAATTAATTAAACCGTTTTAAAACCGGGGTATTTTTAATAAAAAAATATTCTTATTTTTAAATTCCTTATAATTATTTAATATATTAACAATTTTATAATAATCGAAATTATATACTTATATAATACATTAATGGTAAATTTAAAAAACGGCGTTATATAATAAATATTTGATACCGTTTACTATTAAAATATTATTAAAAATAGAACAAAATAAATAATATAATATTAATTTAACTTAATAATAATTTTTATATAATAAGTTGTTAACTTTATATTTTAAGTTATATACCAAAACGCATAATTTAACCCGAAATTAAAGGATAGGAAAAATCTGCTATCAATTAAATAATATTAGTTATTAAAAAAACATTACACTTAAAAAAGCGATATAAATAAACCAGGTTTTATATTTTTTATATAATAACTTATTTTCTCAAATTACGCCATCTTCGGCAATAAATCGGGATATATAATTTAATTCCGACCTATAATCTATTCGAAATATAATTTGGAAATTTTATTATAATAAATATAATAATAATTTATATATTATTTCTTACGTTAAAACGTCCTATTTACCAATAATTTTATTTATAAATTTCGAAATAAACAATAATAATAACGCCAAATTATTAATATAAGAAAAGATTTCATAAATTAATTTAATAAATATCTAGATTTTTTTTTCCGTTTTAGAGTAATATTTAATAATATACCTCTTTATAGCATAAACCAAAATATATAAAATAATATTGATATTTATACCTTACGCCACGGTAATAACGGGGTTATATAAATTAAACCAAAAATTGTTCTATTTTATAATATAACTATAATATTAGAAATTTAATAATTTATTTATACATACGTTTAAAATTAATAAATAAAAAAAATAAAACCGATAAAAAAGATTTAATATTTAAATATCTTGCGTTAATATATGTTAGAACGCCAATACGAAGATATTTATATTTTAAAAAGCATTATTCCAAAAAACGGCTTTATTAATAGTATAAATATTTTTATTAAATTAATTAATTTTTTAAACAATATTAACTTTTAAGATATGGAAATAATATAATAACAAATATGCGTAAACCTAAATAAATAAAATTATTATCTGAAAATAATTAACGATAAACGAAAATATTATAATAATAAATAAATTTTTATTAAAAACCTAGCTTAATTAAGGATTAATAATAATAATAAATAAGGCTTAATATTTAGCAAATTTATCTTAATTTTTAAAAGTTATCATATCGGGATAAATAATAATATTATTTTATAGCAAATAGTGGTAATGGGGGTTGCCATAATTTTACTATTTATATTAAAACTATTAATCGATAATATTAAATATTAAGATAATTATATATTTAAAAAAAAATATAAATTAAATATAAAAATAATATGTAATAATATATAAATATAATCGGAAATTATTTCTAATAATATAAGTTTTCCTAGCATCAATAATAATTATTCATTTCCGATATATTAGCATTAAACATTATAAAAAATGCCATTATATGTCAGCCAGATTAAAAGTGGTAAAAAGATTTGGACAATAGAATGTATTAACTATAAAATTCAATTCCATCCACCTCCTAAGCTAATACGGCCGGTTTTTGGAAATATTAGCAAAAAAATAAATAATAAATAATAATAACGCCTAACCTGTTTCTGTATTATTTTTAAAAACGTGGCAAATTTTGTTGGTATATATATCGCTATTAACCGAAATAATCTTATTAATAAAAAAAATACTCTACTGATTTATTTACTAATGTTGTAATATATTAAAAATAATAAAAATAAATTGTAAATAAAAAGCGAATTGGTTGTTATACTAACGGAAAACGTAGCTGATATAATCTTTAAAATTAATTTGTTATAATTAAATAGTAATAAATTTGCTGATATTTTCTAGAAAAAAAGTAGGGAAAGTAAAAAATAGTATAAGTTAAAATCTGTTAAACTTAAAAATAAAGGTAATATAAATATTTGGTAAATTAATCTGATATATAGTTATAACCGATTTATAAACGGCATTAAATTGTTAATACGGTATAATAATATTTAAAACGGCGAAAATATTGTAAATATTTATTAATTTGGTTAAATTTTTATTTAATATATTATTAATAATATTATTGTTTATAATTGCAATTTAGTTTGGTATTTTAAATAATATATTACCGTTATTTAATAGTTAAAATAGTCGGGTTTTATTTATAAAAATATCTTAATATTTAAAATGGTAAAGCCGGAGATATATAAGTTATTATTTAATATATTAACGTTAAATGCGGAAATTGTAAAATATTTAGCGTTAAAATCTTATATTTGTTAAATATAATATAATTATATCTAATTTTATAAATAATTAGAAAAATATGTGGTACAAAGCGGTAACGTCTTAAAGAAAATAATAAATATAACCTTTATACCAATATTATTAACCCTAAATTTAATAAACCTTAATAAAATAATATAATTATGAAATAATTATTTCTTCTATTTAAATAAGTATAGAAAGAAAATCTAAAATTACCTCAAAATTAAACCGGTTTTTGGAAAAAAAAAAATATACACTACCGTAAACCATATTTCCGTTCCACTTTTAACTATTATAACGTTAATAAATATTTCTACTATTCAGGCTTATATTAAACCAATTTTCGAAATATTGCCGATATTATTATTAAATATTATTGTTTAAAATTTATAAAAAATTCGAAATTTACCGGGTATTATCCGAGATAAAAGCAGACTTAATATTAAAGATAAAAAATATTGGAGTTGGGGTTAAAGCCGGTATAAAATTGGTATTAGTTAATTGTTTTTTAAAGGTATTAAAAAAAGGGGTTAAAGAGGGTGGAATAGTTTTAAGATTTTGGCGTTATACTTAATGCGTTTGTTAAATAACTACGCGTATCCGATATATTTTATAAGGGGTGTTAAAATTTATGTTAATCCGGCTTTAAAAAACGTAGGTAAATTAGCCGCGGTAGTTAACGTAGTAAAATGTAAGGTTTTTTATTAAATTTTATTATTTCGGCTGAAATAGCAATTTTGGTTAGTTAATGTGGTAACGGATATATTGCCAAATGTTGGCTAGGAGGAGTTTTTGCTATAAATGGCTTTATTTCTTTAAAACGGCAGCTTAATTTATAATATTACCGAATATATATAAGTATATAATAATCGAGGTAAAAATATAGCCGAAGAATTGGGATATATTATATAATGTAATTAAATAAAAGGTTGGGAATAAGGTTGGGAATAAAGCATGTAACGTAACTAAATAAAGGGTTAAAGATAAGGTTAAAAATAAGGTATATAACGTAATTAAATAAAAAGTTGGGGATAAGGTTAGGAATAAAGTTAAAAAGTTACGTAATGTTAATTGTTAAAATAATAGGTATGGTTAATGTATAATGTTAAAAATGGAGTAAAAAAAGGTATAAGGTTAAAAAATAGTAAATATAGTTAAATTCGGGAAAAATATATATATATATTTAATTAAAATGCATAAACCAACGCTAGCCTTATTATCTAATTAGCTTTAATAATAGTTAAAATTTAATAACGTACCCCAAAACCTTCAATTAATTAAATTATTATAGTAAACGTAAATATAACCTTATTATACGTTAAAATAATATTATATATAATTTATTTAATTAATTTATTAACGCTGTACACACCCCTTTATAATATATATTTATTATTTTTACTATTTAATTGGATAATTTATAATAATGGTAACGCCATTATAAATCATCATAATAATATCTCTAAACGTTCTTATTAATTAATTAAAACCGCTTATACTTATTTTTAATATATATTTCCCACACTTATATTTAATTAAGCAATTTATTGTTATTAGTAATTATAACTTACTAAAACTCCTATACGTTTTTTAATACGTACCTAAATTGTTATAATTTAATTAATTCTTTCTTACTTCTAAAATGGCCAACGCTATTGTAACCTATTCTTTTCTATATATACATATTTTTATTAATTATTAAATCCGTTTTTATAATATATATAAGCTATTTTTAATCAAAAAGATTTAATTAATAAACTTTTATTTTATTCTTTATTTTATCCTTTATTTAATTAATTTTATTATTTAATAACCTATATATTTAAATTAAATAGTTTATACTTATAATATATATAAATAAGATTTAATTAAAAAGATTTAATTAATAGATCTTTATTTTATTACTTATTTTATTAGTTTTATTGTGTAATAATCCGTGCGTTTAAATTAAACTCCCCCTTAAAATACGATTTTAGTAAAAAAATTTTCAAATTAATTATATAACAAAATTTTTTAATAAATGAAAAGTATTAATTTATAAATAATAATATTTATATTTAATTTTTTTATTAATATTAACGTTTTTATTAAAAAATATTTATATTAAATTTATTAATATAAATTTTATAAAAAAAATAACCTAAATAAGGTAAAATATTATTAAATAATAAAAAGTAATTTATAAGTAAAAATATTTAATAGATTTAAATTTTTTTAATTTTTAACGTATAAATAAACTTCGAAATTTAATTGGTAAAATAATTAAGCTTTTAATAATTTTTATAGTTTTTTTTTTATTGTTTAAATCGATTTGTTTAAATTAAAATACCTTTATATATTATTTCATTTTGATATAATAAAATAAAACTATTTTAATAAACGTAATTTAATACGAAAAAATGTATATAATTTTGTTATAATAATATAATTAATTATAAACATTTTTAAAACGTTTAAAAAAATTTATAATAGCTTAATTTAACTAAGTATTACTATTATATTTGTGTTTTAATTTATACCTGAATAAATATTATACTTATTTTTAATTTTTAATATAATTCGAAATATAATTTACGTATATTTTAAAACTATTTAATAATAAAGAAAATTTGCGATGATTTAAGGGTTAATTAATTAAAAAGATTGTAATATTTTATTATTATTATTATTATTTATTTTTAAAAACATTTTAAAATTTCTTTTACAAAAATAAAATGATTTTAAAAACGGTTGTAAATTTAAATAATGTTATATCATTTTATTAATAATTTTAGTTATTAGTTATTTGCACTTATTTTATAAAGTAATTTACTTTAAAAAATTGTTATAATAATTTAAAAATAATATTATTTTTTTTATTTTTAATATAATAGTATTATTATTAAATTAAAAATAAAATCAAATATATTTTAAAATATTATTAATTAATTAAAATTAATAGTTAAATAATAATAATAAAAGTTAAAATTTAACGTTAAAATATATTTATATATTTTTATTTATGTAATAAATAAATTGTATTTATTCTTTTTAATTAATAATCTTTTTTTTAAATATATTAATAAATTAATTTTATTTAATTATTATTATTTTTAATTTATTATATTTAATTTATTATGTTTATTTTATATATATATTTATTAATTTTAATTAATATTATTAAATATTTAATGATATATATTACTAAAATTAAAACTTTATATTATAATAATATATGTGATAATTAATATTTAATTTTTTATTAATTATTTTATTTTATTATTCTTTAATTTATTGAAATTTATTTTTTTAATATTATTATTTCTTATAATATTTATATATTTTATAATATTTTAAAAAACTTTATTAAAAGTTTAATTTAAATATAAACTTATACTTTAAATAATAATTTAATAATATTAACAAATATAAATAAATTATATAAATCATTAAAGTATATTTTTAATTAAATTTTAATTTATATTTAATATATTAATTATATATTAATAAAATAAAAAGTTGTTAATTTTAAAATAATTATTTTTAAATAAAAGATCTTATTAATATAATATTATTTTCACAAATTTTAAAAACATTTTAAAACATTTATAATAAATAACTTTAAAATAATATTAAAATAAATAAAATTAATATTTTAAATTATAATAATATAATAAAATATATGGATATCTTTTTTAAAAGTTTTTTTTATAAGGCATTTTTATTAAAATTTAGCTAACTGTTAAACGATTATAGCGTATTTAGCGAATATATTTATAAGGTATTTCTAAAAGTTTATTACTTTTTAATATTAATAATTCCTAATATTAACCATTTTAATAATAAAATAAAAATATAATTAATTTGTTAAAAGTTAAATATTTTTAAACTTTTATTATAAAAAATATATATATTTTAAAATGGTAAAGTATTATAAGATATATGATTAAAAATGTTAACCAAATGCCATTAAATATAGTTAAAGCGTTTTAAGACCGATAAGGGTTTTTTTATGGAAAAGATTTTTAAAAAAGATATTTGTATATATAAATAAATATAATATTAATTGAATTAAAACATTTATTAATTTTATATTATTATATAAATTATTAATATAAAAAATATTAATTTATAAAATTAAAAGAAAAATAGTTTATTTTAATATATATATATTTATAACATTATTATAATAATAATTAATAATTTATAATTTTTAAAATTTAATATATTTAATAATATATTTAAAATAAATTTTTATTTTTAATATTACTTCTATTAAATTTATACCATTTAATTTTTAATATATATTATTTATTTTATTAAAAAACTTTGTTATATAATTAATTTAAAAGTTTTTTTATTAAAATTATATTTTAAAAGAGAATTTAATTTAAATATATAGGTTATTATATAATTAAATTAATAAAATAAGTAATAAAATAAAGATTTATTAATTAAATATTAAAGGATAAGATTTTTCAAAACATGTATAAAATTTTATAATAAAAAGTTGTTTAATTATTTTAAATAAGTATGTATAAAATATATACCTTATATAATTTATTAATTATATAATAATTATGGTTAAAGTTATAATTTCCTTTAGTTATAGTGGCGGTTTAACCGTTATAATAGCTATAATTAATCTCATATAATATACCTTTTAAATAAAGGTAATATATTATATTCTTAAACCTATTATCGCAATAATAGCTAATATAGTTGCTTTAGAAAAATTTATATATTTAAATATTATTTATATTTTAAATTAATTATATAATAACCTTTTTATTTATATAATAAATAAAAAATATTTAATAAATTTATTAAGTTATATACTTTAAATTTACGTTAATACTTTAACAATATAATAAACCACTAATTTTTATATAAATATATTTTATATTTTTATAATAATAAAATTAAAATTACTCTTTCGGGAAGTTTATATAAATCCCTTTTTTCTCCGTCTTTATCTTTTTATAATTTTTCTACTTTTTATTTCCATTTTTAATATTATTTTTAAATTAAACTTTATTATTTAATCGTAATTTTATCCTTTATTTATCTTTTTTAATAACTTACTTTTTACAATATTTTATATTAATAAAATATAATAAATTTAGTTTAATAATATTGCTTATATTTATTACGTTTAATTTGGTTAAATTTATTTAAATTTAAGTCTAAACATTTTAAATCTTTAAATATTTATAAATAATTTACTTTTGTAAATAATTAATATATTAATTTATTTAAAATTTAAATTTAATTTTAATATACTATTAATTTTAAGATCTATTTATTAAGGTAAGAAACGTTATATTAAA